>VWZF01006196.1:739046-1070814 GCA_013396755.1 Sclerurus mexicanus | reverse complement strand
GTAAGGCATGGCAGAGTGGCTCAGGGGTTGGCTGGGTATGTGTACAGCTGGGAATGAAAGGGATGCCTTTCTGATTAATTTACTCTTGAAGCGGTGGTGCTTGGAAAAAGAGCTCACATGGTATTCCTGAGGCTCTGAGTTCAACCTAGCACTGGTCTTTTCTATCTGTTACTTGCCAACACGTGTTGTACTCTTTTATACTCTTTTTATACTTTCTGTAATTTTTTATACTCTTTTATATTCTGTACCCCAAAGCCCTATAAGTAAAAGAACTCTTCTCTACCCACATAAAGTTGTCTTGGAAAGTTTTTTCCTTTCCCTTACGGCATCACACTGAAAGTGTTCAGGATGGATTGGAGAATCAGGCAGGTGCAGTTATGGTCGCAGGTCCTATGCATGTGGATGGCACATACTCGAGCTGCATTCTTCTGATGTTATTGTTTCACTTGCTGTCTGTAGGCATGCTTAAACTGAGATAACAAAAGCTACTCTTTAGTTTTGTGAATGATTAACCTACCTTTAAATTATATGTGATCTCTACATAGTGAGATGTTTGAATGAGAAAGCTACATTACATGATTTCTCCTGTATACAGATGTCTGTCTGTAAAAGAACATTTTCTGTTTTCATACAAAACAGGTTTTATACAAACAGGTTTCATACAAAACAGGTTTTATAAACAGGTTTCATGCTTTTGATGCTAGTTTCAGTGAAAAAGCACAGTACTCTTTCAGTGAAAGAGTAGAGTTTTGCTTCCTAGACACAGAATATGTTTTTGCAGTAAAAAGTGCAATTCTGATATATTGGCTTTGGAGGATCTCTTTCTTCAGTCTACTGACACAATCTGCCTAGCATATACCTGTGGTCTATGTGTAGAGAGTAGAAGTTCTTACTGGTGTATCTGCAGAACATTTTCCAGGTAATTCCTATGATTTTACTGAGAGCTGCTTCTGGTTTTAGTACACATCGCAGAATGATTTTTGATGATTTTTGTTTCCTGTTGCTATGACAGGAAGAGTTTTAGTCCAAGGCTTTTTAAGTAGGCTCTTTTTGTTCCTAATGCAAGTACTCAATGGCTCCCTGAAGAGTTCAGTAAAACAATTTAACAAATAGAAAAAATGTTTTCCTCAACCTTTTCAGTCTTCTCTTGACAACAGATGTGCTTTGCTAATCTCAAAGCTAGAACTGAGTAAATGCTTTCATTTCCTTTACTAATTTACACAAAAGCAGGCACAAGTCTCAACTTTTACAGTGGTTTGACTGCAGACTGTTATAGATAGAGGAAGCAGAGAAGTCCAAAACCATTAATGTTAATCAAAGCCAAATGTTAATCAAGGTCAGATTGGCCGTTTTCACTTAATAACATAGTTGTCTCAAACCTTAAGACTTTCCAATTTCAACCAAGGCTACCAGAAACATCCTGTGATATTTTTTTTTCAAGTACTGCCTTTGTTGCTTCATTCTGGGCTAGTTGGCAAATGAAGTCTTATAAGATGGAATATGTAAATCATTGATCTGATTTCTAGTATTGAAGTTCCAACATCCTTCTCTCCTTTTTACAGCCCAGAACTACTTAGCTTTGGAAGTCTCTCTCTTCCCTCTCTCTGTGGAACCTGGTGGGAAGGCAGGGTTGAAGCAGCTGTCTAGATCCGGCATTAGATCTTGAGGCAGGAACAGGACTGCTGGCAGTCACAGCTTTCTGCCCCTGCCAGCTCACCCTGACTTTTACTGGGTGTGTCAGAATATCAGAAACAGATTTTTCAGGAATCAAAAAGAGAAACAGAAGATAAAAAAAAATAAATCTCTTCAGATAGGAAAAAATAGAATTGGGAGGACAGTAATGGTGTAAGGTGAATTGACTCAAAGGGAAAAAAAAATAAAATGAAGAGGAATGAGATTGGCCATATACTAGAGGAGAAATCTGGTTAGTTTGAGATATATTTATGAGGAGTTAAAAAATAAAACATAGACCTTTTAGTAATTCTTCAATTAGGCTGAGAGCTCAGCAATGCATATGCCCTCTTCTTTATGCCTGCTCAGAAGAAAAGGAAATGCTGAGTTAAGAAAAATTCCCTCCTCCCAGAACACAAATCAGATAGTCTACTGAAAAAGGCCATCTCAAATTTTCTAGCAACCTCCTCAGCTAAAATTAGGTACTTTCTCCTTACATTTTAAGAGTTTGGATGTTTCCCTTGTAGTTCCTTAGCTCTAGAACTCTTGAAAATTGGATCATCCTGTCCTCAGAAGCCTGAATCTGCACTGAACTGCCCTTTTAGCCTTTCTACAGACTGTCCAAGATGCTTTTTGATTCCTATGGACTACTGACTTACAAGGCTTACTCTCACCAGTGCAGCCCTTCTCTCTATACAGCTTTTCCCCAGCTTCACACAACCCAACAGACACGCCAGCTGTTTACAGACTAAATTTCTGCACTGTGAGCTGTTCTTCTCATCCTTCCCACCTGAGATGAGCCAACTGCAGTGCAGCTGAACAGCAGCACCCCCTCACCAACCAGATCCACTTTGAAGCAGGTAAAGAACACATGCCATAATAATAGAGAAATGATAATTTCCTCCTTCTGGAAATATGTCTCGTTTTTCAGCTTTCATTTCCCTGCTTCCCAGACCTCACGTTTATGGGTTGCTTACTATTTACGAAGCTGTCATTGTCTGGAACTCTGGCATTTGCCAGTTCAACCATTGTCTCAGAGTGATGTATTCCAAGAAAAATCTAGCCTCTATCTTTAGCTGAGGTTTTCATTTCATCTGTTCCCCACCCCCTGCAACTTGCTGGCATACTCTAAGCCAAAAAATGCACTTCAAAGGAGCAGTAACTATTATGTAATTCCAAGGCTCATTTTTCGACATCAGTATCAAAACCTGACAGATGGCTGTCAGCGAGACCTTCAGTAACTGTTGGCGATGTAGCACTTCCATTAATTCACTGATTTGACAACTGCACTTCAAATCATAACAAAAATGTCTCTGTAACTACACAATATCAAAAGCGAACAGGCCATGGCACCACCTATATGCACTCATTGTTTTCTGAAGGATCAACTCTCAGCAAATGATTTACTTGGACAGCTTTACAAAGCATGAGAAACATTATCTCTTGAAACTCATGTTCAGATTTGTGACAGCATCTATGAATAGCTTAGTCAGGTTCAGTTTCTCTCAGTAAATTTTCTATATGCATGTGTTGTTCATAAAATGTGAGGCAAACTCCAGTTTTGCAATTCATCAGCCTTCAGATAGTGATAGCATTTCTGTTTCCAAGATCTCTTTGGAAGCAAACTTCAGCCCTCTTCTTAGGGTGGATGGAAGGAGAAATTGCCCTGCCAAAATTTGAAGTGAAAATTAAGATACTGCTGAAAGAACATCATATTTTGAAAAATAGTGAGAAGCAGTTTATAGACCCACTCTCAGCTGGCTCCAATCATTGTTAAGTAAGGGCTTTCAGTAGAGAAATTCCTAGAAAAAAAAGTAGAGACAAAAAATATTATTTTGTGTTTTTCCACATATGTGGATGTGAAATACAATGGAATAACTATTAAATTAATTGCAACTAGATTAAAATCAAGCAATTCTGCCTGTGTATTATGTCCTACTTATTGTAAAATGTCTGTGAGATCATCCAAGATTTGCATAAGAAAGATGGATCATCTGGGATCTAAGCTCCATCACGTGTGCAGATTTCAGCATGGATGCCCAGAAACTGGCATATACTTAGAATATTCTGCCATTTCCTGGCCTTAACAATTTCTGGCAATTTCTACCTTGTAGCACCCCCAGCACATGAAATGTACATGTTAAATCATGCTTGCACCAAAAAAGTATAAATAATTTCTTTTTATAGAATGAAAGAATGGAAGGGGAGAGTGAAGCACGAATGAATAGCATGCCTTATGCATGAGGAAGGCATTGAGAATGATAGCAGCTAAATACATGCTCAGGAGAGTTACTCTCTGCTGCAGAGGTGGATGTGAACAGAAAGTGCATAGATTTCCTGCCCAGTCACCCACAGACAGTGGCAGCTTTCTCTCTGGGTCATATGCTGGGGTACAAATCAAATGATGAGAAGCCCTACCAGGATGAAAGATTTCTATCTTCTAGGATTTAGCTGATAGGCTGCAAAGTGCTTTTAAATCCGTGTACACGTAGGTGGGTATTAGCAAAGTTGAACTGGGAAAACACTAAGAGCAGAGATAACACAAAGAAAATTAATTTAGCAGGACCCATTCATACCAGAAACTATGAATTAAACACAGGTGAAAGAAAGATAACAGCAAAAGAAAGTTAAGACAAGTGGATCAGTTGAGGATAATGGAACTTGTACTTTTCACTCAGCCTTTGAAATGATAGATGTTCAGTTTTATGCATTTCATTTGGTGTGAATGTCCAGTCCCTACTAAATGGAGAAATGTAAGGCATTATCTGATGTAAAGGTATAATCTGGATTGGATGAAAAGGAAGAGCTACCCTTGAATGACTCCTATTGTTTCATCCCTGTACAAGCCTTTTCAGGGCAAATGATAATCCTCCAGTGCTGATGTTAGACTTGAAGCATCAGTCCACAAGCTCCATAAGGACAGTTCAAAGAGCTGAGGCCTACTAAAACCAGATGGGAACTTTTGCTGTGATTTGGTGGCAGCTTTTTTTGTAAGGAGAGTTCTTTTTATTGGGGTTAGTCTCACAAAGTTTAATTAGCAGCAAAACAACCCTGAAAGTCATTTACTGCAATAGACAACATCAGAGTAAGCCACAATATACATTTATGAGAGTCAGGCATTATGATACTTTTTCAGTACACCCCTTCTTGTGAATGAGAATTTTCAGCATTTCCCCAGATAACTCCATGGTCTGTTCCCGACTTTCTCTTCTCATGCAGGCACTCTAAATGGTGGTTAGCTGCCAGTTCTGAAGTGCTGTGCTGTGTCACTCCACCTACAAGAAGCCTTAAGAACCTGAATAATCAACATAAGGAAGAGAAGGTGAGAAAGGGACAGTGAAGCATAAGAGCTTTACAAGGCATGTCTCCTCATACTGGATGATACTGGTGATATTCCAATTCTTTGCTGCACAGCCGGCTCACATGATTTGGTCAATCACTGCATTCTTTTTTCAAAAGCTAATCTGCAGCCCAAGCTGCCTGTTATCTGGAGCTTGGAATTTTTTAACTGCAGCCCTCTGGCACATTATACTACCTGAAAGCAAAACTCTGCAGTGAATCAGACAGAACTCAAATCCTCAGCTTGTATATCCAGGAATTTTGTTGTCTGGTACTTTTATCTGCTGCACAGCACTGTGCCCTGCTTGCTTGCTCTGCGTGGTGGAGAGGAACCTGAGCCAGCCTAAGCACTGACAACGGACTGTCAACCACAGCATGGGTTTCTCTGCATGTTAATTTGCTCAGTTCCTCCATACAGTCAAACGTAGAATTGCTTGTGAGAAATTTGGCTGTCTGTGCAATATTTACAGGTAGTGTCAGCTGGAGGGCCAGTGCCAAGTGCCAGGCTGTCTGCTCCTCACAGCTACATCATGTTCCCTTCTTTCAAATGGCACTTAGAGGTGCTGCAGAGAGATGGCAGGAGTGCAGTGTTCAACTTTGCTTTTTCTGATCATCAGCAACACAGCTACTTACTGTGTGATTTACCTGATGCATTCTCACAGTATATCAGTGCAAATTTCACAGGAATATGGTAAAGTGGTGATTAGAGAACGTTCTTGGTTTCTTTTCATCTATTATTCACCCAGGATTGTGAAATAGCCTATCATTTTTAATATTGCATATCCTATTTTCTCAGAAGATAACAAAGACTGAGACATATGATGCTTATCCTAGAATAAGAAGCCTGAAACTAAGATACTCATATGATGAGTTTTGCTGTTAATCTGGAGATATTGCAAAGGTCTCCATGGGTTAGTCAAAACCTTGTCTTTTCTGTCAATTGTGTCAATCTCTGTGAAGTAAAAGCTTGCCTATCAGAAACTCTAGGATGGAAGGAAGCAGGGAAATAGGAACATTTCTCAGTTCAATGATTATTAGATGGAAGCAGTTTACAGCCACTGCTGACTTGAATTAGAGTGACTTTCAGAAAGACCTAGCATTAAAAGCCTGTGTTAACTCATTACAAATTTTGCAAGTCCTACATCCATAAGAGAAGCAATGAATTTGTTTCCTTTGATATAAAGAGTCTTAGATAATTAGCATAGTTGAGAGAAAAATATGCTTTACTGTGGGTTTTTTATATATGTGTAGATGTCTTACTTGAGTGATGCATTTCAACTTTATTTAAATTTCATATGGAAGTAAAATGCAGAGTCCATTGTAGTTTTCTGCTTTTGAAATGCTCCTGCCCTCCTGAGTGTTTAAAAATAGAAGAAATCCAGCATAGCATTGAATAACAGCACAAGCCCTTTGTACTGTAAATTGCCATTGTCATTTCTATACACAGTATGCTCAAAATCAAGGCACTTACATGCTGAATTTGAATAATGGACCCAAATAAGATATTCAGTCTTTGTTAACAGAAACACATTAGTCACTAGCACACATAACCCTTCTTCAGTACTGAAATGGACAACTCAAAGTAGGGATAATTGCAAAAGACTAACCAGAAAGGAAGATATGTTAAAAGAAAATTACATCTCATTGATGTACTTGACAAGTAGGTAATAAAATTAGGTTATGCTCAGAACAATTTGAAATAATTGATTTGGTTTATGACTTTGACCAAAATATGCAGAAATGCAACATTCTCCACAATTGCACTATTAGAGAGTAAGAGAACAAGAAGTGTGTGTGTGTGGAAAATGCCTATTACACAGAGATATATTATTAAAATGTGCCCATTAGACATTAGATTAGTTTAATTATGAAAATGGCTAATTAGAGAATCTGAATAGGGTATTTGAAATATCATATCCTCTATAATGCCCATGGACTCTGTGTGTTGCATTTCCAGTACACATGATACCAGTGACTCTTGTGGACCTAATTGTGTACAGAGTTTTTCTGAGACCTCTGATTTTGTACCCACTGCCCATCATGGGACATCACTGAAATGCTTGATTCCCTTGCCTATGTCTCTCCAAGGCTGCTGAGACCAGCTGATACCCCAGATTTGCCTAGGCTCTTGAATTCTTAGCCACTGTGTCTGGAGGCAGATTATAATCTACAAAAGGTCCTTAACCCCACTTCTCTTGTAAGGGAAAGACAGTGAAGTTAGTTGACTGCCAAAACCAGACAGGGCTGTCTCTTGCATTAGTAATACAGCTGAGGATCTGATGCTTTTTTCTAGGTGTGAATGCTCTCTGCCGCCCTGCTGTGTGCTGCTGTGGTACATAAGTCACTTCAAACCCTCCCCAGAGGGCACAGGATGGGACAGGGAACAACCCAGGAAAAGGATACATGACTCACTCCACACATGAAAAGATGCAGAAGCCTGCAGGTACAGAACTGATCTCAAGAGAGATATAATTAACCTCTTCACAGCTAGGCTTGGTAACAGCAAGCGGCAGGGTGTGAAGGCGTTGTTGGACCTGAGAGAACACTTTGTTTCTTGCAGTAAATAGGTAGCACAAAAAAATCAGAAACAAAAACATGGATATCTTGGTTCAGTCAACTAATTTAAAAATGTGAATTTTGGGCCAGAAACAACTCATTAGCTACAGCCTAAAGCTTTCCCAGTAAATCTCAGGAACACTTGAAGGATTTCATATTATAAAAAGCTTATTATTATAAATGGATATTTTAAGTGCCAGGAAAAACTAAAGAACAGTACCTTGCAGCAAAATCTTGTAAGTTATGCACGCACTTCCAATTACACGCTGTCTTGACCACTTCTGCATGTGTTCTGTTGCTTAGCACTACTGTGTACACTCACAGTCTCAGCAGGAGAGTTCATATTTCTCAGCAGAAACACATCCCTGATTAGGAAAAAAAATTGTTAGAAAAGTACAGAGAAATGTTTTCAGGATATGCTAAAGATGATAAAATGCTGGGGAATGACACAGTCCCCGTAAGATAACTTGCACAGAAAGAATGCAATGAAATATTTTCTGTGAAAGCTGGAAAGTTGGTTCTATTAACAGGGTGTACAATTTACTCTGTATCAACATTTGGATAGAAGTAGATCTTGGGAGATATTGTACGATATTAGGAGAGTACCTTGGTTTTTTTTCAGTTAGTTGAATAGGAATAAATAGCAATTTTTTCATGTATCTTTCCTCACTTGCTTGCCAGGTGTTAATTAAATAACTGTTATTTATTTACTTATTTTCATTCACAGGTTAAAAAATTAGTTCCTGTGAAGAAACCTTAAATTAGGGATTATAAGACTCTGTGACATAAAGCAATTAGTCCTCCTCCTTTAAAAATCTCAGTTAGTCTGCACAGTTTTGAAGAAAGGGAGAGCAGAAAGAAAGACCTGGATACACATACACATTGCTTACTCTTTACTCAGGTATAACTGCTAGCAACTTTGCTGGAATTTTCAAAGTAAAGATTGGAAACGATTAAGTCGGGGTCAATGAGAAAGAAGTAAGAACTCCAAGCAGGTAACAACATTACCTCTTGTCCTGATTTCAGTTAATTTGAATCTAAAGCCTCCTTACCAGTTACAGGTTCTGTAAGATTCTTTGCAAGGAAGAAAACACCTCAGATAAGATGCCTTGACTCATCAGTGCTTTGAGCTTAGTCTTGTTTTCAAAGGATTTGCATTATATTTCCAGCCTACACCTCTAATCTCCTAGATCAAAAACATAGACATTTAAAATGTTGGGTTAATGTTGCTCTAGAGCTTGCAGAGAAAGGGACATGGGACCTGTCCCAGCACCTGGTCTCAGCTGACCTGGGTCCAGAGAAAACTGGCTAAGGAAGAAAAAGGGAGAGCATCAGCTCTGTTGCAGGCTTTTTCTTAACAGTGCTGTCTGGGCAGGCAAACCTTAAGGCTGTTTCTGCTCGATGCTTAAGATGCTTCCATGTTCAGACTGGGGATCCTGCTTTCAGCTTGCTACCTTTACCCAGTAGCTGAATAAGCATTTTTTGCCTCAGCGTACTTCCTGGAGGAAGCATGATGGTTGAAAATCAGGCAGGTCTTTTTTTTTCTGATTGAAAGCCATAAAAATTTCAAACCCTGTCAGACACATATTTTAAAGATTTATTAAGCTCCTTCATAAGTAGGATAAGCAAGTATAAAGGAACTCTTCTTCAGTAGGTACTGTTGGCCTTATACTTGCTCTCTGTGGGGGGAATGAAATACACGGGTGTTCAATTGTCAAATAAAAGCTTAGTCATGGAGCTGAAGCTCTTCTGCATGTTATTCTTTAGGCTCTGTTTCAGAAATTTAGACACTTGATTTTATGTGTGTATATGTCATGTCCATTGACAGCCACAAAACAAATTGTGTATCTGAATGTGCTCATATGCTTTTCTGGCTTGCAGTGTAAATCCCTGATTGAACATCTGTGGCAGATTATTTTATCAGAGAAAGGAAATGTAATTGTGTATAGAATAAACAGACATTCAGAGTACAAACAACTTGCCACAAATAATTCACTTCATAGAATCGTAGAACATGGAATCATAGAATCATAGAACATGGGATCATAGAATCTTTAAGTTGAAAAAGACACTTAAGATCATTGAGTCCAACCCTAAGTCTACCACTGACAACTCCATGACATCACATCTACATGTCTTAAATATTTCCAGGGATGGTGACTCAACCACTTCCCTGGGCAGCCTGCTCCAAAGCTTGATAACCCTTTTGGTGAAGAATTTTTTCTTAACATCCAGTCTAAACCTTCCCAGCACAACATGAGGACATTTCCTCTAGTCCTATCACTCACTTGCCACTTGGCAAAAGAGACTGACACTCGCGTCACTAAACCTTCTTTCAGGTAGTTGTGGAGAGTGATAAAGTTTCCTCTCAGCCTCCTTTATTCCCGACTAAGCAGTCTCCATCCCTCAGCTGCTCCTCACAAGACAGATTGTTTCCTATTGCACAGTTTCTTTTTGTTTTCTGTGACAGAGGAATATCTCAAATCCTGCATATGATGTCTCTTTATCTTGTACCTGAAGAAATTATCCTACTTTGACTGAAGATAGTGGCAAAATTTTCACTGACTTAAGCTGGTGCTGGAGTAGTTCAAGAATTACATTCGAATTTTGGAAGTTTGCTTTTAATGTTGCCATTCTTCATGATATCGAATAATGCCAAGTAACCACTAGACTTGGGGTGAGTGAGCAGAAGTGGAGTTGTCAGCAAATGGTTTATGGTTGGATTTGTTCAAATAAAATGGACACAGTTTTGGTGCAGGATGTCAATTTGATTAAAGTCTGTCAATTTGATTAAAGTCTGTATACAGTTATTTAGGAATAAGTGAATAACAGTATATATTTTAGTGAAAACTGAGGATATAAGAAACAGCAGGAGTAGAGCATGAAATTACAAAAAGAACTGAAGTGGACTGTTTAACAGCTAATTAGAGCCATCAACTGAGTAATTTTACTTTGCATAACTGGAGGTATTATGCCATTGAACAGGGATGTGCATGGAATGTTTCATTAGTTTCTGGGAATTTCAGTATTGGAAAGTTACTGAGAAATATTTCAGGAGGGAGAATAAAAGTCACCAGAGCCCAGGGATCAATTTAACAGGGTATCTGGAAACAAGTACGAAAAATTCACGTGAACAGGTTGGCTAAATATTAGCTAAAATAGAAATATGTTAATAATCTAGCAGCTCAGTCACTTGTTCTGTTCAGCCTGGGAAGAGGAGACTGGGGGACCTCATTGCAGCTTCAACTTCCTTTTGAGGCCAAGAGGAGGGACAGACACTGATCTCTTCTTTGTGGTGACCAGTAACAAGACTCAAGGGAAGGGCATGAAGTTGTGTCAGGGGATGTTTAGGTTGGATATTAGAAAAATGTTCTTCACCCAGTGGTTGGACACTGGAATAGGTTCCCTAGAGGAGAGGTTGTGTGACCAAACCTGACAGAGTTAAAGAAGCATTTGGACAATGCTCTCAGACACATGGTATGATTTTTGGGGTTGTCCTGTGCAGGACCAGGAGTTGAACTTGATGATCCTTGTGGATTGCTTCCAGTTCAGGATATTCTGTGATTCTAAGAAATTCTTATAGCATTTATACACTTTTATCAATCATTGTCTACTCTTTTGATGTTATTTTCCAGTGTTAAACTGCATGAGAGCAAGAAACTACCCTGAGAACCCTGCTAGAAACTTACCCTTATTTGCAGCTGTATTTGGAACATGACTAAGGAAGTTTTCAGTATGCACAGGGTAAGTTGTGCGAATTTTTGTACCATCTGAATTTCATGTTGTGATTAACAACCAGACCTCTTTTTTGAATCTACCTCACTGATACTTGTCCTCCAGTTCCTACTCTTAAATGCACTTATAGCATGACCACACTTTTCTGGGAAGAAAACAAAATGTAAATCACACAACAAATTGAAAGAAAGCTGCTATTCACTTGCACAACTAAGCATTTGAATTTAACATTCTTTGATGGGTGATAAGCAGGGTTCTGGAAATCCCTTTCTCAATCCATTGTTCACCACAGTCTCCACTTCAGTGAGGCTGGAAACAATAGACCTCAGTTGAGAGACCTGCATTTTCAATTATTCATCTGTATCTTAAAAGTAAAGAGGGGTAAAGTGGGTAAGGCTTCAGTTGTAATCTCTGGTTCTGCCAGTCTAAACATTTTCACCAGCAATAAATTAACTTAGAGAAAAAAAGCCCAACAGCAGTGTTCCTTTAAATATAAAAACTTATGCTGCTCTTCGGTATTAAATTCTAACCATGTACTAGATTAAAATAATAAATGACAAAGAGAAATACACTTTCCACTTTTCAGGCACAAAGAAAGCATTGATCAAACATAATACAAACAGCAGAATAGAGAGCATGGTTCTTTTTAAAAATAAAGATTAGCTAAAAACATTTAAAAGGCTTTAAACACAAAAGGCCCCTACAGGGTCGGTTCTCTGAATAACGATTGAAAATGTTATCACAAAAGAATATGATTTATTATTATGGCTTTTATCAAGATGACTTCTCACATAGCTCTCAAAATGAATTCAACCTTGGGAACTAATCCTCCTGCTGACAAGTGAGTTTACGCTATTTGGACCTCCAGTTCTTGAGACTGAATGAAAAAGGCTGGATCAAGAAAACATGGGTCAACCCAAGCCCTTTTTTTTGCACCCTGGACAACTTTCTTAATGTCAATACATGGGCTGCAAATGTAACACTTTTAAATAACTTTCCCGAAGTTTAATTGCAAGCAACTTTCAGATTTCTCCTGATGGGTTTGATGCTGCAGTAGGCCTGAACATAGAGCAATCGGGCTAAATATTGACTCAACAGCAGTTAAGATTTCTGAATAATTTAATTACCTGTATTTACTCTATCCTTTTTTTTTTCTAATTTATTATGCAGTTATTAAATAGATCTATCTATGAAATATTGAATTATATCAGGATTTACCCCTAATGGCTGCCAGTGCTAATTAAAACCTGATCAACATTAAAAGTAGATCTTCAGTTAGGGACAGCAGGCAAATGCTTCTTTGGAATTGCTGCATCACCTGAATATTGAAGGAGGCTTGTTCCACGGACCTAACCTCATTTTGTGTAAAGTAAACACAATTTAAATTAGCATCAGGGCTGCAGAAAACACATGGATCAGCAGCGGATAGTTCATACTCACTAGATATGTAGGCTGTGTCTCCATTAGAAAGCCAAACTCCAGTTAAGGGTTTCCATGTGGAAACAGTATTCAAGTGCATAACAGTGCCAAAGGCATGATCATATATTCTTTGCAGTCCAAACAAACCTCCATCTAGCCTGATTCTCTCTACCCATGCCACCAAGATGAAAATCTTTCAAGAAAGGTATCTAAAGACATTTTACAGACATAACTTTTGTTTACCCTTTCTCCTAGTTCTCCGTCCTTTCTCCTAATTTTAATGCTGCAGTTTCCAGCTAAGTCTAAAAAGTGTAGGTTGTGAGGACAAGTTAAAAAGTGGGTACAAATATCCTAAAGATGTTTCTCCTATTTCAATCCACTGTTGGATCACATGTCTGTGGCAAATCATTTAGAGACATCTTTCCTCCATATACCTAACAAAGTGTTTCACTGTTCCATGTACACATTACCTCATTCCAAGGGTTTTCACATTAGGAAAACAACCTTTTTTCCCCTCCTTGTATTAAGTTTTAAAAATGCTGCTATCAAATGTTGATAGAGACAGGAAGAACACACCTAATTTACAGCCTTATGGTCTAACCTGTAGTCTTAGCTCAGCTCTAACGCCTAAGGACACTCACCTGTATCAGTATCCTGTTTCTTTCTTCTGGAATGACGTTTTATGATATTAAGGCAAAATATTGTCATTTTCTCTCTTGATATAAAATTCTCAATCTTTGCAACTATTTCCAGCCTTTTGATCTTGCATTTTTTCAGTGTCCCTTTCTTTCCAAAATGCATGTCTGTTGTGGGCCTTTGGGAACTGCAGAGTGTAGTAGGGATACTGGTCTCATTTAAGATTTGTTTATTCCTCCTGGCTAGAATCAACAATGTGAAGAAACAAGACTTCTGAGTGCGGGCTACAAGCACAAAATAAGCAGTATTTTTCTGCACAACTTAGGTTTGAGGTGTAGTTGAACTGTTGCAATTGCATTGTGTGTGCAAACTGCTACACAGCAAATTCATTGCAGAAAAATCATTAATTTTAGGAGTGTAGGAGTGTAAAGAGATTTTTTTTTTTTATTAATAGCACTCTATGTTATTCCAGCCTTTGTGTGACTGATGAATTTAGTAAGAGCAAAAGCATTTCCTCACACAGCAGTGCTGAACTTTCTCCAGCTTGAGGAATGATGTCATGTGTGCTGCATAATTGCAATGATTCACAGAACCCAATTACAAACTAATTTTGAAGTCATTCTATCCAACCTGAAAAAGAGATAGTGTATATGAAATAAACCAAAATAAATACACTTTCAGAACAATACCAAAGAACAAACCAAAATAATACGCTTTCAGAACAGTGCACAAGAAAAGACTATTTAGGCAGATAGAGTGATATAAGTGCTGAAAATACATTGCGTATGTGAGACTGGGTTGCTGAAGTACTCAATTTCTATATTCCTCAGCACAGTATTTCCCATCTCACACCCCTTTCCTGCAAGTTATTTCTCTCGCCAATACAGCTCAGCTATGAGAAGTGCAAGCGGGAATGAGGTGGGGGCTGAACTCTACCCACGTGCAACCATAGCCTGTCTCCTGAGGCTGTCAAAGTGTCAGTCACTGACAGTTTGGGTAGTAGCCTAGGAACCAAACTTTGGTGACTGCAGAGGGACTCCATGTCACTCCTATTTCAGACAGGCAGTCATGCAGATGTCAAAATACTACTCCTTCGTAACTGAAAAGGGCTAGGTTTGAGATGGTGAAGGTCACTGATTCTTTTTATAAATTGTTACTCTTTGAGCTCTGGAAATGCAAGTGATTCACATTGTTTTTACTAGTATTTACATCCTTGCATTGAGCAAAGGCTGGAGCAATATTGATTCAGGTTACAAATCTCATCAGCAAGTAAACAAATGTGCTGTTTTTGAAAGGGAATTCATGAGAGAAAAAAAATCTGTTTAGAAAGGATTAGCCATGCCATCATGCTGCCTTTTTTTCCAGGTCAGAATTAACATTTCTGATGCACCCATGCAGCAAGATCATTCCTTCTGGCAATTTCCAATAAAGTTGTGCCCTTCCCTCATCATTATCAGGGACAGCGTGTGGAAACAGAGCTCAAGCTGTTGGTGGGGTTATGATACACGAGGTGTGTGGGAACCCAGCTTGCTCTTCTGCAGCAGTATTGATCCTGAAGCACTGAGACTAATAAAGCTTGGTTTTGCCAGCAGATTACCACACACATGATTTTGAGGACACACAGGAAGCAGAAATCACAGTATCAAGATATCTTAAATAAATCCTGTCAGGATTTATGGCTTTTTCATGTGTTTATCTGCAATTTTGACCAAAGGCACTACTGACACTCTGTTGAACCTCTTTTGAACTTCCTCCAGGACTCACATTCAGTGTGAGGAAATCAGCCAAACTGCCTGCTTGGGAGAGGCTGCAGGGAGATTGTCTTTGCTTCCCTCCAGCTGAAACAGGATTAATTCAAACTTGAGACATTAGTACAGGCTGAGATGAACATAAAAATATATATATAAGAGGTATGAACTTTAAGAATACAGATTTCTGTAATCTTTTCTTTCAAGCAAAAGACATTATTTAATGTATAATAATTTCTTATTTTGAATTATTGCAGCAGAATTATATTACATACAGAAGTGACTACTGAAGGAAGCGATGAAGGGAATACTATGCCAATACTAGTCTGGGCCCGAAGAGCAACTGAGTGCTGTTCTTTTTCCTCTTGCTTAAACTTTAAGAGTTGCTTAAACTACATAAACATGCAAGATTCCCAACAAAGTGATGCCAAGTGATGTAGCTCTGGACTCGGAAGCAATCTAGCTGCACAAGCTAGTGCACAAGCACTATGCCCAAAGCAAGAAGAACTGTTAGAGAGCTAACAGAGCTACACTACTCTCAGGTCCCAGGCTTCATTTGCCAGCACATCAACATGCCAATTATCTTGGAAACCACTTCACTGTTTCTCAAATAATGCTGAATTTTAACAAGTAGTCTTCAGCTCCACGAAGACATTTGACTGCCTAAGCACTGACTTTCAGGACTTCATTTGTTTGTCTCTGCCTTATGGGCATAGAGGCTATGGCTCTATCTTTCTCTTTCACCTAAGCTGTTACTGAGTGAGGTTACTTTCTTATGATGCAGTACATCCTTGCACAGTACCCACATAATTCTGAGGAAGGTCCCTGGCTTCTTGTGAATTTTAAATAACAGTAGCAATTTGATTGAGTTTATAAACCACCAACACACAGGAATGACAGGAAAGAACAGACAAGCTGCAAGAAAAGAAGTCATCCATATTTTTATGGAAAGTTCTCCTGAGGGCAAAAAATGAAGGAATATTTTATTCAAATTATTAACCCACTCTTTAAGCTTATGTGGATCTTCTATCATTGCCAATTCACTAATTGGCACTCAATCTATGGTTGAAGGGCACTCAATCTATGTTTTTTTTGTTCTGCCTAACCCAAATCCAACTTATGTTGAAGGATTCACTAAAACCCCTGCTTTAGCAGAGAAAAAAATAAGGGATTTAACATCTGCCTTTTTTTTTTCTTTTTTTTTTTCCTTAGGGACAGTTGTTACATTTAAATAGGTATGTTCTGAAATGCTCAGATAACCATCCACCAGAATTTATTGCAATTGATTAGAAAATTATTAAATCAATTTTCAAAACTCATGATCTTTAAGCCCAAGCATGGCTATTTCTGGTTTTTATCAATAAACCACAGTAATCAGATTTCTAAAGTTTTAGTCCAGCTTCTATTGGCTTGTTGTGATAAAGGCAAAATAGTAAAAAATGCAATTAAACCAGACAAAATTAGAGCTTGGCCACAGATGCTCACATAGAGGACAAGGAGGTCACAGCTTTCTCCTGTACCATTACTCTGATCACCACTCAGCTATTCACACATTTCTTGCTCTAGCTAGAAAGGGCTACAAGCACCTTGAAAATGCTGTTTAAATTTCACCACTAGGCACATAGTCCCAGGCCATTTTCAGTATCACAGCTCTATCTCCCCCTTACTATAAGCTCCATCTCAGCAGAATGAAGGGCAGGTAGCAGCTCAACAGGCATTACATCTTCCGGTGAGTGTTTCCATTTAGGAGAAACTTCCCCAAGTTTAATTTAGATAACCTCAAATTATCGGTGTCCCTTGAAAGAAGAATGGGGCAGTGAGCATGACCTGCTTGGTTCAGCTTTCTACACAACATGAGAAAGGAAAGAATTTTCATAGCATCAAGTAATCCTAATGGGAGTGCTCAAAGGTAAAAATTGTCATTGAAAAGCCTTCCCTATATACTGCATTGGCATGCTCTGTGTTTTATACAGACTTGGATTATTTTTGAGTAACTGGAGAAGTATAGAAATGCCTGCACTGAGAAATTAATATTAGCTGAACTTTCTGATGCTGTCATTGCTCTTGTGTTTGCTAACTTGGCTTTTGCCCTGAAATATCCTATGGGAATGATCTTGTTCAGTTATGATTGTGGAAAATCACAGCCTTTGCAATTCTCTTTAGAAACAGACATTTGCTATTGGTAAAGACACCAGAACACTCCCCCAAGGAAATTATCTTAGAAGTAGCAATATATTAAGAGTTGAAGCCCAAAGCCCTGTGAAAACTGTGTAAGAGGATTTTTTTGTACTCCTCGAAGAGTTCAGCTTCGGCCTTTTGCCAGAGGGACTGTCTAATGTTTGGTTTATGTGGAGGTTTTATTATCTTTTTTTTTAATAAAGGATTACAATCTCGCTAGCAAAGCTTATAGCCTCAATGTATCTTAGAAGATGCAATTTTTAATGTTATATATCCTGGGTCCTATATCTTCTTTTGTTCAGCCAGTATTAAAAACAGTCTGTTAGACTCATTACCAGTGTTATTATCTTTTGTTCAGTAGTAATAAGAAATGTAAAAATACAACTAGAGAAATGTGCCAGAGAAGTGTTAAGCCTGTTAAATACACACCACTTACACAAATGTTTAATTTCATTTTTCTGTTTTACTCATCTCATTACGCAAAAACGCTAAGGAACTGGAATAGATTTGCAAAATTGAAGCTGAGGTGGAGACAAAGTCTCCAGTGAACGCCTAGGAGGTATTTTGGCTATGACCATATCCCGGGTATACACCGTTAGTGAAAGAACATCATTAAGGTTCTTAATGATTCTTAAGATCTTCCAACCTTTGACACAATACCACCATGCCCACTAAACCATATCACAAAGTGCCATGTCTATACTAATTTCTTGAACACTTCCAGGAATGGTGGGTCCACCACTCCCTGGGGAGCCTGTTAATGACTAACCACTCTTTCAGTGATGAACTTTTTCCTAATATCCAGCCTGACCCCCTCTTGTTGAAACTTGAGACTGTTTTCCCTTGCCCTATTGCGAATTGCCTGGGAGAAGAGATTGACCTCCACCTTGCTATGATCAGTGTCATTGAAAGGACACTGACTTATAAGTAGCATATTTCACTGATTATGGCCTAATTCTCCAAGATGTTAAAGGCAAACATTCAGCCCCTATATAAATCACTGACTTCTATGGAGACTGAGGATGCTCATTATTTTGCAGAATGAGGCTTCTCAATGTAAAATGGATGAGTACTTGTTATAATTAACAGATAGTTCACATGTGTGAATACTTTGTTGAGTGGAGCCTAAGGTAACTTCACATTTTACGCCCGTCAACAGACCAATATAGACACAAGCTAACATTTTTGGACAGTATCAGCAGAGCTATTTATTGTATGTCTGGAAGACATTGCTGTAACTTTCAGTGGAAAACTACCTCAGACATGACTTTTGGAATCTATGTCAAATTTAGGATCAGTGTTTTAATGTGCAACAAATAAGGAATATTGACAAAATAAATAGCGTCATCACATCAGGAAATTTCTCTGGTGAGCCCTGGAAACTTGGTAGAAGGACAGAAGAGTCAGCTGTGCTTTCTTGCCCTTCACGGTCCTGGAGGCTCACTTGAACTACTGAACATGGCTCACCTCTTCATGTTTCCAAACATACGATCAAGATGACAAGCAGAATGGTTGAAAAGAGAGGTCTGAGTAATGGAGATTTCTGAACACATCTCAATTGGACAACTTTATTTTTAAGATTTATACCCTTGTCATGCCTAGGAGTCAAATAGACAAGAGTCTATTATATAGCTATATTACAAACATAAAAAAAATGCCTGTCCCCAAAGGTTACCAATGGCACCCAAGTGTTGTTAATCCTTTTGAAAAACCTAGATTCTAGTGTTCCTAATAGATAGTTAAAACAACCATGTCACTGCATCTTATTTTGCCCAAATAGCTGTTAATTATTAAAGAGACAAGTAAAGCTTAACATAGCAGGAAATGTTTATTTATTGACTCTGCATGCATATAACATTTGGCATTAGACTTTCTCATTTTGATTTCATAATTGAAAGAAAAACATTTGCAGGTATTATTAAATCAATAACTGCAAATTTAAAGCACAGCTATGTTAAATAGTTGTGGTGGTTTGGACAACCACTGGAGAACTAGAACTCCAAATAAGTCACTACCCTTTTGTTTTTCCTCCCTCCACCCCCTCTGGTAATGAAGGGGCAATACAGTGAAATATAGGTAAAAATAACAGATTACTAAAGCAAATAGCAATAACTACAAAGATGCAGAGCAAAATGGTTTAAACTAACAAAGGCAAAGAAATATTGCCTGCTCCCTCCACCCCTAGGACAAAAACAGGCTCGCAGAGTGGCTTCCCCCTCCCTCCTGGGCCACATGGCCAAAAGAACAAAGAAACACAGTGTAGCAAATGTAGTTCCATCAAAAATGACATGTGGAATAGAATTCATAATTTGGTTACTCCCACCTACTGTTAAACCCTCCCCCTTTCCTTTAACTAGGGCAGTAACATGTACTTATTTCAAGAACCAATGTCTGTTCTACAACAGGTTGTACAGCAGCAGCAGAACAACAGAACAACAGTGCAGAAGAACAATTCATTTTTCAATATAAAAATGTATGATGTGAATCCATGCTCTGAAATGCAAAAGACTGATCATTTAGCTATCTGGAAAAAAATTCCCAGACAAATTAATTGCTAGAATCTGAAAGCTGTGAGACTAAGCCAATTAAACATGTAAATGGGGTACCTATAGTGTTAATTTTCAGTGTTCTTCAAGCTACTAATTAAATGATAGATTTTTAAACTAATTGTTAAGAAAACTGTCAGATGTTAGCCTGGAATTCACAGTGGCTTTAAACTTGTGCTGCCACATTAATCTTTGAATGAGAAAGACAATTCAGCTCCAAACCTTTGCCTGTTCCCAGCTCAGGGTACTGGACATTAAAGATTCTGCTTTCCATTGTGAAATTTACATGACTAGAATTACTCTAAATGACAATATATGTCACACGCATTCAGAATCCTGAACACTTGGCAACTAATAACATCGAGGGCATTGAATAAGACTGTTAAGGAAAATTCCTTGCCTGACCATCCAGGAGCCACTCTGTCAGTCACATTTGCATCACTCCAGAGTTTCACTGCTGGGACCAAAGACCCTTTTCCTCGGGCAGCTCCAGTGACTCAACAGGTGCCATGCTTGATTCCCTGCACACCCCACTCACACAGTCAGACAAGGTTTCCTTACTAGCTCAACCCTGGGTTTCCCACAGCAGGGTCCCAGATGTCTGGGTACTCTGAATAATTTAATTACGGTACAGTGACACAAAACCAGCTCAAGTTGGTGCCTCTGGGGAGGGACCCCCAACAAAGGCATCCATGGGATTTTTTATACTCATAATCTGCATGCCAGACCTGTTTCTTGCACACTCTACATGCCCCTTATATGTGCCTCTTGGTCCAATGGCAATATTTGGTCTGGGGTCTTCTTGTCTGTTTGGATTCTGCAGAGTCTCTGAGTGATCAGCCACCCCTTGGACCCCCTTGGTCCCTGTGCCCTTTGTTGTACAAAGGGTCAGTGCCATGTCACAGGCCCTTGTGTGGGGCTCTGACCGTTTCCCCCCACCCAGGGCACAACCTGCAGCTCAACGCTGCAGCTGCACACCCAGTTATGTGCTGTAAATGTATTCCTCAACAACATCACTCTTTAGGTGGCAAAAGAGCAGTGACTGTAACACCTTTCTAGCATAACCAAGAAACAGTTGAACAAATCAATCCCTGCAACTTAGTCTCTCACTGAAACAGCCCCAGAAAAGAACAATCATGATCTGTACAGGAAAAACAGATATTGATCACTAGTATTTATCTGTTATTGTCACTTATGACTAATTGCTTTCATTTGCATTTTTAACTTATGTAAAAAAAATCACATCTTCCCCTGCAAATTCTTGGTAGTAGTCTTAAAATTATGAGTTTTAGGAATAATCTATAACTGGGACTCAGAGATCAGAATCCCCAAGGTTTGAAAACTCTGGACAAATGAAAAAGAACATTTCATGGCCTCCATGACTGAGAGACTGCCTTTCACAAGAGGAGCTATTCTCTGATACTGATGGGGAAAAAAAAATCACGTCTTGCTTTCAAAGTATATTTTTGCCTGCAAATCTCTGAAAAATATCTGCATGGTTTGGTGAGAAGATGCAACTGAACAAATTTGACTACACAATTTCAGTGCAAAGATTCTTGCCAAAATGCACATTTGTAATTTTTATAGTGCTGCTTTCGCAAAAAAAAAAAAAAAAATCCAACTTAAATGAGTACCCAATGCTGCATTTAACAAATCAGTGTTTTTAATTACTTTCACTGAATTCTCGTTTTTCCACTCATAAGTTTCTGTGATTGCCAGTTAACTATTTCAGCAATAGCTCTGATGGATGGCCCTTTATAAACCTGTCAACATACACTTCTAGGTTTAATGCTTTTAAATTAGCACTATTTCATTGAACCTAATGAAATGAAAGTATATTATATCATCTGCTCATCTGAAGCTGTTTTTCTCAAAAAACATTTTTATGTCTATTCATATCCATCATTTATACAGATTTATAAGAATAAGAAAAGTCAATGAGAGTCCTGCAGGCTCAAGATACCACAATGATCAAGAAGCTTTTCTACCAGAGGTGTTAAGAATAAGAAGAAAAACTGAAGCTAACTGAAGTTAAACTGATCATGATTTAACTACGCAAAAGGGGTAATATTTGAATAAAAATATTGCTTTAAGTCATGCATTACAAAGTCTGTGAAAGATGTGTCATACAAAATAAGTTGTTTTGTCTTCAGACATCATTGACAATGTGTGAATAATCTTTTAACAGTTCACATTTCTAAGTTATGTTGCCTGTGCTGTAGTTCAAGTCCATTTACTGGATTTTTTTCCGTATACATGGTTTCATACTTCATGCAAACATGGGAAAACCTGCCTAACCTTTACTTTTTGTTTTCCAAAATCACAAATGTTACTACAATACAGAAATACTGTTGAGGCCTGATATCATGGTTATTTTAGTGGTTCCAGCTACATTCAATAGAAAACATCTGGCCAAACAAGTCTGAAAGTACAGGGCAATGATGGCAGTGAGAGTGTGGTGAGAACAGTGACACCAATGAGAGAGCGAATGAACCCAAAAGTCTGCACAGTGCATCCACAAAATGGTGATTTTCCAGATGAGCAGTTGGCTCGCCTGGGAAACTGATAATGTGAAACAGCCTTGTAAAGTCACTGTCATAGCTGGCTAGTGCTTGTGCTGATAGACAATTATATCCAGAATTAAAGCACTTTTTAAAGGTCTGATCACACAGATTCATACTCAGCATCTCCACTTTCTTTTCTTTGTTTAGAGATGAGTGTTTCCAGTCCTCTTAATTATGAGTAAAGTGCATAATTAACACAACCAAATTGTGTTAATTATGGGACAGGATTTTAAATATGGGACAGTTAATCATGTGTTAATTGTGGGACAGGATTTTCCAGAATTCTGAAGATAGTACTAAGTGCTATTGCTTCAGCCAGGTTCCTGGCACCTAGAGCTGTTACCTCCAAATCCAAAATATTTCAAATGTTTATACAATTTTGAATGGTAAAAACACCTAGGGGACTCACTTCCTTTTTTTTTTCCTTCCCGTCCTGCAAATACCCTGGAATTCATATTATTTTCTATTGTTCATTTGCTTCATTGAGAAACCAGACACTTGGTGATTTTAGTCTTCTCACTCTGTCTGGAGCTGCATCTAATCCTCCAATGAAGAAATAATTGGATCACAGTGCTCACAGCACACCTAGCAGAACCACTGATATAAATGAATACATTTAATTGAAAACAGTATAACTATACCACTTGATAATCAGTGAAGAATTTCAAAGCTGGCTGTGGGCTTGGCTGTAAAAGCAACCAAGAATCAAGAAGGCGTAGCACATCAGGCTGCCTGGAGTAAAAGCTATCTTCAAAATTAAATCACTTTGAAATGATTAAGATGTTTGATCTGAATAAAATATTTCCACTTACAAGTCTCAGCCTGTTTGGGAAGAGAAATGGGGTTAACACTTGAACAATTTTGGCATTGCGGAAGCAGGTGCTGATGTTCTGAAGAGTTACCTGAGTTCCATGACCGCAAGAACACTACTTAATCATCTTCAAAGTCCCATCCAGGGCACAAGTATCCACAGTGCAGATAACAATGAACGAAGTTAGTATAGTTCCCATCTGTGGGAAGGCACATTTGTTGTTGGATTACTTTAGAACCCTACACACAATCTGATAAGACCTGATTTAGCATTCTACAAAAAGCCCCAGCTTATTATAGAGGAATTCTGAGACAGGAGCTTCAGCATGTGATCATTTATAAGAAAAACTGCTTGGAATACTTAGAGTTGCACAAGAGATTTAGATTTTTTTTTTTCCCTCTGAGACACAGCCTCAAAGTGATACTTGCATATGCTTCTATGTCATATTCTGGCTTTTAAGGTTAAACCGAGGAGTCACACTACCAGAAGACTATTCAGCCTGCTCTCTCCTACATTGCCTTCTGATCCTACTAAAGTCTCAGTCTAAAATGCATCTCAGAACTCTTTACATTTTCCAAACTTTGTTTTGGCTGCCAAGTAACTTGAAGTTCAATCCCTTTGCTACTTTTTGCTGAACACCTCTACAGGAGTATCATCCTTTCCTTCTGAGCACAACTACTCTGAACTAAATTATTAACTTCTTTCCCATGATTTGGGAATATTTTTGGTACTAACCAAAGGAAAAACATTAGTTTCAGACAGATAAAACACCAACAACCTCACCTTTTCTTCATGATTACTTGTGTCCCAATAAGACAGTGTTTCCACAAAAATTCCATCTCTTGAACCAGTGTATTGTCTTAGAGGGATCACTATACTTAGACTATGTGGTGGAATGTAATACCCAAAGCCAAACATATAGTTGCAGTTTTAACAACTATTCGGTGAGGTTACTTATTTTCTTGTCTATGTCTCCACTAAGATTTCTTACAGCAAAAAATTATTAGAGTGCAATACCTTCAGCTGTAGCTGATGATGTTTTCATTGCTCGTAAGTAATACACATATAATTTTAAATGTTTATTCAAACAATATGTGTCTCTTCAGATTAATCAGTTTCCAGAAATCAATTGAAAAAATGAATTCTACAACTATTTATATATATATATACACAACAAGTACCTAGGTAATGTGTAGCTACTGCCTGGGGAGGTTCAGACTGGACATCAGGAGGAATTTGTCCATGGGGAGGGTTGTTAAATATTAGAATGAACTACTCAGAAAGGTAATGGAGTCACCATCCCCAAGTCACCATCCCCAAAGGAATGACTGGATGTGGCACTTAGTGCCATGGTCTAGTTGACAAGGTAGTGTTCAGTCATAGGCTGGACTCAAGGCTCTCAGAGGCCTTAGGCAAATACTGAGTAAATGATGGTGATCTTTCCATGCCCTGTGTAGTTCTTTGATGGACTGATGTTACCCTTTTGCTTTTTTGTCTACCTGCTGTTTGACACTGCCTGCTTCTTAGTGCTCCCCTGCTGACCCATTTTCTCTTTGAGATTCAACACCAGATTAATTCTTTCCTTCAAGCTCATGAAAATAAAGATTGCTTCCTTTCCATATAACTCTGGTACACCTTCTACTTGGGAACATGGAAGGTTTTTTTTTTGTTTGTTTTGTTTTGGTGTTTTTTGGTTTTTTTTTTTTTTTTTTTTTTTGTTGTTTTTGGTTTTTTTTTTTTTTTTTTTTTTTGTTGTTTTTGGTTTTTTTTTTTTTTTTTTTTTTTGGTTTTTTTGGAGGGGAGTGTTTGGAGTGGGGCAGGAAGGAGGTTATAGCCAAAAACTTGTATGTACTTGTATATACTTAACTTGTATATACTTGTAAAAAACTTGTATATACTTACATGTATTGAAAAATACTAAAAAGACTCTCAGATAAGTGCTAGTGTGATGGAGAAGAAGTGGGACTAGTGCTTGTGAGATCTATGCCCAGCACTTGCTATCACCTGAAGAAATTTTTCAGCTTCTCTACCTCATTTTATACCTAAACCAATACCTATTCCACTATCACAGGTTTTAATTAACTCTATTTATAAACAAAAGGAAGAAATTTAGTTAAATGCATTGAGAAAATTGAACTATTAAGAAAGCTTATCTGAAAGCTTTGGGCTAGGGCATTCAGGTCTGCCCCGTTTTCAAGACACTGCAAACAAGTGATCCCTCAGTGAAGGATAAGCCTCCAACAGCCATTATGAATGTATTCTTAGAGGTGTTATTTTGAGTGCAACAAGATTTTCTAATGCACTACCGCTTACATTGGAGAAAAATCTGGGCATCATAATCTGATTAAAACAGATACATGTAAAGCTGCATCTTGAAATATATATATATCTACAGATCTCCTTCTCTAGATGCTGCCATTTTTGCTCTCTCCTGGGTCACAGGGGCACTGATGCATGGATAGAGCAGAAGGCAGCCTCCCCTCAGCTCTCCTCTTCCTCTCCCAGTGCAGGCAGGGGAGGCTGCTGCCTCATCTCAGATCAAACACAGATCTCTAAAATCCTCCTCAGTCTGCTTCAGAGAAAGCTGCTCGCCCTTATAGATCACATGGAGACATGAAGCCATCAGAAAGCCACCATGGTCTGAAGTATGTGAAGCCATAGTTTGATTTAATTAGTTGTGTCTCAGTTGTATTGTATTCTTAGGCAAAGGAAATTTGCCTGGAAAGCACCAAGGATTAAGCCTCATGTTCAAGATGATGGAAAATGCATCTTAATCATTATTTATCTTTCCACACTAAAAGTAAATCCACGTGGTCTGTGTTTGTCATTTACCCCCCTGATGTTGGGAATACATGTCAGAACTTTACATAGGCTTAGTAAACACTTTTCTTTAGAAAGAAATTCCCATGTGTAAAAACGTAACCAGAATTTTCCAAAACAAAGAAAACACTAAATAGTTGAACAAAATCATGCTACACTTCTTCTGCTTGGAACAACTTCTTCCATAGTTGGGATAAGGCATTTTAGAAAAACATCTAAAGCCATATTGAAGCACATGGAGACTGACAAATTATTGTAAATATTAAAACTCCACCTCTCTTACAAGGGATCCTAACACAGGCACCCAAGTGGGAAGCATAAGGTAGGGCTCACCAGCAAGTAACATTACTGTGCAAATTGACCAGGCTGAGCAAATTATGCCTTAAATAATCATTGTTCTGGTGAAGAATCAATGTCACTAATTTTTTAAAGGAACCAAGTGCCTTAGGATTTTAATTAAACCCAAAGTCTTTAAGGAAGACAATTTTTTTAAAGAAATTACACTTTCAATGACCTCATGTGATGTTTCAGAAATGTTTCCACAATCCAGAAGAACTAAATAAAGCTGCTAAAATCTTTGTAAAAGGACTACAAGTTGTGTTAGGGCTATGTTAATGATCCACTGAATCACCACCTGCTTTTAAAATTTAATATGAAAGACAGACAGCTGTTTATAGATCACTCAGGGCCCTGAGATGGGAGGTTGATTCAACACGTGCTGGTGCTTTACTTTTTGAACAGTTGAGGTTTGGCACTGTGGGAGCTCTCCTTCTCTGCCAGTAGCCATCCTGGGGCAGTTTTACAGCACCGTGACAGAGAGCCCTCCCTGGAGCTTTCTTGGGTCACACCTGACTGATCACCATCCCTGCTCACAGTAAGGTAATCTCAAATAAGCGACTGGAAGCTTCCTGAAGGTCCAGGAGCTCGACTTGTCCCACCAGCTGCCTGGGGAAGGTGTGCAGTGACTCTGGGGTCCAAGTATGGGCTACAACTTCTGCACAAAGCTAATGCAGCTGCACAGAGGAGCAAAACTGGCTCCTGAGCCAGGAGCAGAGCCTGCCAGCACCTACCTGTCATCTGCATGGCTGTGTACAGCTGGAGTTGAAAAATTCCTCCCTGTTTCTCCTATGGCCATATCCAGGAGGCACAACAGAGGATCTGTAGGACACCCTCATGCCAAATGAAAGGCAACTTTTGATTGAACTTGGGGAATTTGTGGGGATTGTGACCGATGAATAAAGTGAAGATAAATTCAGAAACTAAAGGCCTGAAGTTCGTGTTACAATTTGGCCTGTCCCCATCCTGCAGCTAGCAGGTACTGTCCCACTTCGAATTGCTGTGGAGCATTTTCATTCCTCTGCTCTTCTTCCCAACCCTCCCCATTTTAGTTTCTCCACTCCCTGTTCCTGAGGGGTTTCCAGTCATCTAAAGTCTGAGGCCCTTGCCTGGTACTAGAACAAAGGGACAACAAAGCTCATTCATTTCTGATGAGCTAGGAAATGACTGCAAAGGAAAGTGACCTGATCTTGCCCCAGGTCTTGTTCCATGTGGGCACCTGCTAGGTATCTGCAGTTTGGGACATCAGGAGCCCTAAACATTCTTCTAACACCAGCCAGCTGTGAGGGGATAATTACAGGGGGAAGGGTGAGTAAAAACAGCTATTTCCTCCTCTTCTTGTTATCATGCCTTGCCTCCATTTTGTTCCTGCTGCCTTTGGTAGGAGCACTGACTCTACCAGTGAGTTCAATCAGAAATTTAGACACAACTAATCCTTCTTCCTTCTGATAAGGATCGCTAAAGTAAATGCATCTGTAAATTAAAAGTCCCTTTTAACTGAGAAAGTACTTGTAGGATTTGATCAAGACTGTCTTGTATAGCACACTCATTTTCAAAATGCTGCCTGCTTTTAATTATTTTTTTCTCTTGTACATCCAAATCAACACATCTATAGGAAACTTGTGGTGTATTTGTTGGTAAACTAAAGAAACTTTCACTTATGTATTTTGAATTCCAGACCTTGTTGAACTATTTAATGTGCTGGATTGTCAGGGTTGTGTTTGCATCTTTAATTTTCTGGATCCACTTGTTACATCAAAAAAAAAAAAAGTACAGTCATTGATGATTGACATTTCTTTGTATGGATTGCAGAGTTAGATGACCTTTAGATATCCTTTGTACCAATGAAGCAGCTCAGTCACAGGTCAAATGACATCAATAAGATCACCATCATCAATATTTGGATACTCAGTTAAGGATAGAATATAAAGGGCCTTGATTTTCTATGCTCTGTATTTCCAACAGGGAACATATACCCACCAAAGTGACCCAGGTTTATCATTCAAAAACAGAGGTACATAATGCTTTTGAAATTGAAAGCTTTTAAAAATTACAGCTCCTTGGTCATTTATTCAAATCTGCTTTGTCTGACTAAGGAAGTCAGTTGCAATAGTGAAACATCTGCTGAGCCGAAGTAACTGTTCTCTGGTGGCAGATTTCAAACACAAGTAAATAAATATTATTTGTAATTTGTCTCCCTCTGCTTTGTGAAGTACATATGCACAAAGATTAACTTTGTTAAATGAACAGGCAGAAAACTGACTTCCTGCATATGCTAAATTCAAACTCCCAAACTCTGTGTTAAAGGAAAGGACTTGCCTTTTGGGCCACTTCTCCACTGAAGAGTTGATGCTTTGGAGTAAATGGTAGCTTGCAGCTTTACACCAAACAGCATATTGTTATGATTTAACCCCAACCAGGATCACACAGCTGCTTGCTCTTTCCTCACCCTAGTGGGACTAGGGGAGGAGAATTGAAAGGGTAAAAATGAGAAAACTCATGGGTTGAGATAAGAGAGGTTTAATAACTGAAACAAAGCAAAATAGTAATAATAATACATCATAAAGAAAAGCAAAATTACAAAGAGAGAGAATAAAGACAAGTGATGCAAATGAAAATAATTGTTCACCACCAACTAACTGATGCCCAGCCAGTCCCAGACCACTGGCAACCCCAACAACCTGCCCTTCAGCTTTATATACTCAGAATGATGCCATATGAAATGGAATATCCCTGTGGTCACTTGGGGTCATCTGTCACAGCTGTGTCACCTTCCAGCTGCTTGCACTCTCCCAAACTCTCCACTGGTGCGGTGGGGTGAGGAGCAGAAAAGCCCTTGGCTCTCTGTGTGACCACTACTCATCAGTAAAGAAAACATCCCTGTATTATCAACACTGTTTCCAGCACAAATCCAAACGGAGCCCCATAGCAGCTGCTATGAAGATAATTAACTCCATCCCAGGCAAAACCAGCACACACCTGCACGAGTTTGTAGCCAGACAGGGACGACTGCACTGCCGCTCTGGCAGTTTGTGTCCTTAAGGGGGCAGCAGCTATACAAAAAGGTGGTTTTCTTGTGTTTTTTTTTTTTTTTTTTTTTTTTTTTTTTTTTTTTTTTTTTTTTTTTTTTTTTTTTTTTTTTTTTTTTGGTTTGGTTTGGTATTTTCTAGTGGGAGGGGGAGTACATTGGAGAAGGAGTCTTAAAATTGGAGAAAATCAGGGATAGCTAATTCTTTGGAGCTTCTACTTTAATCTTCCATTTTCTGCTCAGCAGTATCATTCATAGGCAGATTACTCATTATTAAGACCTTATTTCAGATCAAATCCTATATGTCAGTAGATTAGGGCATTGGAGAAGATTAGCTTGTCACTGTAGGTGGTGGGAATAAGTTCTTTATCTTATCATTAGTATGGACTTCCATGGGTTTTGATCATAATTATTAATTCTACTTGCAGACTTTCTGAGCAGGGATTAAAATGCAGATAGATGTCATTTAAGTAGCATAATCAAGCTGAAAGTGAGGGTTTTGTGGCAGGAAAATCCTCTTTTTCACAACAGTCAATTTAATTTTTCAAACTAAATTTCTTGTTTCAAATGGGTTTGTTTACATGTGCTTGTAATAGAGTTTTATTAAATATTTTTCTCCTCAAAGAAAGATATTCTTATTATTCAGGTGATATTTTATTCTCATTAGTATAAATTACATGTAAAATTCTTAAGCAATGCTTCTGCACATCCTTGCATTTTTGAAAGTGGAAGCCAAGCATATAGATGAAGAATTACTGAATTAATTAAAAAAAAAAATCCCCCCTTCTCTATTTTCCTTTTTTTCCCCCATTCCTTTGTCACTGTTTGATTTTTATGGTGTTTTTGCATTTTATTCTCTCTGTGAATGTGAATTAAAGGCATGGCTCTAATTACATAAGAATCTAAAATTTGTCCTAGAGTCAAAGTGAACATTCTTAGAACTACAGAAATTTTAAGCTTTCCACATTTCTGAATACTATGAACAAAGCAGCAAATAAAGAGTAAGAATATTCCATCAGCAAAAGCTTTTTAGTTAGGTTTTAGATCAAAACCTCATCAAGGCAGGGATCTGCTTCATGTGCTGGAGTGTACAAGTGTTTGGGTGCATAAAGAATGATAATACTGTATATCATTGAAATGCTCACAGAACTCTGATTTTGCAAAATGTAAAATTCAGGAAGGTGAGGAGCAGATACAGCCCTGGGAAGAATATGTAGCTGCAGCTCATACAAACAGCTGCAGTGAAGATGGCTAGTTGGCAGTTGTTTCTGTTCTGATTTTTGTACTAATCATGTAGTTGATATGATGAACCACTAATGGCACAGGTATTGATGATGCACTTACCTGTAGAATTCCTCTTTATCACATTTAATTTTTGTTTGTTTGTTTCTTACATTCCAGCCTACGTTGCATGCTCTTTGAGGAGGGTTTGGCTTTTTGTCACATTTTGTACAGCATTTAGCTTAACAGGTCAGGGTCTTTTGGATACCTTGCCAATTAACTATGAAGATATTAATTTAAGCTGAACATGAGAGGAGGAAGAGCTGAATGTATGGCCCCCTGCCTCTGGTTATGCAACAGCTTAGAAGGTGGCAGTGTTTTATAGACCGAGAAATGGCAGTGTTGTAGTGTTACTACAAAAGGAGGTTGAACTCACTGTAGGTATTTTAATATGCTAATTTGGATGAACACTTAAAAATATGTGCACATTTGCCTAATGTCTTACAGAAAGTTAATAGTACACAGAGAGTCTAGTCCTAGTCCTCCCAGACACTGACCTCTAACAACAAAATAGCATCTAGATAATCTGGAGGTTTTTAGGAATTTTTGCTTACTTGCCTAGCTTTTCAGTATTTAATGAAGATAACAGCTCCTTTCAGACTCTTGGCATATTTAAACACACAGCTACACTCATACTATATTCTTCTCCTTGCTCCATGGTTCCTGAAAGCTGTTTCTTGGTATTTTCCCGCTGACATAAAAAATACTGCCTGGGGCAAACAGCACGTGCAGGGCTCATAGAGCTGTCAGGGGAGGATCTGACATGTTATTCTCCCATCATCTGAGAACACGCTGCTGGGCATGTGCACACAGACGGGACAAGGTTGTACCAGAAAAAAAGCAGCCAACAATTGAAGCATGAGTAGTGGAGAAGTTAATTTTCATTAAGATGCATCCCTAATGAGTACAAAAATGCTCATTTTGAGGCAGCAGATGCACAAAAATTCTAACTAAATTTCCCATGGCTGGTATAGGTATAAGGGTATAGGGATATAAAGCCCACATGTGTATTTCTCTCCATGTAAGTACAACTACCAAAACTGATATTTTGCTTTAATACATTCCTATCTGAGGTATGTTGTAACTAAACAAAAAGTGCAGCAGGAATTAAAAATTAAACAACACTGAAAACAAAATATTCACATTGCTCATAGTCATCATTTACCTTAGAATTAATTGAAAATTGGTGCAGCTTTTCTCTCTATTTTCAGCAGCAAAAGAATTTGAGCTTTTTCTTCTGTGACATGGCAGCAGTAAATCAATTTTGAGCAGTAGATTTACCTGCTTGTTCAGTAGGGTGTCATAAACCCTCACGATTTAAGAGCACTAGCTGCTGCTGTGCATATGTGAGAAATCCAGTTGTATCTCCAAGGTCTGTTAATGCTGAAGAATTTTCTGTGCTGTTCACTCATCCCAAGGTTCAGGTCATATCTTATCTCTCTGTTAATGACATGATTTTATGGTCCCAAACCCATTAAGAATTATAACTTTCTCACACTCATTGGGACTAAATTCTGCAGCCATTTAACACTCATTGAATTCAGAGTACTTCTGGAAGTTTTCCATAATTATCGACAGAAGCATTACTTCTTCTAAGGGAATCCAGAAACCAAGTGAAGACTTTGGGAATTTAGATGTGCTATTCAACCCCAGCTCTACAGCATGTTCTTAAAAAGACAAATATGCATAGGAGATCTTAGTCCACCCTTATGTTCTCCTGTTGTCTCAGAAGAATAACAGTCTGTGGATCTGGAAGGACTGTTTCTAATCTTAGAGTCCTGAAGAAGATTGTTTGATGTGCTTGGGGAAGGTAGAATTTGATGCCACACGAGGGCAGTAATGGAAAGAAGAAGAGTGAGGGAAGCCTCAAAGACGTTTGCCTTAGAAGTGAGGGGAGTGCAGCAAGGAGAGAACTAGGGAACAGGGAGAAAAGGATGCTGAGCAAGTTTCTGTGCCAAGAAATTTGGACTTTATAGGAGGAGAAAAAGGGCAGAGAAAGTATTCAGAAACTATGTTATATTTGACTAAGGAAGCTCTAGAGATTTTCAACAGAGACAAGCTAGTAAGCAAGACCAGAAGAAGGGAACGATGTGGCTGTCATCTTGATACTACATAGTTACCTACAGTAACCTTCGTTTTCAAGTTAGTTTATTTTTAACTCTTTCCTTGATGGAATTCTACAAAAGCTTTACTGTTCTATGTGGATTTTTTTAAATGCTTCCCCTGGGCTGGAGTATGTCCTTGAGATATTTTAAGAGCTTTTGATCTGTTTACCAAACAATTTCCACTTGCAACTTAAATGTAGAAGAAAATTACCATTTGAGTTATTACATTTGTGTTCTCTCTGTGCCCTTTCCATATGCAGTAAGCTATTGCAGAGAAGGAGGCTTAGTTTAGATTACAAACTCAGACTCAACATACACATGAACAAAAACATATACAAATATATTCACAGGATAATCTTATATACACCCTAGTATACTCCTATAAAGTTCTCAATATATAATGAAATAGTTACAGTATAAACTCATAAAGAGAAGGATAATGATAAATTATGATCCTGGGCTCTTTGTTAATGGGAGTATCAGTTTGCAGAAAGAATAGGCAAGTAACTGGCTTTAAATAGTTTAACCACTTGTCATGGTTTAACCCCAGCCAGCAACTAAGCCCCAAAGAGCTGCTCACTCCTTTCCCCATCAGCAGGATTGGGAAGAGAATTGAAAGAGTAAAAGTGAGAAAACTTGTGAGCTAAGTCAAAGACAGTTCAATAGATAAAACCAAAGCCATGTTTGGCAGAACAGGGAATTCTTTCATTACATCCCATGGGCAGCTGGATATTTAGCCATCCTCAGGAAAGCAGAGTTCCACCATGCATAATGTGACTTTGGAAGACAAATGGCATCACTTCAAATGTCCTCCCTTATTCCTTCTTCTCCCTTCTTTATATACTGAGAATGAAGTCATATGGTCTGGAATATCCCTTAGGTCAGCTAGGGTCAGCTGTCCTGGCTGTGTCTCCTCCCAGCCTCCCATGCACACCCATCCTCCTCACCAGTGTGGCAGTATGGAAAGCAGAAAAGGCCTTGACTACATGCAAGCCCTGCTCAGCAATAAAAAAAAAAATCTCTTTATTATCAACACTGTTTTCAGCACAAATCCAAACAAAAACCTCATACCAGCCACTGTGAGGAAATTTAACACTACTGCAGCCAAAACCAACACATTTTGCCTCTTATTCTGCACCATTTACATTGTGCCCAGGTTTCTCAGTATTCAAAACAATCTCATTAACCATCACCCTAGGTATAATACAGGGACACTGTTCCCTTAAGTCTAAGGACCACCCCTGCAAAATGTCCATAAAATGTCTGCAAATGTCTCAAAATGTCGACTGAGTTCATTTACTCCATGACTTTGGGCTCCATTTCTTATGGTGTTCACTCAGGACAGCAGAGGTGGTGTGCTGTATGATGTTATTGGACATCAAAGCTATCTCAGGTCAAGTCACTGCTGCATTTGCATTTGGGTTTGGGTGGTTCCTGTTGTAGGGATTGCTGTAATATAAAACTCAAATCATGGACTGTAACAATTTAAAGGTTCTTTTGGGCCATGTTGTAGGGCAATGAACTCCTCCTCTTGCCTCCAGACTGGCTATAACAAGGAGTTCCTGCTGGAGTCCACCACTATTACAGTCCACCTTATAATCTTCCACTAGCTTCAGGGAGACAGACTGTCTCACCGTGGTCTTCACCATGGGCTGCAGGGGAAATCTCTGCTTCCCCCGCTCCAGTGTGGAGTCCCTTTCATTGGAGACAGTCCTTCTTGAACGTCTTCAAAGGCAGTCCTTCCCATAGTCTGCTCTTCTTCATGAACTGCTCCCGGTGGGAACACAAGTCCCGTCACCAAGCCTGCTCCAGGGCAGGCTTCTCATGGAGTCACATCCTCCTTGAGGCATCTTTCTGCTCCAGTGTGAGGTCCTCCATGGGCTGCAGGTAGATCTCTGCTCCATCCTGGGCTCATCCACAGATCTCAGTCACTTCAACTCAAGTTTGTTATGGATTTTGAATGCAGTTTAACTGAGGCTGTTAAACTACCCTGCTAACTTACAGTAGCTCAAATAATTTACTACAACGGAGTTGGCTGGATATGGTGAAAGACATTTTTCAAAGAATAAGTTATTATCCTTTTACTGTCCAGTGGTTATTTCATGCTGGGGCAGCTTTGTTTGGTCTGGGTTCCTGCATCCCTTCTGATACCTACAGAAAACAGGCAGAATGGGGCCCATCCAGCTGTGCTGTGTATGGACTGTTGTTGACTTCACTGACAAGTGAAGAGGACAAGTTTAGGGCTAGTAGTCAAATAAGGTTTGTTTGCACATCGAATGTGCTTTTGTCATTTGTTCCTTGATTTACTTCTCCATTTGGTTGTATGAGTTCTGACTATCTCTGAACAGTTTTTGATTATAAAGAATAATAGAATATAAAGAAAACTCACCAAAAAGAAAAAAATAAAAAGAAAGAAAAGAAAGGTAACTATTTTTCTTAAACACAATGCAAAAAAATAGTGTTTGAAGATGTGGAAGCTATGATGACAGGAGACGAATGAATACATAGAAAGTACGAAATAGATCTCAATTTTCTTTCACTTGGGGGGCTATAATCACATAATCTTAACAGCCAAGGCCAAGAGATCTGTCTGTGAGAATCAGCATTCTAGCAGATTGTAACCTCAGTGTTACTTGCTGCTGTGATGGAGAAATGGGTGAGAATGTCAAGAAGATGAAACAAATCTTAACCTGAAGAGACAGGACCTAAAACAAACAGAAACCTAAAATGAAAACAAAAGGAAAGGAATTCATTTAAAGTCCAGTAACAAATGGCTGAGTCCAGATGTGGGTGTGTTGTCACTCAGAGCACAGTCAGAAACCACAGATTCTGAGGTTTTTGTTCTACTTTACTATATATCATTATGGAAAACACGTCATTGGGAAAGGGATATCATAGACGTGCATAGGGTCCTGAAGGTGCATTGGAAAGAGCTGGTCACTGGCTTAAGAATTAGGGCACATGGCATGGTACTTTCCTGTCACAGAGTAAGAAAGTGTGTATTTGAGGCATGAACTCCTTGAGTTTGAGAAAAGATGTTGTAGATTAATTTTCACTTAGGTTCAAAAACTGAACTAATAGTTTCATGGAAGAAAAGCCTGTAAGGACAGCTAAATATAAAAACAGGTAGGTGAATAAGTCCTAGGTGGAAATTGTTGAAGTCTGCCAGAGTGCTGTGGAGAAGTATTTGCATGTCCTTATTTAAAACTTCCCAGACACTTGCTGAAGGGTTGGGTTTTTTTTGAGTCTTTCATGTTACTAGAGTGTATCCAACAGTGGATATGGTAATTTTCTGTTCTGATGACTTTGAATCTTCTTTTTTCTGTGTGAAAAGGTAAATATATATACACACACACCTTCGAGGCATTTTTAGCTTATTGAGAAATCAATATCTGAGTTATTCCTTCATCTGCAAAAGCTTCTGCAGAATTTATAAGATACTTATCATTAAAAAAATATTTTGCTTTATTTTTTAAGATTTTTAATAGTGTTTGTTTTCAAGATTCTCAAAAGTGTTTAAAGAATGTGCTGTGTAAAGATTTACAAGCCATGTGGGAAACTAGAATATGGAAAAACTGAAGGCAAAAGCTCCCAAAACAGAATTTCTGAGAAAGAAGATATACTTCCCATATGCTGAGGTGCAGAGAAAAAAAACCAACACAAACCAAAAACGTACCACCTTTGTCCTTATCACTCTCCTCAAAAACTTTGAATCTGCCCATGAAAGGGTAAAAATCAAAATAGGAGCAATTACATTAATTTCATTACTAAAAGATCAAGGTCACAACAACAGCAATTACCTGCAATTTTCCATTCCTCCAATTATATTATTATGAAAATGAACACTTGCTAACTACAATAAAGCTTTCAGGGGCACTAAAGTGAATTTTTTTCATTTCAACATGCTTGCTAATTGTGTCAGGACTTCAGCATAATGTGATTACTATTGCTTTGATATCCTCAGAACAACAGAGTAGACATAGTGCCTGCTTTTCTAGGCTTCATCTACCCATAACTTTTAACCCAGTATAACTATTTAGATTAGGAACACTCTATTTCACTGAAATAGTTATATCACTATATATCCTAGTAGAATAAAGCATTTGGGAATGAGCTATATTAGCATAGGTTTGTTTATACCAGTGTAATTGGGTCCAAAATAAGCAGTTGTACAGTTTTGTGACAGTATAACAAGATGCAGAAAAATGTCATGTTTCTGATCCAGCTATGTTGGTGGAAGAAATTGCTACAACTTGCTGCTATTCACCTGGATCTGCCAGCAAAGTATTTTTCATGAGCAATCCCTAAATTGCTTCAGGCAAAATGAGCCAATGTATGTCAGTAAGAGAATTTAAAGTGACCTGGCAGTTTTTGCCTGCAGTGACTCGGGGAGCACCCGCACAGACTGCTCAGCTGCTTGCCTGGTTTGGGAGATAACTTCAGCATGGGGACACTCACAGCTGTCGGAAGCAGTTGTTGCTTTCATTGGCAAGGATGAATTTGTAGTGCATGTCCACAGCCTTACAGCTGTGTTGCATTCTAGTGGAGATAAGGCTTTACCCATACTGAATTTATACTAACAGATGCACAATTTCAGATGAATCTCCCACTGCAGGCAGCCATGGCCCAGAACATTTTCCAGTCTCCTATTGCAACAAAGTACGGTTTTTGCTTCTGCTGCTATGATAGTGTAGAAATAGGTTATTACAGAGTTTTACTCTTCTAGAAAGCTCCTCACTTCCAGCCTATATTTAGTCAGTCTGTTAACAGCTCCATGCTCCGTGCTCTGTTTACATCCTTCAGCTTAAGCAGCTCTCTTGCCACATTGGCATTTATGTTCCAGAATTTTCTGTATAAAGCAATCATATCTTCTCTTAGTCTTTGTTTTGCCTAAGCCTGTTCCTATATCAGACTCTGACAAGCTCTGCTCTCCAGCCAAGTTCTGCTCCTAGTACTGCTCCATGAATTTCTTCAGGCTGAACGTGTCATTCTTGAGCATCAGTATCCAAAACTGCCTGTATTTAACATTTTTCTGTGTGTCTTTACTACATATAACTTCTGTGTTTCTATTGGAAATGTTTTTCCTAAAGCATTCTTGGTAAGTCTTTCCCTTATTACAGCTGAACCACTTTAGTGTCTCATTGTCACCCAATTATCTCTGGACTACTTGTTTCTAGTATATACCAGAAATTCTCTTTTACTCCTGCATGCGTGACTTTGTATGCTGTCCTTTTATCTTATACTTTGGTCCCAGAGTGCTTTCAGTTCTTTTTTTGTGATATTCCAATTTTTCTCTGTATTGATATTATCTCCCAATCATTGTTAGCCGTGAATTTCATTAGCACACTTTCTGACTTTCTGTGTCAAAATAATTAGTTAATTTTTTTTTAAAATGCTGTTAGAACTTATACCTGTGCTTTCTCTTCAGCATGGTCACTTGTTATTTCTTCATTAGCTAGTTCTTATCTTATAATTCCTGGGGAACCACATTCTTTAGCCTATAGTTTGGCAGCCTACTAGCATTGTCTAATAAGTGTAGATCTCTCATATTGTGCATTGTAAAGAAAATAAATTTATATTTACACAAAGAGATTATATTAGGTAAGACAAAAATTAAAAAAAAAAAGGGAGAAACTACCACACTTTACAGACAGTGAAAGAGAAGTGCTTTGAACTACCATTGAGTAAAGAATATCAAAAGATAGTGAAGAGCTGAGGGTTTCTGGAGTCACTAAGGCCAAAATTACTAAACAAGACTGCAAAATCAGCCAAACTGATGACAATGGGAATAAAACAAAGGTGGGTGGGTTGGTTGGTTGAGGAGAGGGAAACGGGAAAAGAGAACTTGAGGAAAATCCAATAATGTGATCAAGGCAGCGGGAGAGTGTCTGATAAGCAGCCCTATGCCCAACCAGCAGAGTTCTGGCACAACAATAAGCTGATGGTGGGCCAATACAAAGGGTTAGACTTGCTTCTGCAGTCAGCTAGGCATTTCTTTGTAAAAGGCATTTCCTTGTAAAAAAAAAGCCAGTAATGACATCACTTTGATTGTTTTGTTGTTCTATGCTTTTTGTTTAACTTTTTTCTGAACAAATACCAACCTTCACGGACCACTGAACATTTGTGGACTTGGCTCCCACACCCTAAGCCTAGGTTCCTATCCTTTTGAGATCTGCAGTTAGCTACTGTTATGTAGCTCCTCATATTGTAGCTCTCCCTTTTAGGATGTTCTTTTGTGGGAGAAAATTCCTTTTGGATTTTTATGAATCAGAATCCAAAACTATCTAATGGCTTTTCATTCCCATATTGTCGGTTAATGAGTCACTTCTTTCTACTGCCAACTTGCAAAATATTTATCTGGAATTTGTATCTTTTATAATATTGTGGATTTATAAAAGAAGTTTTAGCTATTTTATTCCCTTTTTAATTTTTTTTTTAAACTACATGAGCATAATTCTGGTGACTAGTGGTAATTATACAGACTTGAAGACACAGGCAATCATTTATATGAAGTTACCATTACCAACAGGAGTTGGTGTAATAGGATAATTCAGTTGTGATCTTTTACGATTTAAACAAAACCCATGATAGTAGGTAGCACTAATAATAAAAGTGATGGATACTGTAAAGTAGGACTAAGAGACAGAACTGCATTGCATCAGACAACAGAGTTAATTGAATAGTGTGTCCTCTGATTATATTGCCATTATACACATAAACTGGATTTAAACCCAGATCATTTGTATGTTATCTTTGATACTTAATGACATCTAAATGTCAAACTGCAGTTCTTTTCTACTTTATTAACCAACTGCATGCATTATTTTTTTCCTAAATAGTTTTTTTTATCAGTTCTTTTATTTCATTAGATATTTTCTTTTAAAAAGAGAAAGGAAAAACTGGGGAAAAGTTGTTGTTTGTGATAGTGCTTTTAACTAACATGACAACCTGCCATTAGAGAACTCTTCAGTTAGCAAGTTAATGAGCTTATATCCATAAAAAGCAGTTTAGAAAAATACAAATTGACACACATCTGCAGTTTTTAACAAGTCTTTTCATATTTGTATTAAGTGGAGAGATAGACCATCCATCAGAGATATGAAATGATTTTCATTATGACCTAATAACATCAACTGCCAGTAGCTAAACCTTATCTCTACTGGAGAAAAATAAAATCTTATCTTTGTGTCAAACTTTTTACACAATTTGTTGCACCGAGAAAGTGAACCTATATAAGATCCTAGCAAATGAAGAAACTGTAGCTTACTTACATTAATGTAGCTGCTAAAAGTCTGGGTTTATCTCCAATAAATTTTTAGATCAAGATTATTTTCTTGATGCAGGAAACAGACCTTTATTGTATAAAGGGTTAACCCAAATTAGGATGAAAAAGTTCTTAAAGTATGGATGCAAGTGAAAATCTCATTATTCTTCAAAATGGCATTCCAGCAAAACTCTCAAATACTGGAATGGCTCATATCTGGAAGGACAGGTTGGTTTCAGCCTGTGTACAGTGACTAGCTTCAGGTTATTGCCTATTTAGAATTTGCTCTATAGAGAGGTTTCCAAATGCACTTAGCACACAAGTCTGTATTCGTATTGTAACTCAGCAATTATCAGTGACAACTTTTTTATCTATGGCACTTTTCTTCTGTAATCTCTTGCTCACTCTGGGTCTGCAGCTGTTACCTCTTCAAGTCTCTTTGATGTAGGCATACATGCTCCCTTTTATTTTAACCTTGAAGACATTGAGGAACAGATAGTCAGAGAAACTTAATTATGGTTTGCTTTCCAAAGAAAAGTGAGTGTAGATGCTAGAAACCTATTTTGCAATGATTGATTGCCTACAAAATTCCAGACATTCTGAATTTCCTGTGAGGTAGTTTCAGTGAAGTAAATAATACAGATATTTCTCCACGGCTGATCTTACCAAGAAAAGCTTAATATTTATCATGATGGAAATTGTATGAAGTGTATGCCAGTTTGGATCTCCTATGATAAGTTTAATTAATAAAAAAATTAACTGAAAAAGATCACATTTAAAGAATTGCACTGTAAGTGGATATGAATGCCATGTGGATTTGTGACTAGAAGGAAATCGCTGCATTGAAAGAAAATTCCAATCAGAGTAACATTTTGGTAATGAAAGCTATTATAAATGATAATGCAATAAAAATCACATTACAATCCTGAAAAGCCCTGTAATTTTCACCCCGATCTTGCACACAAAACTGAAAGGAAATAGACTTCTATCAAACACAGGGAAAAGTGCAGGAGCCCTGCAAATTAACTGTGTGCCAAGTTACTGCTGTATTGGCCTTGTACAACCATTTCTCAATTCACGTTTGGCCTCATTTGACTACCACTGTGTATAAACTGTATGGAAATCTGCAATGGACTATGCAATTCTGGAATTGTTTAAAGGGAACATACGCTCCTTTCCTTCACTGTTGTAGCGGGAAAGCTTGTTACACACCAGATCAGCTATTACAGGGTCAGAACTATCTTGTGGGGAGTGCTTGTGTGTGTGGAGGGGATAGGGATGGTTCAAACCTCATGAAGGTGGGGTGGCATCATATCCCTCCTGGCAGCCCCTGGAGCCCACACTGGGAAGCTCTGGAGCAGCTGCCAGTCACAAACAGCCCAGGAAAACTATAACACCCCACAGCTCCTGGAGCCCCTGACCCAGCTTGGACTGGCAGGAACAGTGAGAACACAGCCACTCACCCTGGCCTGGAAACCCAGAGTGGACAGTGGGTCAGAGGCCCCACCTGGGGGGTTTAGCTGTAGAGACCAGAGCATATAAAACCAGAGGTTTTGGGGTGCCATGTGTCTTGACCCTGTCATCTGGATGTGTGAGAGCTGGTCTGCCACAAACTCTCAGCAGTAGCTATCTCTCCCTCTATCTTTCTCTCTTCTTGCTCCCACTGCTTCATTTTCTTTACTCCTTTCTTGATGCTTTGGGTGACTTGGAGCTGGGGGGATTGGATTTGACTTAAGTGTTGTGAATTGATTATTGACTTGGGAGTTGTTGGGGAATATGTGCTGAGTTGGTATTGTGGTGGAATATTTTGTCTAGCTTGTGTAGTGCCCTTTCTAAACCTTTGCCAAGTTCCCTTACTTTCTTCCCTAAATTAATAAAGAAACTCCTTGGTATCATGTCCGTGGCTTATTTTCTGGACATTTTCATAAGGTATTAAAGAACCCTATATATATAAATATTAAAGTAATATTCTTAGCAGAGTCTGTGAGCCAGCAGCTCCAAGACTGGAGTGTTACAAAGCTGGAAAACAGGAAGCACATCATGCTTTCACTAAGATCTAGTACAAAATAAAATGCAATCTTCATTGTTACTGGTGGCATGCAAGGTAAATAAAAATTGTGTGCTATTCTGAAAGGTGCTACTGCCTTATGCCCAGGCTGTTGATTTATAAGGATTCAGCATGGTGCAAGATGCTGTTCAGATTTTTCTTGTTCTGGAATCTAAGGTTTTAAGGCTCCTTTGAATTTGACAAGTCCTGTAATCTAGTACCTAGCTGCATGTCACTAACAGCAAAGCTAAAGAGGTTTGCTATTCCTTAGCAAGGAGACAGTTTATAGTTCAGAGAAAAATCTAGTAATTTTCCAAATTTCCAGATGTTGTTCATTATGTCTATAAACAAAACACACATATGAAAAAAATAACCCTTAGTCCAAATAATGGGAGAATGGTAGAAAGAGTATTAAAAAAGTTGTCAAAGATATTGGCATATAATTTGCCATTTACACATTATATAAGTAAATAAGTATAAATAATCTGGCTCAAATAACTGTATGTTCTAGAGGTGGAAGAATTGCATACAGCCATTCCCCATGTCCCTTGTCATTTGATGCCAGCTAGGTGACAAATTGCACAGTGGAATCCTCTCTTATGGCTTTAAAGGTCATCTGCCCCCGGAGCTACTGCTGTTAAAGTCTCACGAGTAAAACTGAACAAGTTGAAGAGACATCATCATGCACAAAGAGTGAATATGGATAAACCACCCTTTTAGGTTGAAAGCTTTTTCTGCAATGTCGAGTTATCATTGTATTCAGTTTGCAATATTAATCAACACTAGATAGACAAGAAATCAAACTGCTTAGTGCTCACGGGGTAAACATGAGGATTTGTATCAAACTGCAGCACTTACTTCCTAGCTAAGCCAGATTGTCCCCCTTGAGCTATTTTCAAAATGCATCAGCAAGAAGGAGGTTACGTAAAAAGGCCTTAAACCATATGTTACCAGGTTGTACCCACTTACATCAAATACTTTAAGACTGACTGTAGATGTCTCTGCACTGTGTACGACACTTGCATGAGATTAATTTTTGCCAGATAGGGCTGGATAACCTGTCACTAACTCCTAATGACAGAAACTGACTTTGCATTTTGCTGATGAAATTACCAGGGAATAGAAAACCTGTATGTAAAACAAACATTTCCCCGATTTGGGAGAACAAGAGTTTAGTGTACTTATCCCTAATATATTCAGTGGTCTGCATACAGAAACATGAAAAACTCATTTTCAAGATTAAATATTTGTCTAAATTCAAAGTCAGTACTCAGAAGAGCAAGTTAGGACAAGATTGTGAGATAGTAAAGGTCAGACTATCTGCTATTTATTTCCTCCTGATAGTTAATGTGAGCATTAGCTAAGGAGTGTTGGTTACTGTTTTGTCTGTAATTGCTAATGATCAAATGGGGCCAACAACTGGATATATTCTATTCATGTTCCTGGTAAATATGCTAAGGTTTTCACCCAATCTGTGTTTATTTTTTAACCCTGATCTCTATTCTGCACCCTGATTTCTGCCCTGTTATATTGAACTTTCATCTATGTTGTAGCCTATTTTTCTAGAGTTTTACAGGTGATTTTTAAAAATATATCATTTGGGTTGACTTTTTTTTTTTTTTTAAGCTGTTTACAGAAACACTAACTTCTATAGCTCAGCTGGGTGTTAGATAAAATAGTCTCAAATTATGTGTATTGCCTGGGCAGCCATAACTCAAAGTCAGTCAGTTCCCAGGATAATATCTTTTGTTTCTATGTGTTTGTCTAGTTTCAGGCAGGTAAATACAGATAGAGCAGCCTTTTTTTTCCCCCCCTCCCTTTGTCTTCTTCATTTTATACTGTCATTTTCCAAGTATGCTGTATTTCTTTCCCAGATCTATATCAAAACTTGTAGTGTATTGTAAGCCTGGAAATATGTGTGAGAAGAGTGGTTTTGGTTTTATTTGGAGCCAATTTGTTCAATTTAATTTGAAGTAATTTTGAGGTTGCATTAGTGTTTTGAAACAGAGTGCATTTTACAGCTTATACATTATGCAGTAGTACCTAGAAGGTCAATAAATGTCTGATTAACCACCCTGAGTAGAACACGTTTTGCCCTTCATTTCAGACACACGTGTTCCCTTCTTAATTAATTAAAAAGTAGTCTCTTTCTTTAGCCAATAAGCTAATTAGGTAATGATATCATTAAAGCATGGGCATTGTATTATTCATCATAAAAATAATTGAATCAAATTAAGTGGGGAAAAGTGAAATAATAAATTGAATTAAAGGGAAAAAACACTGGGCTGTTAGGCTTGATTCTGACATGTTTTGAATATACCCTCCCTCCACAGACTGTTCCTCATGGGCTTCAGAATGGCTGCTGATGAAGAGGAACAAAACAAGCAATATGAAGCTGTATATATTTCATAAAGTTAGATACAGGGATAACTGATATCCCTGAAAACCATTTGTGTTGTCTGGATTGAACTTGAAACTACCTCTGGAAGCTGCTGAAAGAAAATATTGCTATTCAGCACAGAAGTTTTTTCTCACCTCTAAAAAAAGCCCCCTCTGTTTTTAAGAAAGGGAAAAAAATACAAGATGAATTAATTTTCATAAAGTACAAGGACTTATAAGGGAAGGAAATATAGACATATAAAAATAAATCTGTTTGAAACTAGGTTTCATGTTAGTTTTGGGTTTTCTGATTTATTTAAATAAAGACTATGTGTACAATTTTTTTGTAACAGATTTTACAGAGAATAAGTACATTTCCAGATATGAACACAGATAGCTTTTTCACTGGAAATGGTGGCTACTGAGCATCATGCCAGTAAAACACACAGTGCTGCTCCATGTCACTAACTGCATTGGAGTTTTGTTGTGGGAAGGGATATGAACATAACATGAACCTGTCAATTCTTCTCTGACATAAACTGTCCTTTCAGCATTTCAGCTTAACCTTGAGATGATATTGTAAGGAGTGCTGATTAGCAAAATCTTTTTAATTGGCTATTCGGCTGAGACCCTTAATTGCTCCTGGTGTATAACATGCTCTTTAAGAGGGTTCCACAAGTGTGGAATAAATTCTGAAGCTTAGCTGAGTATGATCTGGAGTTTTGGAAGAGCAATGTTTGAGGACAACTATTTCTACTAAAACGACTTGAATCCAGGCTGTTTTGGGAAGGAAAATGCAGCAGTGGGAGAAAATTCCCATGGATATAGTGGATAATTGCAGCTAGTGGATTTGTCTTCACTGTTAAAAGAAAGAGATGATACCTTAAAATTATCTTCAAGTATATATTTAGTTTAGCCACAGTGATTCCTACTACTCTGTGGTTCTTTGGTTGCCAGCACATATTATTCCTCTTTATGATATGTATTATTGCTAGCTTGTATTGCAATGCCATCGTATTTTTACATTTATACACTTTTTTTTCTATGATTATGTATTTTACAGTTGCTTTTTCACACTTTTGGAAATACATCCTTTGCACAGAGGAACTGTACACTGATGAGAACCAAACCACTCAGAATCTTGCTTCCTTGGCTTACAATAAGTTGCATAAATCCTGGATGAAATGAACATGGACTTGACATTTCTTTTGGTATAGTAGGTGACTTTTCATACAACAATCTTCTTTAATGGACACATACAGTCAAAACTTATCTTAAGAATGACAGGTAAGTTTTACTGTAAAAAAATCAATTTCCTTCCTTCAATATTTCTTTTAATAGTTTCAAACATCATATATCTTAAAAAGAAATGTTCCCAGCCACTGTGATTAACATGCAAAACTGTTTCTTAAGAGTATTCATTCTTCTTTTAAAAATGACAAGGACTGCTAAGAGGACCTTGTTCTTAATTTTTAAACCCACTAATTTCATTGTGTCTGACACAAAGCAGAACATCTTTGCTATAATTACTGTATAAGTTATTTTTTTCCACAAAGTTGTAATTTTCCTAAAATAAGCTGGACTGCTTCAATTATGTAAATCAAATATCTAGAGAATATGATGACTGCCTTGACAAAACACAATGGAACTTAACAGGAAGCCAGCAGAGAGAGGGAGAGAGTGATGGGGAAGGCAAAAGCCCAAATGAGGTCGTTTTTTTCAATTAGAACCACAGCAAATTCTCTGTCCTGCTGGTAAACTGGCTCCTGCAGCTTTTCACTCTGCCAGACTTGCTCTTCCCTTGGTGCCAGAGTGCGACCATTAAGATTGGCAGGAAGTCTAGGCTAAAATGTAAGCTTGTTCAGAGAGAAGCAGTGACTGAGGAAAAATGACGGTTTGCTTCAGTTGATTTTTTTTTTTTGTATTTGTGTTGAAACAAATACATAGGCAGTAGTGTGCAGAATAGCCAGAGATCATCATAAATTTCACATAGGACATCTCAATCAGTATGAGGTGAAACAACAACTGAAGGATGGAAAAAGGACATAGTGATGGCTAAACAAAGTGTTTATTTTCAGGACTGACAACCTGCTTCAAAGGGCTGGCACTAGGTGGCTTGAATCCTGAAAATTCTGAGAACAGCTGACTCTTCCATACATACATACTTTCCATACATACATTATGTGACTCCTATAAATCCCAATCTTCCCTCACTCAAGACCTTCTCAGTGACCTGTTCTTAGGATGCATCTGTTTCTGTCTCTTTGCTCCAGATGGAATGATCAGATTGAAGGCAGCTACACAAAGGTGAAGTAACACCATTGATCTATATTACAATGTCATTGCAGCTTTATTTTTACTCATAATCTTTGTGGGTTTTATTTTCAAAATCTTTTTTAACAGCTGACACATTCAATAGAGACCTTCACTGATCTCTCTTTAGTGATTCACATTTTTTCCCCTAAATAATTTTAGGTAATGCAGAAGTTGTTAAAATATAATATTCATTCTGACAGTTCTTTCAGATATGTTTCTTTTTCTATTGGTGAACTATTTTTGGTCTATTCTTTTAACGTGGCATAGAGCTTGATTAAGTTCTTGTAAGAGTTTACTTTCCTTAATTAGAGTTCTGAAATTGTCCTGGATTTTGCTACTTCTCGACTACATTTAGAGTATTGAAAATGTGTTCTTGTGTTGTATGTATTCAACATTGCTGTAGTTTGAAATCTTAGATATCCAAGTGTTTAAAATCTGTGACAGTTTATTCTAATTCTAATAATTTTCTGTTTTACATTGAAACTTTCCTTTTTATCCTTGAATTATTATGTGTTATATTTTCAGAATGGTCTGATTTAGCATTCTGTGTCCAAATAACACCATGTCTTACAAAGGACCTTGTCAAAGCCAACAGTGGAGTCCAAAAAGATTCTCTTATTTAATTTGCCTGTTACCTCTTTTTGCTGAAATACTTATCAAGGAAATTTATAATTCTACCTTTAGCTGACAAGACAACTAAACTTGTGGTGTTTAATTGCCTTCTGCTCTGTACCTCCACTCCTTCCTCCAATGCTGGCTTTTCAAAAGAGATAAGCTAAGTGTGTAAATATCCTAGTTTTATAATATAGATTCTGAAAGTTTCTCACAATTTTGTAAAACTCAGTAATAGTTTTTAAAAATTGTTCCTTTAGCATCAAATACTAAGATTTTGTTGCTAATGCTTTGCTCATGCAGTGCCCCTCTTGCCTCAGTCTCAAGCTGTTACACATTCCTATGTGGATAGAAAGCCATTATGTCTCAAGATCTGGTGAAAGAAAAATCTGACCTTTTCCATCAACAAAGTGGTTTTGCTCTTCTTGGTCTAGCCGTACCAATCCTCCTCTTGGTCTAGCAATCCCACTTATACTATTACTTTTCCTTGCTTCACCTAATCCTAATTAAATCCATGCTTGTTTTTCATAGTTATGCTATGCTTCTTAAATTAACTCTTGCAAAATAGTTGTGCTCTTTACTAAGATGTTTCCTCTGGCCCAAGTAGCTGATGAAAGTGCTCTGCTCCTCACAGGGAGATGCAACAGATAGTACATAACACAATAGGATTAATGGCAGTTACATATAAGAAAAAACATTTTGTGAGCAAAGAATTATACGATGACATTATTTGTATTAGTTCTGCTTATAGGTTGACTATATCTCTCGGTCTGTTTTGGGTGAAAGTTAGAGATATATTGATTAGAAACTTTGCTTGCATCTTCCATTACTTTGGTGGCTGTGCTGAAATATGAGATTGCTTATTGCACTTGATTGCTTAACCATACAAACACCTTCACATTATTTTTGGTTTTAGTAGCACAGTGGAGGGCAAGCATCAGAATTAGACTGTAATTGCTGACAGGTCAGCATCTTTTCTTGGTTTTGTAAACCAGTTCAGGTTGCAGCAGACATGTTTTATGGAGTTTTAAAATGAAGAGGGAGTAAAGATTGTGCCATGGCATAAGATGACCAAGAGAAAGAAAAATGAGAAGGGTAACAGATTACATATAATAAAGAAAACCTTATGTTTTGCACACATACCAGTAGCCATGAAGCACTGTCTAAAGTGATGGAGAGGTATAGCATGAACAGGTATATTTACATGCTTATTAACTTTATTTTCATATTGCCCAAAGGTTGCCAACTTAGTCATGTGAAAGTGTCACTTGCTATTCCACAACACATATTGCAAGGGTTTCGTTCAAGATTTAATGATTATATTACTGTAGTATAAAACCATGCAAAAGACTTTCAGGGAAAGTTTTGTTGGCAAAAGGAAGGAGGAAAAGTAGCACTCAAAATGGCATTCAACAGCATGTTTTAAGGTTACTTTTTGCAGTAATTGTCAGCAAAGTTGAATTATTGTCTTTATATTTCAGAGTGTAAAGAGGCTTTAAACTCTCAGATATCTGAATTTTCAATATATAGATGAAATATTAGATCCTGGATATTCTAATACACAAGACAAAAAATACCCACCATTTAATTGTATGTATAAATCCTATCTGCAACAGTAGGTATAATTCTGAAAGACACATCAGAGCGGGTTTTGGCTGTACTATTCTTACAGAACAGCTACAATTTGAAAGTATTAATACTTCTTCCTTATCAAATAAAGTCTTGAAAATTATGTTTCTTTAACTCTTTTAAACTCTATCAAAAACAAGACGGAGCTAAGAAGATCACAATTACTTCATTTATCACACACAGTTTCTTCTGATTTGCTAGAGCATCTGTAGGGGGACCCTCAATTACAGCACAGACAACAAGGTTCTATGTATTGTAGCAAAATCTAAGTACCAAAGGACACATAATAAAAATGGATGAAAACTAACAAGAAAATACTGTCTGCTGTTTTATTTGCCCTGATACATCTTGTCTCTGCTATATATTGTTGCTAACCAGGCTTCAACTACTTAGAAGTGTGAGAAAACAAGATTTTAAAGGACCAATCTTAAATTTAACAAAGATAAAAGACTATTTTCAAAAATATCCTGGAAGAACTTCAAGCAAATAAATGAGCACAGAGAAACTATTACACAGAAGTATAAATGCTAGTGCTGATTTAATGAAGGCCTGTAGATAAAATAATATTTCAGCTCAGAGAGAACAAGGGAAAAGATAAGTCAAATTTATTGAGCCAGGTATAATGAGAAAATATGGGTGAAACTGCAGATTCATTTACAATTTTTCTTGTTATCACATGGGAAATTATAAAAATCAAGGATTTCTAGAATTAGTGAACTCATAGCAGTAGTCCATTTTGTAAGAAAACGGCAAAATCCCTCAATCATATCTTGTATAACTGCATGGAATTTTATGCACTGTTAAACAGTATAGAAGCTCTTTAGAAAGATGTGAAAACAATTTATCGTCACTAGTTAAACATAAAAACAACTGTGGACAGCTTTAGTCATCTACTTGTAAACACTGGAGAATGAGAGCTCAGTAACTTTCGCTTAGGGACTGACATTGGAAAATCTGCTGGATTCAGAAAATGTGTGGATTTTTGAAGTTTATTTTAAGATGGAAGTCTTTGTATTTTCCATTTTGGATTTTGCTGCTGCCTCCCTGGGAACCAGGTAAGAAATTACTAGAAGACTGCCTGGACTGATTTAGTCCTCTGATTATTGCCCATTTTTGGTTGTTTGGGTTGACAGTGATGAGATTGAGGAGAAAAGTCTTAGGGCAGTCAAAAACAATTTCAGGGCACTGGAATTTCTGGTTGTAGGGACAGGAGCACAGGTGGAATTTTCCTCAATCCCTTTGGTAACAGGGAATAATAATGAAAGGAACAGGAGAACTGACATGATCAACACGTGGCTTAAAAACTGGTGCCATCAGTGTAAACTTGGCTTTTTCAAACATGGGACAGTTTATATGGCACCAGGCCTTCTAGGGGCAGATGAGGTTCACCTGTCTAAAATGGGGGAAAAACATTCTAGCCCATGAGTTGCCAGGGCTTTAAATGAGGTTTGAAGGGGGAAGAGCCTTGAATAAGACCAGGCTTGCTAGAGATGAGCCTAGAGGTGGCATGCCTGTGTTGGGGGTGAAATTGATAGCCCAGCTGACGTGCATTTACACCAATGAACACAGTATGGGTAACAAACAGGAGGAGCTGAAAACCATTGTGCAGCAGGAAAGCTTTGACATAGCTGCCATCCCAGAAATGTGGTGGGATGACTTGTGTGATGAAGCTGGAGAAGAGGAGGCTCAGGGAAGACCTTGTCGCTCTCTACAACTATGTGAAAGGACATTTTAGCAAGGTGTGGGTCAGGCTCTTCTCCCAGACAGCTAGGGATAGAACAAGAAGAAATGGTCTCAAGCTGCACCAGGGGATGTTCAGGTTGGAGATCAGGAAGAATTTCTTCACTGAAAGGGTGCAGGTTTCCCAGGGAAGTGATGGAGTCACCATCCCTTGAAGTGTTCAAGAAATGACTAGATGTGGCAGTTTATGATATGGTGTAGTGGTCATGGTAGTATTAGGTCAAAGGTTGGACTAGATGATGCTGTACGTCTTTTCCAGCCTTAATGGCTTTATAATTCTGTGATTGCACATGAAGAAGAGGAGGTACAGGCTCAATACATTCATTTTGCCTTTTCTGTCTGTTGGACTTTCAGACATGAAAGAATTGCAAGGGATCGCTGCTGGTACTTTCTCTTCCCTCAAATGTGTATGAAAGCATTTTCAAGTGTTCCACCTGGTAGGAATACTAAGACTGGCAGCTTTAGCAAAGCTCTGTTCTGACAATCATAATCAAGTTATCTTCCTTCTTCCATTTGCACTGTGAAATCAAATGTCATCATATTGCCCACAATTTTCTATAGCTTCCATTTTCTTAGATATGTACTGTACATAGCATTACTGTAGTTCTGATATATTGTGATTCCTGCAAAAACTATTCTAAATTAGTTAGGGACAAATCAAGACAATAAAAATAACCTGCTTAAAAGCCTTTTTATGTTACATCTGTTTTAACTTTTTGTACAAAAAATATGTTCATACATGCATCCACACACACACAAATTTAAATAGTGCTTGCTTTGTCAATATATGTGACTTTCACTTGAAATAAAATGGGACAGAGAATGTGCCCATTATTAGAAGAGTTACTGACAATTGTGTTTTCTTGTATTTTTTAAATTTCTTTTATTATTTATGCATAAAAGTGACTTGTTACTTCCTAGTCCATCTTCTTTCTCTTATTTTGGACCTGCAGTGAAATTGTAATAGAAAGGAGGAAAAAAGATCCCGCAAAGGTAATTAGTCCATTTTACTGTCTTAGGTTTATATCACTGCTGAATATTAAAGAAAATTTCTATTTGCTGTCATAGCCTCATGAGAGGTGCTTTTTGTTTCCATAAGCATCCTTTAGGACAACCATCATATAATCCTGCTCAAGTGTCCTTCAGTGCAGGCTAAACAATGTAATGCAGTAGATTTAGTACCAAATAATGACAGTGAACTGTTGTAATTTCAATCTATTTAACAATCTTGAGCCTTTTTAAGGTCACACAGCAATGCTTTATCTTTTTTGCAATAAAAAGTGGGTACTGGGACTACCCAAACCACTATACGGTCTCTTGTATATAAGTATCTATCCTTTTGGCACAGATGTTGGTCTCAAAGAGGTGATTTTAAATGTCATAATGGAACCTATCGAATGTGCTTTTAGCTAGGAGGTGGCAGTCAGCTGATGTCAGAGAGGCTCTCCTGGACTGGGGTTACGAACACATCCTGATGGGACACAGTCCTACTCTTGCAGTCAGTGCAACTCTTCAATAAGATGGTCACATAAAGGGCATGTATGTATCTTTTATTAGCAGAACTGGTGGGACACATTTTAGCATCTGCCCTTTATTTGCTGATATCATTGGGGGCCTACTTTTGAAATTTAAAGTGCTGAGTCTGTGCTTAATTTGCCTGTATGTGTTTTATATGTAAATCTGAAGAAGGAATTGCAACAAAAAGAAGAAACAAAACTTATGTTCTGTCCCTTCCCCTTTAACAAGCGATCAAAATGCAGATACTTCACAAAAGACCTTGCTTCCTTTTCAGTTCACAGATAGGAATATCTTCAGAGTCAAATGTGCCTGTTTGGAGATGCTTTATGTGCTTGTTTGGAGATGCTTTATAGTAGCCCACTTACTTCTATTCCCTCCTCTGCTTAACAGTTCATGAAGAACTTGAGAATCTGTGAAAGCTGTGTCATTCTGAAGCCTCTCACTCCCTGTAGCGTGGGTCCCTCTGATCTTTCAGCCCTTGTCTCTGTCACATGCACAGCAGATAATAAAAAACAAATTTGCCTTTCTAGAAAAGTCATGGCTCACTGATCTCTTTAAGAACATACCTTATTCTTTCTCAGCAGATCCTTTGGCTCTGGCCCTTGAAGTTGTTTGAAATTCTCTGGCACCTCGGGAGGGAGGCTTTATAGCGTGATATTTGTTCACTCCTCACTGCCAGTCTGACAAGTGAACAGCAGTTCACCAGAGTTCAAACATCTGGCAAACAGCTCGCTGCAGCTCTAAGCTGTCACACATTAATAAAGACCAATTGTTCAGTCAAGAACATGTAGAGGAGTTTAAAGGAAGAGAAGAGCCAAGGGGAAATGTGCTAATTAAAAGTATCTATATAGAGATGTAGTGAAAAAAGAATGATTAATTCAACTTTCTTAAAGGTAAATCTATGTTGCAGAATCAGACATGAACTTTGTTTAGCCTAATTGAAGAGGAGCACAGACTGCCATCCTGACTCCTGCTGAATAACATCTTATTCACTCAATAGCTCTACGGAATCCCGTTGGAATCCGAGATTTAATTCTGTGGCTGATGTTAAGGGAAGGTGGAAATGCACATTTTCATACCTATTTTTCCTCTAATTTTAAAATACACTGTTCTGTTTCTGAAAGAGGACAGAAACATATCAATCCTCTTTGTTCATATCTTCAAAGACTTTGATGCTTATTAAGTCAGTATACTATACCTTATATATTACACAGTGTTAATTTTAACACATGTCTTAAAGAGATGTATGTAGACAATAAATTAATTTTCTATTTCAAGAGATCTGACATTTGCTCCATCCCCTTCTAAATGTAATTTTCTCTGCTATTTTCAAATCCATGGCTTTTCTACTACATTACAGCATTAATTTTTACAGAAAATTCCTTATTTTTTTAGAAACAGGCACAGTATTTTAGTTTTTAATTTCATGCCTCTGACCACTTCTCTTCCTAACAGCTTACAAAAGATGAAAAATGTGCAAAAGATTCTTATATCTCTGCTTCAAAAAGGGTTGATTCAGAAATGTATTTACATCCAGAATAATCTTGTAAAATATGCTGCTGTCTTTGGAATGATATCAGACACAATGCACACAAGAACTGCCTTGACTCTTGCCCTGCAAGAGTGAGAGATGAAGGTGGCTCACACCGTGGGCGTGTTTGGACAGGAGTCAAGAATGGGGGAAGAGATTGTTTTTCATTCTGTTGCTATGAGAAGCAGGGAACCCTAATTCTGACCACCCGCCATGTCCTAAGATATTTTTTTTTCAGTGGCAGCTGCTGCAGTGATCTGGCAAAGACCATTGAGACCAGAGTCATTTTGCAGTATATTGGTCTGAGTGCCTACTGTTCTGTACCTAGAGCTAGCCCTGGTGTTAAGCAATTAGAAACAACTCTTATACAATATGCCTGAATAAACAGAGGATTTAATGTGAAAAGATAATGTCTTTTGGAGACCAGAAATGGGCAGGAAGTCTCTAAACCTTTGGATCATGATCTGAAACCATGGTTTATAGCAACTGTTCAGGATGACGATTTTTTGACAGGTAATGTTCTGCTTGCAAACAGTTTTGTTGGAAACAAGCTGCTCAACTCACGGAGACCAACATAGGTCAGTGCAACTGCCAAATAGAGGCTAAAGAGTAGAAAGACATGGAATGCAATGAATGACTTAGAGATTTCTTTGGTGGCATAATATGGAAATTTATATTGCTAGTACAAGTGCTGAGAATACAGATGGGCACTTCAACAAGCTCCTATCATAGCATTTTTCAAAAATAAACATTTTAAAATAAGCATGCAGAATAAGGTTTTAAGTATTTCTATCTATATGATTTTATTTTTCTCTATGTCTTTGATCTGAGATGTCATTCTGCCTGATGAGTGATTTTTAAAATCCTTGTCCATATTTCTTTAGGTTCCATGAGTCATTAACCCTCATAACTGATACCTTCTAAGATGTTTTCATCTTTGTTACATTTTTAAGGTTGAGGAAGTTTGTTTGGAGATGTCACAGTGCTGAGAGCTCTGCAGGGTAGAGCCTCAAGTAGTGGTTCATGTTTTCATTTGCCTGGGGTCACTGTTTTAGAGCTATGAAGGACACCAGGAGCTCTGTTTTGTCTAGAGGTCAGTGTGGAAAGCTGTATAAGTAGAACAGAGCACTGACACTGCAGGGTGCACTGTAGTGCAGTTGCTAGTCAAGCTTCTGCTCTTGAATTCCAGTTATGAGATGTTCTGAATTGGACTAGTCTTTTGGCTGCCACTGGCATGGACCACACGATTATTGTTCATCTTCACAGCAGAAGGGTGCATTTGCCTCCTGAGAGAAGTTCCCTGACAAGGCAGGAAGACTGGGCTGCTCCAGCCCTTTTTAGATATGGTTCTATAAAGCATGACACAATGTTGCCTGTTCCTCCAAAACTTGGAGATATGATGGGGTTAGTCAGAGGAGGCCCAGAGGCTGGTGCAGGCAGCTGCCAGACAGAAGCTCTTGCCCTGGCAAGTCTGGGTTCTGCTGTGCAGAAAATGCAGCACAAGAGGCAGGTAAACAGATGGTTTTTGCAACTGGAAGGAGTAGAGGATCAAGGTGATGATAGTGGGAAACTGACCTCTCATCACTAATACCCATGAATTTAGAGGCCTTAAAAACAACATACCTTTTTGTGATAAGGCCCAACATTCTGGGCAGCCAAGTATTTTACAGAAATCTACCTGCCAATAAGTTTGCACAGCCAATACTAAGCAGGAGTGACTTTTTGCAAAGTATTTCTCATTGTTGGCCTTGTGGTAATTAATCCATTTTTCCAGTGCTGCAGCTGATCCTCTGTGTCTGTTCAACAGATCTTTGCTGAATTTGTGGTTGAAGATGAAGTGCTTAGCCATGGAAAGACATGAACAGCTCTCCTTGGAGAGGCTTTTTGTCAGCCCTCCCTTTGCTGACCTCATATAAGACAGTGCATGTGGTGTCTTCACCATGAGCTTTTGAAGGCATTTGAGATGTGTTGTAGAGGGACTGCGGATGGGGGCACACCTGTTCCAGGCCTGTTAGAAAACAGGAGTTGCATGTTGCTGGTGGGAAGGGTCCAGCACCTCTGCTGCTTCTGGCTGTGTACTCCTGAGTCATTGCTAGAATGGTTCTGTGGCAAGGTGGTGAGGTGAGTAGCTGATCAGTTTGTCCCTATGGCCATCACTGGAAGACTGTTGCCGGACAGTGTAGGTACAACCTTGTGTCTCTGTCTACTAAATGGGAACAACACAAAATAGGTTAGAGGAAAGGCTAAATATATCAAATACTGTTGCAAACTCTACTGTGACTGTAGATGCTATGTTTGTTCAGATGCTTCACAAAAATTTGCTACAGATCAACCCAGATGTTTATTACAATGCCAGAGGTAAACTTTCCTGGGAAGAACCACATTATCACAACAATGTAGGTTAGTGCTTCTATTTCACTGCAAAAGAGCAATATTATTTTATAATAGTACCTAAATATTAAATATAATTTTACAATGAGAACTGGAATTAATACAAGTTGCAATTTATTGTGAAACACATCAGATGTATGAGTAATCTATTTCTCCTCATTTAACAAAAGATGCGGATGAAATCAATTTTAGTATGGAAATCTGACCAAAAATGGCAAGAAAGTATTGAAGTCTTAAAAAAGCATATTGCTAAGAGATCTGTGGCAGAATTTTCTTGTCTCCAAGATTTTTCTGTAGTAACTGTGCAGGTATTGCAGACATTCTTTGCTAAGTTGTAATTCATCATGGTTTTAAGGGGTTATTTTCCTCCTTGATATTCTTTAGTTTTTGTGGAGTCTCACTACATATCATGTTTGTTTACAGTGTCCATCATCACAAGTGATGGCAAAACAGCCTTCCAACACATGATTCACAATGTTATTGTTGTTAATGTCTTCTCAACTTCTGATGAGCTGATATTCTTCAGTGCATCTAAAGGGCAGTATATGAACCAAATATTGAGTGCAGTGTAAAAGAATACTGTGGGTGAGAGTTACTAAATAACAGCAATGTTTTGAAATCTTGAAAGCCCAGTTCTTTCTGTAGCAATAATAGTACTGTTGATGATGTAAAGTTTTTCCACAATATTTATAAGGTGATTATATTCAAATATCCCAAAAATTCTTTATTATGCTGTGTATATAGCAATGCTTAATCTACAGCTTTTGGAGTGTCAGAAAATATATTTAACAAAGTAACAATGCAAGTTAGTATTTAAGATGTAAAGTATAATAAAAAACTGGGAAAAGAATGCTTGTGAAAAGATGAAAATTACTATCTAGTATAAATAAATGAGCTGACAGAGCAACCTCTAAAAATCAGTGCTATGGAGGCAGCGTCATCTTTTTATTATGGAGTTACTCCTATTGCCATTCTTCAGACTTAGTTTTGCCATTTGCTTTAAGGTTCTATTATCCATCATGAATTATTTTAATACAGGAGTTATACTATAAATCTAGGAAAGAAAAAAAACTAAAAAATATGGCCTATTCCATATTGTATACTTGGCTCTGACTTGAAATATATAAGCGAAACATGGGAAGCTGTTAGTAACCAGTAATAAATTTAAAGGATTAGGATAGTTTTAAATAATTCAGGCTTGGCTGAAAATGTTCTTTCACTGTCACAAATCTAAAAGGAAGACCAGTGCTATGGAACCCCAAAGGATCCAAATTATTTCAAAAGCAGGGTTTAAAACCAAATTTATTTGCATTTTGGGGAAGGGCAACCATTTTCTTCAAAAAACCCATTATGCAACTCTATTTCTCTAATACATCACTATATAGACAAATGTATCTCTACTAGTAATTGAAATCAGGGAGTCATACCTTCATCTGGTAAATTGATATAGCTCTGGTGATTTCAGTCTGTGACTTTTAGAATATAATAAAAGAATGGAGAATTAAAAGGTTAAAACTTCTACTGCTCTTCAAATTTAAGTTACCTTCACTCTAATTTTTAGTGATTTCCTCTATCAGTATAGCAATATTTATAATTACTGCACTAAAATACTTTGCTGATCTGTGTCACCTAAGGGAACTGACAACAGTTTGTTGCATGTTTCTAAATCAAAAGTATCTAAAAGCACATCAAGTGAAAAAGAAAGTAGAAAATGAAGCAGAGATAAGAGACTCAGAACAATTTCAGACCTACACACTAATATTATGTCCTAGATCTAGTAAGATTAACCCTATTGATAACAAATAAACCAGAAATAGACTGGGAAAGTAAATCCAATATAAAATTTAGCATGTCTATTTTTTAGGAAGTGTGTGTGTGTATATAACTTCCCCCTTGCCCACCACAAATACTTCACAAACAGTATCCCATAAAGTTTCACATGGTTGCTAAAAATTCAATAATGTTGTTCAAGAGGCACAAATTTATTGTTTATAATTTTCACACAAAATAATTATTTTACACTCTTACTGTTGTTTTAGACATTCCTGGCCTTCACTTTTACTTCCTGTTCCTCCTCTGGGCTCACAAAATTTGTTGGTTTTGTTACGTACAGCTGAGCCCCACATTTTTGTCCACATGACCACTCCCGTCCTCAGCAGTGGCTGGGTGGGAGGGAACTGCTGCCAGTGGGAGACCTTCCCACAGGTGCCCACAGCAATGCTTCTCCCACACTCCATTTCCATCTGTTCAGTCTCACTCTCACATCCACATAGGTTTCTGTCCCTCTGAGAGTGTCAGATCATAAATCAAGTGTATATATCATCCTCTTGTAACTGAGGGTATGAAAAGTCCTGAAAAGAAATAGGACGAGAATATTAACTGTCTATCGACTATTACTTTGTGGAAGTGTTTCCTGGCTGCACTCACAAGGCACATCAATCAGATTTTGTACCTATTGTTTTAGTGAATCCTTGCAGGATTCTTCCCTTAAATAAAACCTTTGTGAATCTTTCTTCTTGAGAAGATGAGATGGTACTCAGCTCTCATAAGGAGTAAATGCCAGAGGGGTTAGTGCTTGCATTGCTATCAGGGAAAGAAGTGGAAGTTCTAAACTGTGTTCTTACTCCACCTAGATGGGTCAGTGACCACTGGTGTACTCTATCATGTCTTGATAAAAGGGATTTTAAATATCTAATGGTCAGTTAGTGCAATAAAAATAGCACAAGATGAAAATGTTTTTCTCTTATAGAGTAGAAACCATGTATTTTAAACTAATTGTCCAACAACACAAATATAAGCCATTAGGGGGACCCCCTGTGATACAAAAGCAGTTATAAACAGATATGCTGCAGCTTTTTTTGTATTACTTTCAATAACCAGAGCAGTGTATCTTACATTTTTAATCAGTTTTCCATTTTACAGCCTCATTTTTGGAAGACAAACTGGAGTTCTGCATAGCCATCATTCCTGTGCTGTTGAATGACCTCTTCGATTTTCTTTGCTGCAACAAAAATCATAAGTACTAAATGTGTCATGCTTACTACTGATTGATATGTAGCTGTTAAGCATGTTTTTATATAGACGAAAATCTTGTCATCAGTTTAAAATGTAAGTAGGCAAAGAAAAAAACTCCCCTTGCCTGAACATCATGTGTTCAGAGTTGCTCAGAGTCAAGTGCTCTCTAGTTATGCTCTGGCTCCTCACCTCATAGTTTTGTGGTGTGCTCAGCCCAGCAAAGGCTCTCAGTGATGCAGCAGTGCCAGGAATGAGCAAGGCTGAAGGATAAATTCCATATATGCTGGGAAAAGGGAAGCCAGACGTAAGAAACTTTAACTTCATAGAAAGCTGGTGGGGCAGCCTCAGCAGAGTCTAGCCTAGAATGGAGGGGAAGGTCTCTCTGAATTACACACACATTTCCTGCTTCCCAATGGCTGCTTTCTTTCCTCTTACGTGGTGAAAATGTTATACCATGTACTTGCTATACTGGTCCTCGCTGACCCTAGGTCTGTATGCCACCTTTCTTCAGGGCATACGAGGCATAAACAAATTGTCGGCTCTAATTATATGGTTAAATTATGATTTGGATACTTGTGTTTCATTGGTGGGTTAAAGTTTCTCTGTAGTTTCTTCTGAATATTCTTGGCTAAACCTGTTTGGCCACTTCATTAGCTCAGTTCAAAAATGGAAATTCACTGAAATCACTAATTTCAGCATGGCATCTCACTGACTTGATGGACATGGATTATCACTTTCTACCTATTCTTTCTGTTTTGATCTGTCATTTAAAGTTTTAATGAGCTGCTAAAAATCATAGTGCCTTACTAATTTTATCAATACTTCAAGTTTTATTGGGCATTCCTACTTCAATTCACTAATAAAGACATCAAATGTTGCACATATGCTTTTGGTAGCATTTGAACCCAAGAGGTTAAAAAAGCAGAAACAACTCTGGTTGCTAAAAGACACAACATGTTCAGTAGCCACTGGAGCTCATGAAGGGGAAGAACTAACTCAAAGTTTTTGTATCTGCAAGGGTGTAGTGCTGCTTTTCCAATATCAGCAAGATGAATAACTAACTTTGATAAGAAAAAATAATACCCATAATTAAGCATTATATAAAGCCTTCTTGTATATTTCATACATATTAATATGTATATATTCATATATATATACATATATATTTCTATATATATTCTTGTATATTTTCAAGATGTGATCTGCTACAGAGCTCTCTGAAAACACCTACACTCACTTTCAATGTCAAGCTTTTTTTGGAAGTAGGTATTTTAAATAAATTTCTAATTAAGTATCAGTGTGTTCGTTCACAACATGCTCAACAGTTCTTCAGCAAGTAGGAGAAGACACTAACTTGACCTGTGTGGTATCACAACACTGATGAAGTCTTGAGATATATTTACTGGCTACAACTGCATTGCTGGGAACACTGTAGTAGGGAAGGCACTATCTATGCTAAATACAAAGAAAATAAATATTGTATATATTGTATAAATTGAAATAAAGATTGTAAAAGTGGTTATGATGAACATCTGGTGTAAGAAAGCTTCTGACCATCAGAATGATAAGGTTTCCAAACAGAGTAGCAAACAAACGTCTGACCTGTTTCTAAGGTGGAGCATGACAAGCTCAGGCCTCTCTGAGAGCTTTATTCAGCCATGGCCTATCCACCATCAATATCCAGAGTGACTGCCTACTACCAGCTACAAGGGACTGGAGAAGGTATTCTTCTTAGGGGTATTCTTCCCAGAAACGGGAGAAACCAGCTATAAGAGCTCCTTGAGAGCCAATAGGAGGAGAACGCTTTCTCTTTCACAAGACAGGGCTGATTTGTATAATCCACCAGAAACTGAATGAATCTGTGTGGTAGATTGCTAAAAGTGTCACCAAATACCTTATTAAAGTAATCTGTAGAACCTGAAGGACAACTGCAGTACTCTGTATTTCATCTCACTGACTTCCTCCAAATAAACAGATGCAAGTAATATCCACAGCATGGAACTCTATGCCTCCAATGGCAAAATATATGGATACTTTCAGTGACTTCTGACACTGTGGGAGTCCTGGATGTGGAGGGAGGGCATGAAAACACCCTTGTACAACAGGAGTCTGTATGAGAATGCCTGCAGGACAGCAGTTTCTGAAACGTAAGGAGAGCTGGAGAAGGTTGGGAAAAGGCCATGTATTTTCTCTGGACCCCAATGGGAATTACTTTGGTCACTCCACTCTTTTTTCGGACTGTATGACCTTAGTTTGACAGAGATACAAAAAATAGCGGGACTGGTGGTTAGGCACCAGAGACATCTCTTCCAGTCCTACATTCTTAGGAGCAGTCTTCTCTCACGTCTTAGAGGTCTTTGGATATGTTCACAATGATCCTGGGTATTTGGGAATATTTTCAAAGGCTTCAGTAGCAGTCAAGCTAGTGAGATTTGCCATGGAAAGTCAACCAGCACTCCAGAATAGAACATCTTCCTCCTTAAGTAACTCCTAAATGTGAGGACTTTGAGAGGGTGATTTCATGTGACAGTGCTTGCATTGTACACCTGTTTTACTTACGCAGAGATGAATGTGCAATGTATTAGGTAAATAAAAATATCTGCCTTTTGTGTGTACCTGTTTAGACAACTAGATTTTAGTGCTTATTTATACAAATTCTTCGGTTCTCTCTTGTCTCCAAAGAGGAGCACTCTTGGATAGCTTATTATAATTATAAACATAGACTTCACTGAAAGAAAATGAACCAAGTAAGGTCCACAAAACACATTGATGGCTACTCTTTTTGTTGCAAATCTATTTTTTCACCTCTTTTGAAATCATCTAACCCCTGCCAGAAGCAGTGAAAGGAGTGACATGAAAGTGTGAGATGCTGATGCATTGCCAATGGATAGTTTTTTTCTATGTATTGCTGTGCTGGCATGGGCTCAGCAGGTACATAAATTACAATGTTCCAACCCATTTCACCCTCTAAGTTGGAGAGAGGTATGTTCATTTTCACTCTCTGCACTCATTACCCGTTCTTAGAGAGTCAGAGCTGATGTTGCTGTGCAAACTTGAGCTTCGTTTATGAGCTTAGGTGGAACACTGCTTGATATCTGTCTTCATTGCAGATTCTTAACCTTGGCTTGAAAAATCAGAAACTCTTTTCTGGCTGCACAGATTATTACCTCACTTTGGGTAAGGTCTCAAATACTCCAAAGAATCTCACGTAGGTTCTTACAGTATACTTTTTCACCAATTTTTTTTTTTGAATACAATACTTGGTACGTCCTTTTAATTCTGCACATTGGCTAGTGGTTGATTAATCTTTTTTACAGTGTAGTGGCCAGTCTGTCTTTGATTCTATTTCTCCTTGTATTTATTCATTCTACTGCCAGAGAACTATAAGAATGAGATGAAAGTATTTGCTCCACTTGGATCCTGAAAACAGACTCTGTTGTCAAGTGAAAAACGTAGAGAACAAATACAACAACAACAATTATAAATTATGGACCAAATGAGGTTTGCTTTGCTGCACTGAATCATGATTGTTGGAATATCCAGTAGGGTGTTTTTGGAAGATGGCAATATCATTACCTTCTTGCTTTCACCCTTTAAAAAAGAAATTAAAAGCAAAACATAACCTCAACTCTCCTGAGTGGAGCAGAAAACCCAAGATCTAAGTTTTTTTATGGACTCCTACACTGATAGTTGATCTAAAGAAAATCTCAACTTTAAACCAATTTACATTTGATAAGTGAACCTAACTTTAAGTGAATATTTTGACTAACTCTTCTTCATCTATATTTTGAACATCTGATTTTTTTTAGAAGAAATAGATGTGATGGGTACCAACATACTATTATAGAAAGTGGATGCTTTGAACACATGACTAAATTTCTTCTTCTTTGGCTTCCTTTCTCACACTCACTTTACATATGTAAAAAGGAAGTACAGAAAGATTAAAGGCATTTCTTGAGGTCACATAGGAGTTTGGTGGTAGAAATGGCTCTGATTTTCTACATCAGTTCAGTGTTTTGAATGAATGACCAATCTTTCTGTTTTCATCCAGTGAGACATTTTGAAATGATTTTAAAAACTCATGGTAAAATTTTAAATTGCATTTGTACCACCATCTTCAAAGATTTTGTTTTTGTTAAGTATTTTGGGATGTGTTTGTTCCAAAGCTCAAAACAGCTTATCACTTTACTGCAGCCTGGTCAGTAGTACCTTTACAGAGCAGACACTGCTTATAGTTAGCAGGAAGTGAGGAGTCTCTGCTGTCTTCCTGGTGTAGATATATGAGTTGTCTATCTCTCTTTGTTTTTAGTGGCATTTTTAAAGTAGAAGCTACATTTTGGAAAAATTTAATATTGACCTTTTAGTTCTTACAGGTGTTTCAAACCAAATAATCTCCAAAAGTTATTATTATTTTACACTTATTTACCAGTACATCTGTATGAGATTTGAGTACCCTTTTCATTGACTTTTAAAGCTTATAAATATACCTTATTGCTAATTATTTATTTCTAGTTCATGTATTATTCAGTTTGGAGTAGAGATTCAGAAACTTTGGGCCTCATACTTAAACTAAAAAATTAATTTCCCTGTTTTAATAAGACAGGTCCTTTTGTCAGTCTTCTATGTGACTAGTTAATAAATGATCTGTGCCGTTTGTGTTAATTGAGACGAGACAGGATAATGGCGAAATTCTTGAAAAGAACATTTCAGATATGTCATGGCAAGAGGCAAGCATTGCACAAATATTTACAGATAAAATATTAAGAGGTGACAGAAATAACCTAAAGAAAGTGCTGGAAACTCCTATATTCTACTGTTGATGCTGGTACATTTTGTCAAAATAAGATGAGGGAAAGTTTTCAAGTCTCATGAGAGCATTTCAGCCAAAAAGTTTATTGAGTTAGTCTGTCAATTACACAACCCAGCTAACTTCCAGGGGCAATCTTTTACTTCTATGTAACAATCTTTCCATCTTCATTTCTGCCATTGTGAGGGTGTTAATTCCTTAGTTTGTTTTGAGGTAGGTTGATCCTGGCCAGGAGCCAAACACCAACCCATCCTCTCACTCACTCTCATCTCCCTCCCACAGGATGGGAGAGAACATATAAGGAAGGTGAGAAAACTTGTGGATAGAGATGATGGTGATTAAATAGGGAAAGCAAAAGTTAAGCACATAAGCAAAGCGAAAAGATGAATTCATTCACTGCTTGCTGCTGGCAGTGGGTAGACAAATGCCTTAACTGAACATCTCTCCTCCCTTCAGCCTCTTTTCCCTGTGGTTTTATTGGTAAGCATGACATCATATGATGTGGAATACTCCTTTGGTCGATTTGGGTCAGCTCACACCAGTGGTCTTTCCTCAGCCTGCTTGCTGTGGGGAGAGGATGGGAAGGGCAAAGGCCTCAGCATTGTGCAAACACTGTTCAGCAACAGCCAAAACATGGGGGTGTTATCTGCACACTTTTAAACTCAGTCACAAAGCACAACACCATGAAGGCTGCTGTGAAGAAAGTCAACTCCACCCCAGCCAGAATGAGGACACATGTTTTTTACACACGTGTATGCTAATTGCTTTTCTGATTATTTTCCATAATACCTTGTTCTTCAGAATCTCAGTATTAAATTGGCCACTTGACGTTATTAGGCTTCAATATATTATATGGATCATCACATGGATCAGGCTTCAATAATTTGAATTCTGAGGCTATTCAGTATCACTGGCAAATACTAATAATCTAGTACAATTATTTCCAGTGTACCAAGGTTAAAACCACTCTTCTTTGAATAAAATTTTTACTTGATAAATTGCATTATTTCTTTTTGAACAATATTAAATAAGTGGTCCTCAAATTTGTAACTGAAGTACTGTTCACATTATGCATAGTGCCCTATGAAATACTAATTGATGGCTTTGTTTAGTGTCTCTATGGAATAATTGCTTGTTTAGTGTGACACTTTCACTGAAAAAGTGCTTATTCTTTGCATTTTTTCTTTGCAAAATGCTTTTTCTTTCACTATAATGTTTTCAGAAAGATTTCTGGTTTGGAGTAATTGGACCATGATCTATGATACTGCTTAATTACTGAAACATGAACTGCATATCTACTGTTTCTATTTTTTGAGTTGCCTGCAGGCAGCTTTTATACCTTGTCCTTTAAGATGTTTCATGCCTGTATTTTCTGCTGTAAGTTTTGTCATACTCTGTTCAATAACTGGCTCATCAAACCAATGCTGAACCATGTCACTTGGAAACCAATATTTCCTGGTTTGAAGGAAGACAGAATAATGCCAGGGATCATAAGAAAAAACTGTCTTTCAATTTTTTTACTATCATAAAGAATTGCAAGAGAATTATTTCTGGTTGCAAGTAGTCATGCCTGAACTTAATTAATGCTAGTGAGCATTGAAAAATTTGCAAAATGTGGATTGATTAGGGCACCTGTGGAGATTTGGCTGTTGAACAATTTGTGTTCTGGTGGAATCCCTTTTGATACACCCACATTCATCAGATGTGACTGTCCCTTGGTAAATCTCAGTCCTTTCTACATAAACCTGCAGGAATGCCAGACTTCTGAAGTAAAAGGGTGGTGTACTCTGTTTGCCTGCATTGAGATACCACCAAGACATCTTGCTGCGATGCAGAAGAGGCACACAGCCAGTCAGTATGTGGAAAATGCTTATTGATATCACAGCACAGATCTAGCATCAGTGAGGTGAATTAATCGTGTTCTGAAGGAGTGACATGAAAGTAGCCTAGATTAGGAACCTGAGAATGAATTTGGCTATAAGACACTACTGGGATAGTTTCTGGTAAACATGGTATACCTGATACCTCTTAGGCCCATGTGCAGGCTACCAGGACTGCAGGGCAACTAACTAGTAGACTGTGTTACAACTATAATTTTGTATTAAGGAAACAGCATGCTAAAAGTTCTATAAATACATTTTTATTTAATAATAATTTTTAAAATACTGTTATGAAATGAGGGACTTAGTGGATTCACTTTACCAAAAGCTAAAATTCCTTCCTTTTTGGGAGTGCAAAAGAAGTTGTATGGAATTATGTCCTCAGTGAGCTGATTATAATGCAGATCATTAAATCCCCAAGGATTTGGCATGCAGGTCAACAACTGTTTGCCAAACGTATTTAGAAATTTTCCAAAAATGTATTTTTGTTTTTCCTAAGGAAAAATAAGAAAAAACAAATATTATAACCCAGATTTAGTAGAAACCTTATTTATGAATGGCAAGGTGGTAGTTTGGCTTTGCATAGTACTTCAGTCAGAAACCCGATTGCTATGTTTCTTTCTCTTTACTTATTTCTATTGGACCCAACAAAAAACATTCCAGCAGTGATGCCATCTCTACCAAATGGGAAATATTCTGTCAATTCATTTCCACTTTACTTACACATATTAACAGAACAAAGAAAACAGATGCAAATGCATTTAGTGACACACAAGACACAAAATGGTAAAGAATTCCCTGTAATCCCTCAGAGGTTTAATTCTGAAGTAAATAGTGGGTATATTTTTATTCCAGTGATTTGTATAAGATTCCATTTTGTTTCTCTGTAGAGAAATATATTTTGATTACTTTGGCAAGTTTAATATTAAGTAAATGAAAAAGCATCAGTGAATAAATGATAACAGTAAGGGAGATACAGATGATTTGGGGAAGAATCCTTTAATTCACAGATCTTACATTTTAATCAAGTGTGCTCCCTTATCTGTATTACAGTATGAAAACAATCATCATTATTTCACATGCCAGCAATGAAGAAAAAATACGTTTTTTTTCACTATCCTTGGAATATGGAAGGATGTTTTCAAGTTTTAGAAAAGGAAGCTCTAAAAAGCACGTTCCCAAAGAAGGCTAAAAGAAATACATTTGCTAGTAAGCAAACAACCTTGTATTTTAGCCACATTGTCTGAACATCACAGGCAAAAAAGCCAAAAAGTAAATGACTGAAGACGTCTTATCTTCTTCTTTATATGACATCATGCTCTTTAACTAGAATACAAATTTTGAACATAGTATGCTAGCATGCTGAAAACAAGACGAATCTTTCCATAGGATGTCAAGGAGCTTGGAAACAAGATTTTGGGAACACACATACCTTAAGACATTTTTCTGAAGAGAGTTTCCCATGCGACAAACCAAACCCCTGAAAACCAACTTAATATTCCAGCCACAGAGTATAGTTTAATGATAGTTTTAATTTCCTACAAAACATGAGAGACAACATAGATATTCTTTTATGCATGATCCTGAAATTTAGGCTCATCTAAAACCTGAAAGTATTTATAGGAAATTAAACCTGAACATGAGATTTTGTGTCAACGTTTTTGTGCATGAAATATCAGACTTCCCTTCTGTTCCTTGGCAGGCTGTTGATGATGCAATGCAATGCAATTACTAGAAGTCCAGAAGCATGAATGTGAAATGGGTCTGCCCCATTAACAATCCTTTTGAGTTCTCTAGATCTACCAGAATGACACATTCTTCTTCTTCATTAAAACTGTTAATCAAGGAATTACTCTAATCCCAATGCCAATTCACCTTAGCAGACAAGTACTATTTAGATGTCTAAAAAATATTAATTATTTTGAATGTTTTTACTGTGAAGCCATTTCTTTTTTTCTTGGTCAGAGCTGCTAAAACTTTCTACTTGTATTATTAACCAGCAGTTGGTAGTCTGTGCTTGAAGCTGTAGCATTATTTTTAAATACTATTATTGATATTTTTTTATTATTTCAAAGCTTTTTTTTGCCAATTATTTCTTTACCCATAAATTAAACTTGGAAAATACATTGTCTGGCAAATACCAGATTTGTGCAGACCCTATGAAAGTATACATTGAAGCTAAGTACTTCAGCTTTCTTGCAAGCAGATGCTTAGCCCTGGGAAGCACTAAAGGGTGAAAAACCCCCAAAACCAGGGCAGAGTCAGATTGGAGTGCAAAATATGGGAGTATTTGAAACTTTATAAATAGCTCCAGCATGACTTTGCTTAAACAAATGGGGGAGTCAGCTCTCTAAGAACAGGATGCTGGATGGGAAACTGTGTGACAGTGTTTGTTCTTGGCTTCAGGGGAAAAGACAAATCACAGACCTTTCTGAAAAAGTCTTAAAAGATTCTCAGCATTTCTGTGTTATTTGTACTCTCATCTCTCTGGATCAAGTTCTTTAGGGCTTTAAAGGTTCAGGAACATTTACCATTGTCCCAATGAATTTGGTGTTGTGGCTCTATAATGAGTTAGGGCCCAGCTCAGCTCCCATCAGAGTCATTGGGAAAAGTCTCATTGCCTTGGTAGCATGTTAATCAAGCTCTGAGTGCTCAGAGAAGTGGAACAGAGCAGACTTGAACAGACTATTTTTTTTAATAATGTGACGTTTTTGTACCTAGAGGAATAAAAAGACCACATCACAAAGATCAGAAACAGATTACATTTTAGGACAAAGATATAAAATGTGTAAGATGGACAAAACAACAATAATCCCAAGTATTTTGCCGTCTGGAAAAAGGCTGTGACATGTGGCATTCTCTTGAAGTATACACATTCTTAATGGCTTGTAAAATGCCATTAGAAATTACTATTTTCAGCCTTACAAACTCCATCATCTAAAGAGGATTTTGAGATTACAATTTTAAGACAACTAGAAGAATGGGTTAAGTCTCAGCCAGTTCCTGATTTCATTACCATCCTTGTCTGAAGTCAAGATTAAAGTTGTGCCATTTGCCATTTCTATTAAGCCCTTAATCTGAAAAGTGAGTGTCAATTTACTCAGGTTAATATCTCAGGAAGTGGCTGTGTTACTGACCTCTCACTTCCTTGTTCTTTCTCTCATAAATTTAAATGTTTCTCCACTTTCTGCTTCCACCCATGTACCTAGTTCGATATTTTAGGAATGTGGTGCCTCTACCAATATTCAGTGTTCTGTGATTCTTTGCATGGCTTATAAATATTATTTATTCCTGTTCTCTAATTCTACACTGCAATTGAGTGGCACATAAGAGAATGACTGCACAATGACCCATACATGGAATTATCCCTGAAAGCAGGACTTTCAGAGGGTGCAGTTGATTACCCTGTTGCCATCAAAAGTCCTACTGAGTCCCAGGGCAGTGTGGCAATGTGATATCCTGTACTCTTCCAAAGCTGACTTCTGCATACACCAAATCTGCCACTGATAATGGAAGGTAAGCAAAGGAAAATTTACTTCATTACATATCCTGCAATGGATAAAGGTGCTTTCCTTCCATTGACACAGGTTGAAAGGCTTCCCTTTACATATTAGAGATGAGGCTTCAATTTTTTACCTGAAGGATTCTTTCTCTGCCTTTTCTTTGCCAGAAGAACCTGAGTTATCTTAGATAAGAACACAGAAATAATAAGAGCACCAGCAACACCTGATTTTGCCTGTTACTAAAGAAAGCAAAACAGGGGAGATGTCTGCTTTTCATTTGGGGATATAAATGGGAGCTCAACTAGGACTGAGGTGAACCTACGTCTACCGAGGGTTTGCAAGTGCACGCAGTAATCCTTTGTGCTTGCTTATCTGAAAACTGACCTTCCAAATGCATCAGTGGCTGTAATGAATTAAATCTGCTATCTGCCTTCATTTACATCACTTACCTAAAGAATGCAGGGCAACTAAGTCAAGAAATATCAGGCACAGGGGAGACCTACTTGTATTTTTCCATGTTTGGCAGCCTGAAAGATATTGAGCTCATCCTCATTTCTCTGCATTATTACTCAAGGACCACTGACAACTTATTGTTTAGGTGCATTCTTGTCTAAATGGGAGGATGTAGGACTGGGAGAAGGAAAAGAAGGAAAACAATGTAAAAATCAAAAAGGTGGACTTAAAGCACTATAGGTCCTCCTGACAGAGGGAAAACAAAAGCAAAAAGCTTTTTCATTAGTTATGAGTATCCACATGCACACAGGGGAATTAAATATATGTAAGTAAGTCACTAACTTTTTCTCTCTAAGAGGAGAAATAAACATGAATTTAAGAAAAACACCACAAGTTTGCTATTAACATCCTCAGACATTGTGAGTGATACTTGGTGGGCAAGATCCATATGGGCATAAGCCAGTTCATTAAACACTGGGTTAATTTTTGTAAAAGCTAGATGGAACCATGAAAAGCACCATCAAGGACAGCAGATGTTTTAATGTGCCTTTAAATGTGACTACAATAATGTCATAAGACTGAAAATACTTGGCTATACTGAATCTTAAAGCCATGTGCAAGCCACACTTCCTTGAGGCACTCTCTGTTATTAATTTATCTTCAGAGTTGCAGGGGTAGTAATTATTCTCCTCATGGATATTAATCTATTTTTCTATTGGAACAGAAATTCTACCTTGTAGATTACCGTAACATCTTCATTCTGAACAAAATCTGTACCACATGCTTCTTTAAGTTTATATTCTGGACAAAATGTCTATTCCAGTTGAACAGAAGTTAATTTTTATCTCCTGCTCCAAAACACAAGTGTCCTGAGCTGCAGAAGTAAAGTATGAAAAGAACAGTACTAGATTCTTCTGAGAAAGGTTTATTTCTGGTGTAATACAGGGGTCTGATAAATAAAATCTTGGTTAGAACAGCTGCCTTTGAGAAAAGAGTGTGAACCACAGCAAGTCGCTTATATCAGATTCATACTCATGCAGTCTTGTGGTTTGGCACTTGTTTAATACTACACATTTGGACAGCATTTTTTGTCTTTCATAATGCTATGTAAGCTACTAGGAACTGCTTAACTCACTTAAGTCACTGGAAAACTCTGGTGTTGATTCAAGTGATTTTTTTCCCAGCTAAACACGATATACTAACACATGATTCCTGCAACTGATTCAGCAAAATGCTGTCATCTGCATTGATATAAACTCTGAAAATGTACAGCTGCTGCAGCAAAAAAAGTAATTTTAATTGATGGGCAGAAATGGCAGAAGGTTGAAAAGGTTTTTGTTGCTCTTGTGAGAGTGAGTGAGGAGCTGGAGAAGTTGCAATATTGTGAGAGTGAATGGGAACCGAAGTCACAGAGGATAGTGAAAGAGCTGAGGCATTAAAATGAATACTCTGCAAGCAAGAATACTGGGAGATATGCCAGAAAACTGCTATAGACCAAATACCATGAAATGTTAATTATAACCTTGTAATTACAGGAAGTCCCCACCAAGTCAAAGTTACCATTTGTTTTCCCTTAGGAGAGGATTTTATTTATATATTTAGCTCAGCATGTTCGACTGACGTGAAACATGCATTTCCATATTCATGCACATTTTAATTTTTAAATGAGTTTCAATAGCAAAGCATCAGGTTCTTATAGTGAGCTTTGTTCACATGCCACATGATACACATTGTGTCAGCCATGCCACTATTAGTTTATGGAAGGAGAAACTGAACAAAACAGTGAGGAAGTGGCTGTCTCGTCCTGTGTTTTCTTCCTTCTTTTGTTTTTCTTTTTCATTGGTGGTAAGAGGGAAGGAAATCAAAGAATCGGTCTCAGAAGTCTACCTGCCATCTACTTAGAAAGAAAGATACAATTCCAAGGAATGATCCTTGTCACCTGTGACACTTCATTGGCAACACATGTTTTTCCCAAGGAAAGGCCCTTTGTGCTCCCTTGGTTCTACAGTGGCTTTTGCTAAGCAGAAACAAGCAGGTGTTTAAGTCTATCTTTTGTAGCTGGCCATGGTGGCCTGAGACATTCATCTTCTCCTCCTTTTTATCATTTTACCTGTCTGCATGCAGTAATAAACCAAATCATCCTTCATTCAAATATCTAAAATATAGAAGATGGCTGCTAAGGGAGTTGTATTTTACTACATCTTGAAAGATCACCTCCCTTGTTGATTTTAACTGCTGCAAGAAGAAGGCAGATGAATATGTTGTCACATAACTAGCAAATGATGACTGAAATATAAATACAGTGGAAACTACGGTTTTATGTACGACAAAGGAAGGCAATGGAAAGCACCCCTGTAGACAGTAGAGATTTACTTTCACTCAGAGTGACCACAACATAGCTGATTAGAAACATTCTTTTTCCTGACAGGTGTTAATCCTGTAGTCCTTATTTACACTAGTGGGATCACTCCTGTGAATATAAGCTGCAAAATCAAGTCTGCAATGATTTCTGCTTCAGGTTCAAGCTCATAGATATGATGGGAGGATGATTTTTTTCATTTGTTTCATGTGATATAAAAATGAGCAGACCTTTTTTCACACAACAGAGTAGGGTACAAGTCATCACTGAACTTTTTTGATAAAATAATTGCTGTTTATTTAACTTCCTTGTACATTTCCTTTTAGGACAAACCTCTATGATAAAGTACAAGACCAATTTGGAGCCAGAACCAGCTATTAAAACACCAGAGCTACCATGCTAAAATTTGAATACAGCATTTTTCATTTGAAATGCTTTAATTTTATTGCATAAAATTTAAACTCTCCTATTTTAAAAAACCCTTTAGTGAAATTAGAGTTTGTATTTTTAATCAGAAAACATGTATTTCCAGGCCATATTGAAATTTCCATAGGAGATGTCTTTTCATTTCAAAAAGATGCTGTTCTTTTCCTAAAATATTTTTGCCAACATATTTTCACAGCTCTAGTAATGGAAAACTTGTGAGTGCTATTCTGAAACATTTCTGACTGTTTTCCTTAACTCAGAAAATCTGGGGGAGAAAAATGCAAAAATAAAGGCAGATATATGTATATGTTTATATATATATAATTATATACAGCAGATATTTTCTCTGATTATACTGACTTGTTCTTGGTGACTCATCCTTACTGTTCTCTGCAGGGAAATAGGACAAAAATGCAGGACTGGTAATAAGAAGAAGTGTTAGTCCATTGTCTGTTCTTGTTTTCTGCCACTTTTCCAAAGCATATTCATTTTTTTGACTAGACATATAAACTAAAGGAGGACCAGAAGACATACTGATGTATGTAAAGTTTGGACATCTACATTATTCTTTGGGCCTAGTGACATCATAGTACATCTGCTGTACCTTGTATTATATAGGCCAATAACAGAAAACAAGCCCTCCTTTAAACAATTTTAACATTTTGGTTAAAGATAACATTAAAAAAAATCACTGACATGATATGCAATATTTGCATGAGGTGAAGCTTTTTGGATTAGAGTAAGCAAGGCTTTTTTGCATATTTTAAAATGGCTGTAATTTTCCAATAATTTAGGTAGAAATTTGCTATCTGCACAGTTCATATAACTAGGACTTTGCTTTTAGCAAAATTTGAGACCATTTCTTCCTACTCAACAAAGAATAATGAGTAATATTAAAAAGAAAATCCTTTTAATACAGAGCAAAATTGTCCATGCCTTGCTTTTCCAAAGTCTGTCTAAGCTTTCCAACTTACTGGCCTGATAATGCAGTCTGTTTTTTTCACTTTCTTCCATGGGATAAACAAACAAACAAAAATCCTCTAAAACATTGTTTTGCTTGACTTGTTATTAAGTGCAATAATTCTTGAAGTTTCATTCTGCACACTTTTATCTTGTACATGAGACTCAGCTCTGAAGACGACAGACTGATCCTGGGTGGGCTATATGAGCCCAGCACCGTCTTCTAATCCTTTTGCCTTCAAATGCCTCCCCTAAAATGGTACCAGTCCTGAATGCCTCTGTACAGCAGCATTTAGCAATAAAAATCCATCACATAGAATTTCTACGGACAGAATGTGATTTCATCCAGAAAGAATTATGCTAGCCTTTAATCTGATTTGCTCTCTGGATTTAAAGAAATTTCACATGTATAGAGTAACTCTATCCATTTATAATACTGCAAAAGAAGAGCAGGCCTTTTTGCTGCTCTCATCTCTCATTTGACTGCAGGCTCAGCTGCTGAATCCTATAAGTCTGTAAAATGCCACCTGCTTGGTTCTTTACTGCCCACTTGCCAGGAAAAGTTTTTGTACAGTACAGGATTTAACTCATAAACTGTCATGAAAAATTCAAAAAGAAAAACAATAGCCTTTACGTTTATCTATATAAAACATATAACCTTGTGAAGAGTGATTTAAAGGTTTTATATATATATAATTCTGGGATGAAACATATTTTAGACATGTTATTGGCATGATAAACATATAATAATCTGCATTATTTTTAAGGAATAATGATAGAAGGAAGGTGTGTCTTTGTCAGCCCAAACCAGTGATAAGCCTATTACGTGCTGTCTCATTATTGTTCATTCGAAACATGGTAGTCCCTATAGGTCTCAGCAGAGGTGGCAGTGAAAGCACAAATTAATGGATAGTCCATACCCAGAAAGAGCCTATTACCTAAATCAGTATGGCTCAGAAAGGGAAAAGGAGGATTATCACCATCATTTTAAAGACGAAACAGACTGAGACTGCAAGGGATGTAATAACTTGTCATGTTTTTGCACAGTGTGAATGCCAGAGCCCCACTCATGTTCTGCAGGTTCCACTGCACACTGTGCACAAAAACTTTTAAATAAAGTACCAGATGCTCTGGTTGGTTTCATATTTTTATATATATCTGTGAGAAAAAACAGTGATTTAACAGAGTATGAAAAAAATGCGGTGACAATATCAGTGAAGTTTTAATATCTGTTAATGAAATCCCCAATATCTTTTCTTGGCTTTGTAGGCTTCTGTCTTAGTTTCTTCTACTCTTAGCCCAACTTCATGTTTTGGAAAGCTGGAAACAATTGTTATATAAAAATTTAAGAATGGTGTATCCACATGGGCAAGAAAGTCAGCCAAAGGAACAGGAGACCTGCACAGCTGAGCAAGGAACTCCTTGTTCAGACAAAAGCAGGAGATACAAATGAGATGAAAGAAGGGACAGGTCATTTGGGATGAATATAGGATGTTGTTAGAATATGTAGAAATGCAACAAGGAAGGCCAATGTTCATTTGGAATTATCTGGTGAGAGATGACAAGGATAACAATAAGGGTTTCTTCAAATAGATCAATTATGAAAGGAAATATGAGGGAAAATGGGGGCCCATTATTGAATGGAACAGGGATTCTTGCAACAGTTTGCAGAGAAGACTGAGATACTGAACACCTTCTTTGCTTCTCCACTGCCAAGGCCAGTCCTCAGAAATATGTGACCCAGGAGAACAGGGAGAAGGAAGACTTTCTCTTGGTTAAAGAGGGTTGGGTTAGAGACCATTTAGTCAGACTCAACATCCTCAAGTCCATGGGGTCTGATGGGATGCACACATGAGTGCTGAGGGAACTGGCAGGTGTTATTGCTAGGCCACTCTCAATCATCTTTGAAAGGCCATGGTAGTCCGGAGAGGTGCCCGAGGACTGGAAGAAACCAAGTCGTTGCAGATTTCAAAAATGGCAAGGAGGACAAAGGAAATTACTGTCAGTCAGCCTCATCTTCATCCCTGGAAAGGTGATGGAACAGCTCATCCTAGAGACCAACTCTAAGCATGTGGAAGACAAGAAGGTGATCAGGAGCAGTCAGCATGGACTTGTCAAAGGGAAATCATGCTTGACCAACCTGATTGCCTTCTACAAAGGAACAATTGGCTGGACAGATGAGGGGAAAGCAGTGGATATTGCCTACCTCGACTTCAGTAAGGCTTTTCACACTGTTCCCATGATATCCTCATAGGCAAGCTCAGGAAGTGCAGGCTGAAGGAGCGGACAATGAGTTGGACTGAGAACTGGCTGAACAGCAGATCCCCAAGGGTCGTAAACAGTGACACAGCTCTAGTTGTGGATGAAAGACGAAGGGACAGATGCCTCCTCAGCACCACTACAGGCTGGGGGCCAACCTGATGGAAAGCAGCTCTGTGGAGAAGGACCTGGGGGTTGTGGTGGACAGCAAGTTGTCTGGGAGCCATCTGTGGCCTTGTGGCCAAGAAGGCCAATGGTATCCTGGGGTGCATTAGGAAGAGCACTGCCAGCAGGTGATCCTGTCCATCTACTCAGCCCTGCTGAGGCCATATCTGTGTTCATTTGTGGGCTCCTCAGTACAAGAGAGACATGGAGTTCCTGGAGTGGGTCCAATGCAGGTTGACAAAGATAATTAGAGGACTGGACCATCTCTCTTATGAGTTAGGCCTGTCCAGACTCAAGAAGAGATGACTGAGCAGGGACCTCATCAATGTCCATAAGTATCTGAAGAGAGGATGTTCAGAGGATGGAGCCAGTCTCTTCTCGGTGGTGCTAAGCAATAGAACAAGAGGCAACGGGCAGAAACTGACGCATAGGAAGTTCCACCTGAATATTTGGAAGAGCTTCTTCACTATGCAGATGACCAAGAGCTGGAATAGATTGCCCAGAGATGCTGTGCAGTCTGTGTCACGGGTGATACTCAAAAACTGTCTGGACACAATCCTGAGTAATGTGCTGTAGAGGACCTGATTGAACAAGGAGATTGGACCAGATGACCCATCGTGGTTCCTTACAGCATTCCCCCATCCTTCCTTCCTTCCTGAGTAATGTGCTGTAGAGGACCTGATTGAACAAGGAGATTGGACCAGATGACCCATCGTGGTTCCTTCCAGCATTATGCATTTTGTTATTCTGTGATAATGATTTATCACACCTGCTTTAGTCTCAGTGCTCTACCAGTTCTAGTTACTGGTTCATAACCCTAGCAGGACTTAGAGGATTCATACTACCAATTATTCTGTTCAGAGGAGCAATTGTTTGCTTATTTTGGAAGAAAGAATGAAAGGGGAAGAATTACAGTTTGTGGGAATGGCAGACAGGTAATAAAAGTAGTGGGTTTTAAAAACTGTGTAGAGGAATTACAAGACTCCTTGACATCTGGAATATGAAATATTCTTGTCAGATGTGTATTAAGAGAATAAGGTCATAAGTACATAGAATGCAATCAAAAATTATGAAAAGGTTTTTGTCTCCTTTGTTTCATGCACATATCTCTGCTTGCTCATATAGTGTATTTGCATGCAATAGACTCGGTTTTTTTCTGCAAAAGCAAAGCACATGATCTTCTTTACACTGCTAAGTTTAGTACCAGTTGTTTCTGTCCCTAAGCAAGGGGACAGTTTACCTGAGCTGCACTCAGAGTGTGTTTGTGGGACTCTCATGTGGATGCCTGTCTTCTAAAGGAGTAGAGAGCTGAAAACTTGTTGGTCAGAGTTTGTTCTGCCCACAGTGCCTCCATCATCCTGTTTGCATAATACAGAGGATATCTTTGTACTCTAGTATATCAGGTATACATCAGCAGAAAGGAAGGATTTTATAAGTGTTTTGCAGTGTCTAAGAACATTTTAAGCAGCAAAAAGCACCAAATTACGGAGAGAAATCCAGTACAGAATTTGTAGAAAGATATAGGGATAACTTTTAGTCAAACAGAGAAGTAAACCCATCTTATACATATGTAAACACATGCACAAGTACACAAATACTTTCTTCTTGTTGGTTTAGTTTTCTTTCAGTGTAAGAAACTCCCCAAAGTCAATGAAGGTAATACCTGAAATCACAATCCTCTTCCCATAGATTATAGTATCTCATCTTGAAAATTGGGTATACATCACATTCTTGGAGCAGATGGATTCACATGAAATACTGACTATCACCTTGAAATGAGGACTCTGGCTAGTGGAAAAATGGTTTGCTCAAAATAGTAATTAGTGATTGAAAAAATCCATCTGTGATGATTTTTTTTTTAATTTTAGTGCTGCTTTTTCCAACATGAATTTCAGGATCTGTAATATAATTTATTCTCAGGATTTCAATAAAACACGTGAGGGAATGGACCTATCCATTTATAAGATTTACCAGGGAGAAGAAGATATGGCTTTGTTTTCCATAGAACAGGCAACCACAAATAAGCTAAGAAGTCACACTACGTCACTCTGGCCGACTCTGAACTGATTCAAAGGCTGTCCAGCAGGTAAGGTGAAGGAGGTGATCTAGGAACTAGTGATGTGAAACTTATATCTGGGATCACAAACAGATGAATCCACTACCCAAGATGTACACAGGGACATAAATTAACTTGGAAAAATAACCTGCTTTTTCAGTTAAAGATGATGTTACCTATTTTACCATATGCTGAGGCACCATGTCTGTTTTGGAGCTGAAGCATAAAAACCCTTCCTAATCCACTATGCTGCAAAATCAAAACAGCTAAGTTAAATAACCCTCTGTCAAAGAGACTGAAATTAATGGGTGTTTTTTCTGTGAAGTACATTCAGAGTACTTGTGTTACCTTTCCTTTGGCCTGAGCTGGGAAAGCCAAACCTGGGAGCAGCAGTGTTTGCAGAAGTATTTGCCTGACTTGGCTCCAGAAAGACCTGCACTGTGTCTCTAGATCCCATGATGCAGCCCTTTTCTGAGAACAAAGAGAGAGAATGCAACTCTTCACTTGCAATACAACTTTAACTTAAAGCTAGAACAATCTAGCATCAAAAATCACAATACAGGGATTCCCTAGACCCAGGTTAGGAAGTTGAGCTAAGCTTTTAGAATGTGTGGTGGGAGTTTGATTTGCTTCACTTTAAGCACAAAAAAAAAATAATGTTTTGGCAGCAGACCATACAAAATAAGCAAAATGCTAACTAATCATATTTAATGTTAAAATCAATGACACAGTGCTATGAAAGCCTGAAGGAATAGAAATGTCTTAGCATACACAGTAATAGACTTTGGGGTCAAGAAATGATATATTACTGTAATATCTACTGCCTTTTAAACTGACACTTGTAATAAATGGCATATATTCCTCTTATAATTTTTTTATTAATAACACAAATTTCACCATCTGTGATTATCACCATGGATGGCAGAAGAAAAATTCCCTCTGCCAATGAACGTACCAGTTGAGTTACACCAGGGAGGCACATGACTTGCTGTGCGTATAAAGAACTCAGCCACAGTGGTTCCTTTAGTGTAATACAGTAGCAATTAGAGGCCTCTTCACTTGACAGGTGGCCTCTAACCTTTTCAGTCTGCTTTGAGCAGAGTATCAGATATCACAGATGAGGGAATACATCAAAATTAGGGAATCATTTACTTTAAGCATGTATTTCGCATAGTTCTGAGGATCGGCAATAGACCTTATCCCACAGTCAATTTCCTTTCTATCTTGATTGAAGGAAATATATTACTTAGCTGCAAGCTCTGTTGAATTCCCTACCATGATCTCTACAGATATGTAAATGAACATTAGCTGCAGAATATCAGATTATGGAAATGCCTAAAGAACATTATATCATGAAGAAGAGGAAAAATAGTCTCTTGCTAGCAAGATATTTTCTCTTTGAAGGAAATGCTTGAGTGACATGAAGTTGAGGCTAAAATATAAATTAAATATGAAAAGCTGAGTGATAGGTAATTATTAAAGTGATTTGGATTAGATGGAAAAATTCAAGGCCTGTTTCAACAGACAGCTTGCCTGCCTGCATAAAGAAATATGCGAATTCATTGTCAGGCAGTGAGATTCAGTGAATTGTCACAAAAGGAATTTTAATTTTTACAAACAAAGCATGGATAGAGAGTAATCCAAATGAACATAAGGAATTCATTGCTGTATCAGTGAGCATCCAGTGGCAGCTCAAGGATGATTCACATGCTATTGCCCAAGGACTGCAGATGCTTTTATCAGTTGCCTAAATAAGGGTTTCTAGTGGTACCTGAAGTGCCTTGGGGTGTCCTGAGCAGCCTTTACAGGAAGGTGCAAGACTTCTACTCATGTGTCACCAGAATGCTGTAGGCATCTCAGATACACCAAGGCACCTCCAATGCCTTACTGACACCCTTGGTTGAACTGAACATGAAAGGACACAACTCAAAGGTTAAGAATCTTGATTAGAAGCTAATGCAAGCCTTAATGCTTTATAGAAAATAGCTGCAGATCATTTACTACTCTGTCACAATGTGTGCTGGTCATGATGGTAGTTAATGCACTGTAAGGGTAGAAGACCATTCTGGAAGATTTTACCAGGAGGAGATTAGGGGTTTTTCCTTAAGAAGGCTTTCCTGCCTGGAAGTGGCATGTTTCCCAGAGACAGTTTTAGATGTGTTCTCCTCCTGCATTCCAGAGAAACTCTCCTTGGTGTTAGAAAAAGAGAAGTTCTTGCAGACATATTTGAAAACCCCCACAGAGCAGGAGGCAGGGATGATAAAACCCTGAGAAGAACAAAGGGTGTGTCTTTCCCCAGGCCTGGTGTTTGAAACACTGTTGAGATTAATGTTCTTTAAGTCTAGTATTCTCAACTTTGGAAATAAATTTTTCTACAATCCCCCATGGCCTGGCATTTTGGTGGTGCCTGCATGCTATCTTACTTCTCATTCACAAACACAAAACATTAGCTAGTTTCAAATATTTTACATTACTTTCTGAAGATAGGTAATTTTTCCCTGCTGTGATCCAATAGCTTAGCCTGGAAAAGACGTCTGTTTCTGCATGTGTGCAAATGTCAAAATTATCCTTCCTTCATCCAGATATGGTGTCTTTTCTCCTCAAAACACTAAATTTGTTTTCAACACCACATTTTATTCAACATGAATAATCAAAAGAAGGCATAAAAGCTCAAGTAGGGAAAGGTTGACAGGACATATTCAACAAATCTAATTCCATGTTTCTGTATTTGGGTTCCAAATGATAATTACAAATAGCTAGAGTGATAACATTAAAAAGGTAGAAGACAGCAACCTGGGTCACGTCCCAAACTACAAATAAATTCTGATTGACTCTGCTGAGGAGACAAGTCTATACAAAGACATCTTTGTATTTTAGTAGGGATCATGATTCTACAACACACACATGACTTTGCAGAAACAAATATAAGAAGAATTATTTTCCTATTCCCCACTGGAATCCCATCTGGCACTACTAATAGACCAATTACCTTCAACAGCTAATGAATAAAATGATAAAGAAACTGTGCTGAAGGATTATATTTTCAGTTACTAATCCTGAACAGAATAAATGTCAACTATAGCTTCTGCCTGTGGAAACAGTTTTCTGGATAAATTTCAGTTTATCAGTTTTCTGATTGTAAGGAAATAGTTTTCAAAGAAACTTTTAGATTCTAGTGAGCTGTCTGACTTGTCTTCTTGTTTTGACTCTGATCCTATTTTAATTTGCCACTCTCTTGTCTCCTAATGAACCTGTCCTTAGTTGTGCAAGTATCTCCATACTGCTGGTATATGATCTCATAATATTAATTCACCTTGCGAGTACTTTTCTAAATTCAACCTTTGCTCATTTCAAATGTTATGATGCACTCAGGAAATGAACACACATTTGAACACACATCAAGAGACATTCAGGATGCCTACCTCTCAGCTTTCTATAAATTTTAACACACATTTCCTGATGCAATTCCTTTTTGTTTCTCCTATTGTCCTCAATAAACTATGTTCACTTATCATTTAAATGCTGTGATCTCTTCTGTAATGCTCCATAAGGCCTATTAAGTGTCAGTTTTGGCTGTATATGAAGACTGAAAAGGATTCTTAGTTAAGAAGATTCCTATCATGTTTGATTTAGATACATGAAAAGAACATAGCTACCTTGAAGCAAACATTATGAACAACATATTATAAAATACTATTTGATCAATGTGAAAACAGTGCAAGAAAATATTTGCTTTTAATTTTGAAATAAGGATCCAATTAATAATTTCTTCTAAGTTTTTTGCTTTCTGTTTCTGTGGTGTCTTTTGTAAGGCTGACTTTTTATTTTTTTTATGCATTTAATGCAAAAGGTGTTAATACATTTGAAAAGAAAGTATTCAGCTTTTCTTTTTTTTCCTCTCACTCTTTCAGTTAATCTGGTTTAGGCATGTGAACAGCCAAAAACCTGCTCAGTTTAATTCCACAAAATAGCACTAGTGGTTGAATGACATCAACCTTTAAGCAAGTTTGTGTCATCCCAGCTTGGATCCTAAGCACTTTAATCAAAGCTCCTCCTTCATTTTAGAGGTCCTGTCAAGTCAGTAACAGGACAGATATTCTGTTGTGTACTCTGTTTTCTGAACGTAACTGCACTATTTTTGTCCATACATTTAACCATTTTGCTTAAATAAGTACAACTTTCCTAACCTGGTTTTGTTTGGTTTTGGGAAAAGAAGCTCCCTGTGTTAAAGAGTCAGGAATATTCAGTGCTTGAAGCAGTGAGTCATGTTTTGCTTGATGATACTAGTTCATATTTTTGAAAATGTTGCATTTCTTCTCATTTTTCCCATGATGTCCATCAAACAGCTCTGAGTGTATAATTTCCCATACATGGTTCTGAGCTTCCTGAATTCATTATATATTTGGGGGAGCCTATTGATGAGGTCATTTTATTCCAGCTACAGAAGGCATCGCACCCAGAGGCTTTCATCCTGCTGGACTTCAACCACTGCGACACCTGATGGAAAAGCAGCACAGAAAGCTGCAGTCAATCCAGGAAACTCCTGGAATTCACTTCAGATACCTTCTTCAGCCATGTAATAGACAGCCCTACCAGAGAGGATGCAATACTAAACCTGACAGTGACCAACGTAAATGAGCTAATCAGTGACATCAAGATCGGAGGCAACCTGGGCTGCAGTAATCTTGCACTTGGCATTCAAAGTCCTGAAAACTAGGGGTCGGGCGAAGACCAAAGTGTTAGTGCAGATGAATAAAGCCTTCTTACAGTGCCATATTTCCAGAAAAATAGAGAGGAAGTAGCAGAGGATTAAAAGCATGAATTTTAGAGTGAGAAATGCTTCTTGCATTTGTTCTTTGATGCCATTTCTTTACCAGAAAATTCCAGGTGATGCTGGCTTTTATCTCTGAGCTTGGGTCAATATTTCCCTAAATAATCAGGCAACACACTGGGAGTTTGCTATTCTTCTGAGCCATCCCATATGTTGTAACCTGAAAAAGACTATGCTCGATTACTTGTCTCATTAAATCTCCTGTGGATGATTGATTCAAACCCTTTTCTGAAGATAGAAGATGAATCACAGATTTACCACTATGTCACTGAAATCAGGTTTTAATTCACAATACTTTCAGATTTTTTCCTGGGATTTATTCCAGAAAGGAGATGTGGGAGGATAGTGATGAAGAAAGAGGAAGAGATTCCTTTACCTTCTCCTGAGCAAGTTCTGAATTCTTTGCCATAGAGAGATAGTTCACTGTAACAGACTTTTCAGCAGAGGGAAAATAATTCTATGTGTAGTTTTTCCTTGAAAACATGCTGTAGAATTAAAATACATTGTAGAATTTAATTTGACTTTGGAAATTATGTAAAATATAAATGCAGATTATTATACAGCAGAGAATTTAAGTCTGAGTGGCATAAATGGAGATTAGTGAACAGCACAGTACAGCATTTCTTCTTGCAAAGGTTTTTACATCTACCAATTATGCTGAATAGCAATAAGACCTGCTTGAATTAAAATATTACTGAAGATTACTGAATTCTTGTCTTATTATACAGTGGCAAATATTAATGGGACATTTGTATGTTGCTCACCTGGCTGAAACTCCCCAGTCGCAGCCTGTCAAAATCTTTTCTGTTGGAATATCTCATGACTATCCAGTAAACTGTTCAGGAGAAATTACACACAACTGTGTAGCTTATTTCCATCCAGGTCCAGGTACTGCTAGCATGTGAGCAGAGTGGTATTTGAATATTATTTAAAGTCTGAAGATGACTCTGTATTTCGTTAGACTTGAATATTATAAGAAAAGAGGTTTGATTCTGGGTCACATTCAACTTCAAACTGATTGTACTCTTAATGTTTAGTTTGGACACATTTAAAATCTTGTGTGAATATGGTGCAACAAACCAGTGCTGCCAAAACAGACTAAGAATTATAAAATTCATGCTTCCCTCTGAAACGAAAGTTTACATACAATCCACTTTAAAGCAGAACAGCACTTCAGGAAGATCTTAGCTCTTTTATTTTGTACTAGAGAAATATATATTTTCCAGCAACTTCCTACTATATTTGTTTTTCTATTGAGCAGCAATAGAGTGGAAAGGCTTTCACAGCTTTCACAAAGCTTTCAATTAAGCTGATATTAGATCAAAAATTGGTATTTAATGATTGTTGGAGCAGGTAAAATGCATCAGAAATTTCTTTCTAGCCTCAGCTGTTCGGTGCTTGTTGGTTACTAATCTCAAAAGAGATGGCAGAACTAAATTATTTACTCAGTTCTCCAACTGAGGATATAAATGCATGACATGAGCAGTGTAGAACATCTTGCATTTCCTCTGCTTTGCTGTGGATATAAAAAATCTTCTGGTGTGTCACAAGCTATAAAATTATTTTATTTATTTTGCAGAACCTTGTTTGCAATGGGCACAAAGAACAGACCATGTGTTAAGAGCTTATATGTGCTGCAGAGCTTAGCCTACACATAAGATTTGAAGGTACTGCAAATAGCCTATGGGCATGGAAACAGAGTAAAATCAAATGTGGTGAAACCCTCCTCTTTCTTCCACTGTTTTTCTGGCTCACCTGCAATACCAAGTCAGAAAGCTAAAGGTTAGAAATGCCAAATATAAATATTGTATGATATTTTTAAAATTTGTTTGTTTATGTAGCTGATCTCTTTTCTGTCTGAATAGGTGTTTTCCTTCTCTCAATACCTTTGCTTCAAGGAAAAGAAGAATGACAGTGTACAAAAATGCTGTTTCCTTTCCATGGTAGAAATGGGGAGTATTATAGTGATCAAAAAGAAAAAGGTTTTCAAAAGAGATCCCAAAGGATTTGAAATCCAAACTGTGACCAGCTCTGGCTAGCAAAATCTGGCTAGCATTCCGTTGCACTGGAAAACTGTGCTACGTGCAGGGGGGCATAAAATGAGGCAAAAGGGTTCCAAAAGCCTAATGTAGATCTGAATTTCTGCATCTATCAAAGACTGAACAAAAATTGTCAGATTTTTTGCTTAATCTAGAGGTCTGAAAATTTGCTGTTTTGGTTCATTTCTTCTTCAGGGTTTGATCAATTATAACCTGATTTTATTGGGCTGAGGGTTTTAACTTTACACTATATCATAAACGCCTGAAAAGAGAGAGCTGGAAATTTATGAGAGAAGCCCTAAGAGCCCCTTACCTACAGCAACAAAATTGCCACCACCGTAATTTCTATTAAGTATTACAAAATTACAGTGTAACAGCTCTGAAATTACATGTGACATCTAAATGAATACCAAATCTATTCATTATATTCAGCCGTATTACAAAAAGCACTTACTGATTTTGTACTGATTACAACTCTTACAAATTAACACGTACCCAAGTGAACATACTTCTGAGTGTACATATATTATTTAAAGATCTCAGTTCAGTCAAAGGAAGGTAACAGTACAAATAATGCTACCACTTATCATGGAGTATCATATCTGAGTAAAGTACCCCAATATTTTAAAGCACTTCTAAAGTGCTCAATTTTTAGAAAGGACTCTTTTTTTCTTTTTAGATTTTTGAGTAAGCATGTCATATCATTCTTTCATTCAGTCTCTCAAAAAATGTAGTCTAAAGAGAGAAAAACTGAGAAAGGATGTGATAAATGTTCACATTACACAGAATTTTCCTTTTTGACATCCCATTCCCAATAGTGAAGCCAGATTTTATAGAGATGTAAGTCACAAAGAAATAAGAAGCCAGTAATGAGATAGAAGAATATTTGAAATACAGATGCAAATCCTTACCACCTACTGAGCCAAAATAGTCTGCAAAGACTGTCCTGAAAACTGAACTGCCATTAACATCTTGTAAGCACTAAATCTGCAGCAGAAGAATGCTGGAATTTTATGTCTGTGAAATGTCAAAGGCCTGTGATTTATCTCTAAGCAGACTGTTTCAGCTACATTTACATAAATATTTTAACAGGAATTTAATTTTAATTGTAGTCACACAATAAATCTCCTTATGGCATGACATCTTGTCCTAAATAAGTTACCTTTTGTGTATGAGCATGAAGACAGTTGTGTTCATTCATCTTTCTGGTGTGATGAATACTGTTTGAATATAAAATATATTGATATGCCTATTTACATAAAAATCTTGCCACAGTCTGTTTAATTTTGTCTAGGGCATATATTAATTTAGACATAACTTATCCAATGACTATCTATTGACTTTTATCTGACTCCAACCCTGAACCCTTAAAGAACAGAGCAACAGCAAAAAAAACAAAAGGAAATCTAGAGTAGGTATATTGACAGCTGTACATACACTGGCAGAGGAAAAATATCAGAATTGTAATGCTTATTTTCTTTTCAGTATATTTTATAAATAGCAGTAGGAATTCAGGCAGCTACGGTCTGACTGAATCTTGCTTACTGTGAATTTCAGATATCATTACCGTTGCAGTTTGATTATGTAATGTAAGATATGGTGAAAATGTTTAGCCAGTAACTCATAATGTCTTCAGAGGATGATAAACTGGGCATGGATTACTTTTTCTGCTTGATGGAATGCTGGAAATAAGCTCCTAATAGTAGAAAGTTTTTTGTGAGAAGGGCAGTCTGGTGCAGTGTTTCCTGCCCTTCCCAAATCTCTTTGCACAGGGTACAGAAGCAGTATGAGTGCTGACAGTGTGAATGAACAGGTGCATTTGTACATAGCCATTTTGCCATTCTCTTTGGAAGCTCTTTACTTGCTTTCTTGATGAAAGAAATTGTTATGAAACTACTATAAATCTCTCTTCAGGCATGTGAGTTCACTCTGCACAAATCATACTGCCCTGCCTGAAAATTGATTATCACTTCTGATTTATTTAATCTCAGCATAGAACATTTGCTCTAGCACTCAGAGGGGAACAAGCATGAGTGTAAATAACAACTGGCAGCTGGAATTTGGCTGTTAAGGAAGAGATTTTCAAAGGCTTAAATAGAAGCTAATATCAAGCAGTTCTAATCAAGTCTTTGACTCTAATCTGGGTTTCTATCACTCATTTTTACCTCTGAAGATCTTCCCATAAAACTGTCCTGTTCAGTAATTTTTTTAAATTGGAAGTAGGCAGAAGTATAGGTGCTTACAAATCTGTTGACTTAATTTTTGAAAATCTGACTCTAACTTTTTACCTTAGGAAATTTTAGACTGCAAGCCAAAAAGGCATAAATAAGTAGAGATACATTATTATAGCCTCCCTCAAGGAAGTTTTCGTCTCTACAGAGAATTAAGATAACAGCAGACATTAAGGTTGTCTAATCAGTATCATTTAGCAGACCTAAACTGATTATAAAAGTTTTAGAAAAGAGTAACTGGACATTATGCAAAATAACTTGGGCATTTTTAAACTCAGATGACTGTACTACTCAGTGTAGTATACAAATATATGGCACATGAACAGAGAGGTGGTAATGGAAAAGTAGGTGCAAAAATGGCCTTTATGAAGGCTAAGCTCAAATATAACACAGGGCACTGCAATAGTGCTTTGAAATGCTTTGAAAGGTAATTTGTAGTTGTCTTGGTAATTACTCAGTGACTGACTTCTCTATTATGCCTGTTAAGCTTAGGTTTTTTTCTTTCTTATTAGCTACTTTAGTCTTCCTCTCGTCCTTTTCATTTCCCTGATTGTTATATAAGGTGGCCAGAAAAGAGTTTAGAGAGAGACAGAAACAGCAGTCTATAGAAGACAACATGCCCCTCCTTGGGCAGGTTTTTAAAGGAAAGTTCTGGCAGAATCTGGGGTTGTGAGTTTCCTCCTTAAAGCCACTGTGACTGCCATAATAGCTTTTATTTTCTTTCTAAAGTGCATAATGAATAAAGGAAAAACACAGCAAATATGCTGTTGTACTGTTGTACTTCACACATCTTAGCAAGAAGTTAATTGACCTACTTAGGAACAAAGACATGCTCAGCCAGTCTTTCTGCTTAATAGAGTCATTGAATATGTCTTTGGAGGTCTTCTGGTCCAATCTCGATCTTGAAACAGGACTATTGACCAAGACCAAATCAGAACAGCTCTGAGTTTTACTAATTTCACCTCCTGTCTGCTGCAGTGCTACATGGTTATGCTGTCTGAAAGTTGTCTCTCTTTCCCAAAGTCTTACGACACTATTCATTTGTAGAGGCAGGCCACCAGATCATCAAACCTTTCTTCAATTCAGATAGACAATGTTTAACACTACTTTTTTTCAGTCAGGTTCCTACACTTTGCCTGAATTTATGGGGGCCTGTAAGCCATAGAGGCTTCTCAGTGCTGGGTCAACAATTCACATCCTGAAGGATTGTGTAAATGCTTTGTGTTTCTATAATTGCAACCTATTGGTAAAGTTTAGAGTTCAATGGTCCTTATGCTCACTGTTCATTTTTTATGGTAGAGGGAACTACAATAGACTCTATCATAAAGCCTGTGGGAGTACTGGCTGATTCCAGGCCAGGCAAAAACTCTTATTCTCTCTGTTCCGCTTCAGTCACTTGTGTGTGACTGCTCATTTTTGCTCTCCGAAATCCCAGTCACCTAAACTGTAATGATTCTTTGGCTCTGCTCAGGTACAGTGAGAAATTAGAAGCAGATTAGTATGTAAAGCTGTAATTGATTGCCAGTAGTCAAGAGTCAGGTAGCTGAAACTCCCACATGAGAGTGCAATGTCTCCAAGAAAACAATGCAATATTTATGTTACATGAAATGTCTTTTGCCCTTAGATTCTGCCATTTTTATCAACAGCTGATTTGAGGGATCTATTTGAAATAACTGACACAGTTAACTCACAGATCAGTCTGCTTTGATCAGATCACAATTAGACTTTTTTTTACATAGGAGATTCTTAGCATAGCATCTTCCTGAAAAGACTGAATAGTGACAAAACTTGCTTATCTTCACAAATTAAAAACTTTCAAAATAAGAAAACAGATTCAAATGCAAAACATGAACTGTCTGTGGCAGATTCAGTAAGCTTAGCAGTCAGTCAAAGACAGTTTAGACCAACAGAAAGTTTATTCCTTTGAACCTGCATGGGTCAAGTAAAACAATACCTTTTTCCTCTCCTTTCTTGTCTTTCATTTGAGTATAACATTTTGAACTTGAACATTTCCTGGAAAAAACTGCAACACTAAATTGGTATGTTCTACTGAAATATTTATCGAACTTCTGGAATCATTTCTGGGACAGATGGGGGTCACAATTATGTACAAATATATAGCATGAAAATGAGAAGACAGCTTGTCTAACCACAGATAAGTGGGTATGTGTAACATCAACACCAGCAGCTTCATAGGGAAGGCAGACCAAGTAAAAATGGAGCACTGTCCTATCAATAAAAATGGCAGCACAAATAGTGCATCTGTTTAGAGAATTAGCAAACCTGATAAGCTTCAGAAGTACTAGAAGAGAGAAACACAGTAAGATATTCTGTGATGTAAAGAAATACTTGGGTAGTACCTGTTTTTTCCTTCCCCAAACAAGCAATATTGCTGCTATTGCTGTTGCAAATGACAAGTCTGACATCCTGTTTAGAGATCTTTCACAATGCAATTCCCCAAAGATGGCTGTGAGATCCTTGGAGTAACTGAAGTGCCTAAATGTAATGTTTATTTCTAGGGCTAAATAATGGGGTTTATAGATTTCTTGTGCACTTCTCCAACAGAAATTAGTAGTGTGAAAAGCAGGAGGGACCATTATTAATTGTTATTATTATCCATTTTGACAATATAGTCTGATAAGAGCTGATATCCTGCTGAGTGGTTTCTCAGGGACAAAGAAGTGATTTAGGTTAGTCTACTATTATTTAGAAAAATATTCATACAAAGCAAAATAGTCTTTGTGGCTAAGTAGCTTACACGAGTTGAGGTACCCTCCTGTTTACTATTGGCATGGTTTCTGTGTCAAGAAAGTTTTGGCTTTCTCATGGTCCTATTTACACCTTTCAAAGCTTGTAATACACATAGACTCTTTACTCCTTCAAGTACAGCACAACAAACTTGTTAGTGCATAGCAGTTTGCTCGGATCTGTCAACACCTGGGCAATAATCACCTCAGTTCTGTGTACATTTTCTACTTGAAAGAATCTGCATGATTCTTCTGCAGATTCCACAAGAGAATGCAGTTTGCTGCTGCCTTCAGATCCCACAGCAATAGCCAATACTACTTCTGAAGAAAACATTATACCATTGGATAATTACACTGAGCTAGAGCCTAGATGGCCTGTTCAGGGTCTCTACTGCAGATATGCAAAAGAAGATCACATATCTACGTCAGACATTTTTGAGTCTGAGGTTGCAAGGTGTTTATAAAAGAAAGGATAAGATCAAAATGAAAATGCTGTACATGTACAAATATATTCATACAAAAATCTGCTCCTCAGAAATTTCCTTATTTGGTTGAATTCATGTAAGCATAACAGCAAAAGTATCTTGAGAATTTATAGTACCACACTGAAGAGGTAAAGGTGAATTTCAAAATATTCCATGTTCAGTGTGATTTAGAAAAGCTGTAAAGAAATGCAGAGATTCTACAAAGGCCACTGTAAAGGTCTCAAGTGACTTCTGGTGTGAACACCTGCTGAAGACAATCTGCAGCACAGCAACTTTCTTCCATAAAGGAAGGTGCAAAAACTCCTGCAGCAAGAAAAAAACTTGAAAACATGATGGTACCACAACATGTTTTCTTTTCAGTGACATATACATGGGATGTAGCTATTTCACAATGGAAATAGTTTAGTTACCATAAACTGCTTTGAAGTAGTTTGTAGAAACCACCCAAATCCTCAATTAATTCACAATTTAGTCCGTATTTCACAGTCAGTGGTATGTAAGTCTATGTTATTTCCCTCATGCTCAGCTTCATTACAATTCATCACAGAATCTGCTTTAAAAGCATTGTCAAAGTGTCCAAATGCTTTTTAAGCAGGGTACAGCTATCTATATCCTTCAAATAAATCATGGCTCTCTTTCTGAGGTCAGTCTTTAAAAGCTACAGGATTTTGCATCAACAAAGAAGTCTCAGCAGCAATGTAATCATGTGGAGTATATTAAACTGGACCAATTGAAGGACTGACTGAAGCCCTGTAAAACTAATGGATGTTGCTGAACTTTGGTATTCACATAAGAGAAATGTACAGTGAACTAATTACAATTTCTATTCTGTGTACTGTCATTCATTTCACAGCTTCCCTAAGTAACATTCCCTCAGCAGTCATGCAGCAAACTGTCCCCAAAGGTCACATGTGAAGTCATTATATAGAATCTGATGAGCATTGTTTCTGAGCTCTAATTGGAAACTATATCATTTTAGCTTGTCACAGCTCTGTTGTTTGTGCCTATTGGTAGGATCATTCATGTGTATAAAACCTCTTGTGATCTTAAAGACCTTGCAATGCCAAAGTAGCTTGCTGAGTCAGGATCTCTCACATTACACGGTCATTCCCTGTTTGCCAGCTAATGAGGGGAAAACCACCAAATAAATCCAATGGAGAACTTATTCTACCATTTACTCAGCAATACCAAAGGTCTTTAGAAACTAACTTTAATTAGTGCCCCACGGTGAAGACAAACATAATTATCCTCATTTTACAAAGAGGAAAATGAGATTAAAGGTCTATCCCAATGTCATAGTGAATCAATGAAAGGAGCTTCCAGGAACCTACTGTTCACTAAGGCTGTAAACTGTGCCAGACTTTGGCAGAATGCAGCAGCAGCTCCATCCGATAGGGTTTGCCCAATACTTTGCTTTTGAGACTCAGCAGAACATAACCTTTTACCCAATACAAGTACTTGATGAAGCTTTATGCAAAGCACTAAGGAACTAGTCTCCCTGGACAACAGAATTGAGAATTACATTTTTCAGCCATTTCACTAATAGAGCGTCCTCCTGCAGATGAGAGACTGCAATATATTTGGTCCTACTAATGATTTTGGGCATTGGTACCTAATGTTCTAATTTTTTGCCTCTATCTGCAATGATATTCCCCCTTGGACTGTAGAATCTCAATTTGTGGAGGTTTGGGTTGGCTCCCTGCCAAACCCAACGGCCGGCCACACAGATTCCCCCCTTCCCAAGAGAAGAAGGAAAAAACCCAAAAACAAACGAAAAGAGAATTGTAGTAAAAGTATATATATATATTACAATTATATACAATCAAACACTTTGAATCCACAGAATAAGAGCCCCAAACAACTCCAAGAGGAAAAAGGGGGAAGGGAAAGGGAAATGAGCCAAAAATGGGTAAAACCAACAACAGATACATACACTCGTAAACTCAGGGAAAAGCTCAATAAGTAACTAATACAATAAATTCTCACCAAAATTCCCCTTAAGAGAAACAGTAGAAATCTCCACCTCTGAATGACTGAAGCACCAGCTTCTCCAATAGGCTTCAGCTCATATAGATAAGAGCTAAGCTGACACAGAGACCTGATGTCCTCCCCAGCACACAAAAGGAAGAGAGAGATAGATAGGGAGCAAACTCCCCATCTTATATACCCCTGATTGCGTGAAGGAATGGTGTGGAATACTTCCTTAGTTATAACCTGGTTACTAGGGAAGGCCCAAACCAAAACCAAGAAAACTAAACCACCACACAATTAAGCTTTTTGAAAGCTGATAGCAAAAAAAATTTGTAGCATTTGGTCCGAAAGGTGCTTGCATGGGAAAAGGCGCTTTTTTTGGCTGGGGTAGGGGTGGTGGTGGTAGTGGTGGTGGGAAAGGGTTCTATGTGTGCAGATGTTACAAACACCCACCTGCCAAGGAAGGTACTTTTGAAAAAGTGATGAGAAAGCCGTTCCTTCTAAAACTTTTCAAATCACTGTAAAACTCTAAATTCATAAAAGGTAACCTGATCTCTCCTTTTAGTAAAGTGGAATGAGGAGAAAGGAATAAAAGGCAAAGAAAAAAAAAAAGGAATAACTCTGCAATATGGCAAACTCAGGGCAAGTATCAGAGAGACATGCATGCAGATGGCTCATGAGTGATTTGAAAAAGGTTTCAAATGCTTGTACTTCAGGATATGTCATTATCTGCTAGCTATCACATGGAACTGAAGTTTGTATTAAATCAGTCTGCTTCATGCCTAGTAGATAGTAAATCTTTATATAACATTCAGTGAAGCTATTATATCACAGTTTCACAGTGTTCCTCCTAGCTGTTAAACATTCTTTTTCTCTGTGTCAGATTTTTAACATCAGTTTCCTCCCTATTTCATCAAAGGAAGGTGTTTAGTCCTTTTTGTGGCAGAGTAAAAATCTATTAATTTCTCAGTATGATTCACCAGACTACTCTCATATGACAAACTCCCCCCTTCCCATCATGATCTGGCTACCTGCTCACTCAAAGAAGGTTTAATTTCTTCCAGTGGATATTAACTCTAAATCCCAATTGCATGCTTATCCACCCTGCCTGTTATTTCAGCCCATCTCCTTACTTGTGCTGCGGCTCTAATTAGTTATCTAGCCCGGGTCAGAGCTGTGCACCTCTGGTTTTCAGAGAAAATGCCATCATAGTACACTAAGGCCCCGTTCCAGCACAGAGTCTCACTTCAAATGACAGTGTCTCCAAAGTGGAGGAATGGGAGACCGAGGAGTGAGTCTTCCCCGCAGCTGATTTAATTTGTCTGAGATTTTGTTTACTGCGAATATTTAACGGGCTACGTTGTAGATAAGGCAAGAATTGCTTCCCGCTTAAAATACAGAGGGTAGGTGGGTGGAAGAGGCAGCGAGCAGTCGCACAGAGCGGCTCAGGATGCGGCTGGAGCCGGGAGTTGCCAGGCAACTGCTGCCGCGCCGTGCCCGCCCGTGCGGCATCCCGCGGGACAGAGCTCCGGGACACCCCGCTCCCCTCCAGCCGCGGAGGCGCTGGGGAGTTTATACTCGTTTTCCACTGTCTGTGAGATGTCCAGGGACCTGCTGTGCAGCAAGGATGTTCATAGGGCAAAGGATTTTGGCATTCAGCTCCATTTTTGCCCCTAGGGAATGGTCCAGTTGCTGTTTTCTTCAGGAAAGTGATTGCTAGAGAGCATTTATAGCTCAACCATGTACACTCCTCTGCATGATGAACTACACTAACTTTTCAGTTAGACTTCCCTTCTTATGCCTGTTATTGATCTAACATAGGTGAAGTTATTTCAGTATTTCCTTGAGGAAAGGTGTAAGACCTATTTTCATCAGCAGAACTGTGCATGCATGTATGTATCAGAATATTTTCAGTACAGGAATTTGGCTTAAGTAAAACTAGATATCAGCCATTGCAATGGTCTGGGAAACTCCTTCACACACTCAGGTTCCTGAATGAAGTCCAAGTCCAACTCCCCAGTGGCATTTTCTGTGTTCTAACTTTTCTGTGTGTGGAAGGGTAGAGGTGGTAAGGAAAGAGTAGATAGAAATTTGCAAATAAGCATGCCTTTGCAAAGGATTTTCTGTTTCAGTGTATTTGTTTGGGAAACCCTGAGTAGACAGCATCTGGAAACACTAGAGGCAGAGTGTTAGTTTTGGTAACAGACTCATCAACTAGACTTTTTACCAAGAGACAAGAAATTCAGGGACAATTACCACATCTCTCCCATATTGGTGTTGAGTTCCTCAGTTGCTTGTGGACAATATTCTTAATGGAGTTTCACTTTCTCCATGTGTTGGGTCTATTCTGCTTTGCACAAATTGCCATCTGGCAAGTAAAAAAGGTGTGTGAACAAGGCTGACGGAGGTTAAGTGTCAGCAACTGGGCTAAAGCACCAAACCAGTGGGCCAGTCTCTCAGAGTGCACTTCCAGGAGCTAAACAGGTGAGCAGGACAGTGTCTTCCACATCGCTTTGGCAGCAGTGAAAGAGAGGGACATATCCCTGCAAGAAATGCCCAGGTCCTGGCACACACTGGGGCTATGCTATTACCACTAGCTGACTGCTGCCTGCAGATCACATACATACATTGCCGGATGTGTAGAGTGAGACTTGTGTAGAAACAAATGGCTTGCTGTCCTTGTGTTTGGGGTTCTGCTACGTGGGTATGCTACTATGCAAGAGGACTTTCTTTTTTACCTGCAGGTTTGTATAAAGCTCCCTTTCACTCATGAATCTGAATAAATAACACCACTTAAATATAACAAGGTTTACCAATTGCTTCCTGAATTTTCAATATTCATTTTGGTGCTAAGATGCACTAAAGTAAAGAATAGAACTATATATTTAAAGTGTCATTCATCATCTTTTTTTGTTCTCTCAGATCTTTGTTCAGTAAGTTCCTTATAGATTTAGACTGCTGGGTATGCTTTGTTCAGCTGTACCGTTTATATCATGTAGAGACAGGACTTTCCTTCAGGTATTCAACAAAGCAGTAACAACCCTCTAAATACAAACAATAGCCTTATGTCATGTATGTTCACATTTGTATCTCCTCTTAGTCTGTTGCAATTTTGAATCTATTTTGCTTTACACTTTCCTGGGAGGGATTTGCTTTGTGCCACTGACTTCCATGCACACAGCTTTGTAGTATTACCAATTGTAGCCAGAAGCAGAGCATCATGGAGGACTAGGGCAAATAAGAGGCTGCCCTGAACACAATCATTCTGCTTCAGGTCCACAAAGATATCCTCTGATATTTTATGTTGCTTCCTCCTCTGCACAGCAACCCTTTCCATGACAACTCAGAGACTGGAAGTAGGTGCCATGGGAGACTAAATACAATATGCTGGCTACTGTGGGAAAAGTGGTGCTCAATCTCAGAGAAAAGGTAGTTTTCTACTCCTCTCTGCAGTTGCCTGGGACCTGGCAAAGCCAATAGAATAGATTATTTGTCCTCTACATCTTGAGGAACAGACAGGTCTATGGAGAACATCAGATCTGACAAATAAGTCTCACTTATTGATGCATCTGACAGAAAACAAATCAATTGCCAAATAGGACGAACTCTGTGGGTTGCATGGAGACCATTAGGCTGTCAGCTGTGGCCCCTTTTAGATGCCAGTGCTTATCTCAGTCTGGTTCTAGTCAGTCTTAGGACATTCTTTTGAACAGAAAGAATAATCTTCTTGTCAGATGCTAATGGCACATCTGCAGTGCAGACTCCATGCTGCAGGGTGGCACATGGAAAGTGAAGAAGCCTCCTCTCACAGGGAGGCTCAGCTTTGTGTTTGATGTAAATTTTCAGATTAGGTACATAATTTTCCAGCTCAATTAGAAATGCAAGATGGTGTGAAAAAATTAATAAAAATACAAAGCTTTGTGGATAGAGAAGCCTCTCTGAAAAGTGGTTAAGGAACTGGGGGAAGATCTTTCTGTGAATGTTTTCTTTTTCTGTTTGGTCAAAATGTAGCTTTTTACTCAATCCTAATACACAGATTTTTTTGAGAATATTTTGTTCTTAACCTGTTTTCCTATTTGAAGTACACTAAGATGACACTTGTGGATTTACTGATGGCCTTGATGCCTCTGGGTTTATGATTGCACTTGATCTTAAAGGTTTTTTTTCCCCACCTAAATCATCCTATGATTCTATGATTAGAGAACCTTTAAAGCAGCACAAAGGAGTTGAAATCTCTTCCTTTCTCTCTCCTCTGAAATACCACAGCCAGTGACACCAAGTGAAAAGACTGTCTGTGGTGGGTCTGACCTGGGGCCATGCCAGCTGACAGAGTTCTGAGAAAATAACAAGAAAATAGGACACTTTCACTTAGTGTTTCTTTTACTTCTTAACCCCCTAGTAGAGTGATTTGTACTAATGCAAACCCCACAATTATAATCTTGATAATGGATGCAAACCTTTAAAAGGTGGTGTGTAATAAGCAGAGTGTAATTCAGACCAGTTTTGAGGGGGAAAAAAAAAAGCTGAAAATCTGTCAGGAAAAGCCAGTTTTCTCATGGAACTGGCTTTCCCCCTACATCTTGATTTTGTATTGGCTTGAGAACACTGAGAAATTCTTATATTTTTATGAATCAATTTTTCTTCAGCAAATGATTTGAAAATTTTACTTTTATATTGCAAAGAAAGATTTTTAAATCTGTAGTTCTGTTTTCATACTGTTAGTTTAAAAATCTCAAAAAAATCTAGAATCTCCCATATTTGTCACATGCAAGTTTAATAATATAGCTAAAAAAAGGTCTTTAAAAAGAAAACAAACAAACAAAGAATACAACCCACCTTACAATCAATACATGTAGGATTGCTTATCCTTTCTCTAAGGAGTATGTCTCATATATATGTCTGCTTATTTCATGGCTCTTCTCATGATTAACATAGCATACTCCATCACTAGTTTTGGTGATGATTAATAATTTAGAGACAGTAGTTTCCCTTATTTCTAGTGTTTTTTGAAGTCTGTGGACACCTAGACTTTTTATCACATGTCATGAATTAATGGAGCATTTAACTTCCTTTAGTATAGTGTGCTTTTATAAGTATAGAAAATATTTTGGAAAAATGAACCTGAAAGAATTGCTTGTGTAGTCTTAGAGAATGCAGAATAAAAAAGGGAAGGCAAGAGAAAGGAGAAAGGTTCAAGATGTCTGTATTACAAAAAGACTCCTTGACAGACCAAGCAATTGCAGAGAAAAGCAGCCTCATGGAGGAAGAGATAGAAACTTCCTTCATAAGGAATCTTAAAGTTAGAACATAACAAGCATTATTTACAAAAACAAGCTTTACACTAGCAAGGTGTGATCCAAGATTTTTTTCTGTATCACTATTTCTAGTCTTAATTAAGATTTCTAGAAACTAATCCTTTGACTCTCTAATGTTCTGCCTTTTTCTGCAGCACACTCTAGTTTTATCATGCTACCTAAAACAAAAGACAAAAGAGGTTAGATTTCAGGTTGGTTGTTTGACCTATCTGAGCATTTCTTTGCAACCGTCTTGACCACAGAACAAATCCTCTATGCACAACCTATACCTTCTTTATAATAGCCTCCAGGAACCCATTTAATACATCATTCATTATTCACCTGCAGATCATTTCACTCCCTATTTTTTTCTTATATATACCTTTCAAGGATGCACCAATACAATGACAAGTTTCTTGTGCAATGGACATTTCCAGCCATGTGTTTGAAATAGTTTTTTAGAAAAGTAGGAGAAATTAGATGACAGATTCTGTCCAGAAACAGGTCAGTGTTTTGATTTTTTGTTCTTCATAGTTGTCCCTAGTTTACTAGTTTGATGAAGTAGTTCTACTTCTCAGGCTTGACCACAGGTCCATCTTCCTTAAAAGGAATTTGATCTGACCCAGTGACTCTTGAACAGTGTTGCCAAACATTTCAGACTCCATTGCAGATAGAGCCCTGGCCGTATCAAGCAGTACACTCTGTGCTGCTGCTTTGGGGAAAAAAAACCCCTCTTCTTGCTATATGTTAGAATAAAGAATGTGAAATACCTGCTTCTCCAAAGCTCTCCAGTATTGCTAATGATTTTACTATATTCTTTTTTTGTTTAAGTAATTGCAGTTTAAATTTAGACCTAAAACCCATTAAAGATTCACTGAATTTTCAACTAGTTGTGTGAGACTGCATTCTTACTGCCCTCAGAAATATTAATGGCAAAGTCTTGCTGTTACCTGCACACCCTGAAAAAAATATGAATTTGCTTCATTTTCACTGCATGTCTTCAAATGGATCTTAAAGTCGTGAAAGAAACATTACTGCTTTGTTATATGGAACTACAATATTCTCTTTTTATTATGCAGTTATGGAAAAAAGTTAAAATCACCACTACCTATAATAAAAAGGAAAGCTTTGGGCTTTGTGTTTTTTTTTCCTTTTTTTAAATTTATTTTTGCTTTGCATTTATTTTTTTTTCTGTATAAAAAGATAGAGCAATAAAAGATCAAATGTGAATCTATTTAACATATCCTCTATGACCTCTGCAGGTCAGAAAACCAATTTAAATCACTAATGGCTGTCATTGAAATATGTCCATAGAAGTAGCCTATTTTATGAACCGTATATAGGACTTCTCTACCTCTTACAGGAGCTACTTGCATGAAACCTGCAGAATCTGGCAACACCTTCAAACAGTGAATTGCAGAGTGAGCCAGAGGGTGAAGGCTGAGATCAGAGTATTTTAGAGAGAGCAACAGGACTGTACTTCATTTCATTAGTTCAGCAGAGACATGACAAGACTAAGAACAGTTGTTCAATGAGTTCATTGATACTGGAACATATGGAAGACTCTGTCACAATCTTATTAGTGTGAGGATTTTGCTGTCCTTTGGATGGACTTTAGAAAGCAAAGAGGATACAGCTGTTAAGCCTCACCTTTCACCTTGGCTGGGGAAGTTTCTGAGAGCGCAGATGGTACTCACTTTCAAATCATGAATCACTGTCACAAATCTGTGTTACATAAGGCTGTGTGGTGGGTTGACCTTGGCTGAAATCCAGGTGGCCACCAAGCTGCTATATCACTCTCCTTCCTCAGCAGGACAGGGAGGGAGAAAATAAGATGGAACAAAACCTTTGTGTGTCAAGTTAAAGACAGTTTAATAAAGTAAAAGCAAAGGCTGGAAACAAAGGAAAAAATTTATTCTTCACTTCAGGTGACGTCCAGCCACCTCCTGGGAAGCCAGGCTAGTTGTTGCTCTGGAAGACAAACCTTGCAATAACAACTGCCACACCTGCCCCTCTGCCCTGGTTTAAATATCCCAGATTCAGCGCTGGACAGGATTGACACTAACCCATGTGTCTTTCTCTGAGATTACATCCCTGGAGTAACATAATCTGGGAGTTCATGTAATCGCTGGTTTGCCCCTCTATTTTGAGTTAGTGCAAGTCCTTGAGGCCATAGAAAAAACAAGAAAGGCTTGGCTTAGGCCAGTGGCTGGTCTGACTTCTTTCCCAGTTGTAGGGTGCAAGGGCTAGTAAGATCCCTTTTTCTTATGAGCTTCCCTGAAGAAGTGAAAAAGCATTGCCTAATTTAAGGAACAACATAATGAATGAAGTCAAACAATCTTCAGGCTGTTTGAAGACATGAAGAGTCAAATTTGCATTTAATTTCACTAAATATAAACTGCAAAGGTATTGGGAAGAGCTGAACTGTATAGTATGAACCAAACCAGAAAACACCCAAGTAACTGAGTGTAAATTGTGTTCAGGCTACATTCCCAATTAGGTTTGTTAGAGTTTGTATGGCAGGTGCTGAGAGATGATGAGGTGCAGCAGAAGAAAGTTGCAGCTTAAGACAGTATGCAGGAAGTGTTGGCTAAAACCAAATTCAGTATTACTACAGTCACTGCAGAATAAACTGTGTGGAGAAAATTGTGCCTGCTTAGGTGGAGAACATTAAGCAACTACCGGAAAAATGGACTCTGTAGTATGGTTGAAAAATACAATATTACATATACATGATGCTTTCCCTTGTTGACAACAAAAGTGCATGTATCAACTTGTCTACACATTGAAATGTGTTTGATTAATTTAAATGAACTCAAAGGGTTTGGCTCCAGATACGTGATTTTACATGTAGGCTTTCAAAACAAAATTATAAAATAAATTTACTATTATTATATTACAGCTGTAAATGAAGTGTTTTTCTCTGCCAATTTACTGAAAAGAATAGTAAAATCAAATATAATTTCATGTCCAGATAGATCTTTTTATGAATCACTGCTGTTTCCAAGTAATAAAGCAGCTTTCATAGTTAAAACGCACAGTAAATTGAGCTTCTGTTATGATGTGTACTTCTGAAAAATTTGTCTCTATTAAATGCCTTTGCTTTCCAGCCTATATATTTAATAACAGCAGTTTGTATAATGTTTATACATGTTATGTGCACACACAGACTTTCTTTTCCAATGTTTTTTCCTGAAAGTACAGAAAAACCTTGGCCTCACAGCACATCTGAAACTGTATTACAAAGCCATGAAACAAGCAAGAAAGCAAAAAAAAACAAACAAAGCAGGAAATCAAAGAGCTGAATTTTCAAAGCTCTTCTTGATAATCTAAGTGGAAACAATTCACCTAATTATGTTTCTCTATGTTTTAAATTCTATTAATTATTTTCTACCACATCTGCTCTCTAGTGTAACATAGATTATTCTTAATATGAGGCAGTAGCAGAAGATGAAAGAAAGAAAAAACCGAAATGAACATGCTAGGATCTTTACAAGTAGATACATTTACAAGGAAAACCACAGTGCATGAAGTCACATGGTCAGAAGATTTCTTTTGTACTCTGTCTATTCCAGCTACATAATACACACTTTAATGCATTAAATTAACTGTGCAAAAGGCCAGCACTTGACCAATGTTTCATTTAGAAGCCTCTTAAGCTTTGTCCACCTCTGTCCTTTCCTATAGCCTTCTGTGCAAGTTAATCGCGCTCACTAGGGAATAGTAAACCTCATTACTAGGAGAAACAGAGAGGACAAAGTAAGATTTTGAATAAGAATGGACCAAAATCTGACTAAGGAGTTTCAAAATGATCTTAATAGCTTTTGTGCAGGGAAAGAAATCCTTAATTTGCAGTGGGAGTGAGTTTCTTCTGCTTTTATAATGTAAAATATCAAAAGAAGTGTTGTTTTTGTTTTTGTTTTTTCCAAGCAATGACATTTTGATATGGTTGTAACATCATTTCAATAGAAAAATGAAAACAAGATAGGGACAGATAACTCCATGTAATGGACCCTTTAAACAGTTTTGACATGTTTTCATGCTTTTTTTTTTTTTCCCTTGGTGATAATTCAAGGGATCTATCAGATAATTACTTAAATATATGAGATGTGCTACTCATGCAAGGAAAAGGTTAGTGCCATCATAGGCTGTGTAAATCTTCTTTTATGAAAAGGAACGCAAATTAAATGATCACCTAAGTCAAGGTTTTATAAAATATTGGTGAGGATTATGTTTGCTTTGGGAGTAATTTTCTTATAATCCCTCATTTGAGATTCTATTCCTATGTATGTTAGACGATCAGTCAAAAGATGCCATTGAGTAGCAGGTATGAATAAGGTCAAAACTGCAAGATGCTTGCCTTAAGAATTATTTCATATATTTGTTTTATAGACTTGCAAATAATGGCACAGATCCTTATGTTCTGGTGGTGTTTTTCATAGATTCAGCTGTGTGGGAAATGGAAAATATGCTGCTCCCAAGGAATGCCAAAATTGATCCCAGATTACTTGCTGCCAGTATCCAATATAATTGATAGGATTTAATTTCTTTTGAACTAGACCAGAATTTAAATTTCTTAAAATATTTTTTAAAGGGGCCACAGCATTTTATATTCACTAAAAATTCAGGCTTTTGTTTTGATATTCTTTTCTAACTGAGGTCTTCTGAGAGATGCCTCTTGACTCCTTCCCACTTAGGGCCTGACTTTACTTGAGGTGTTGAATTTCATTGCTGTTACATGTCTCCACATTACAGAATGCAAAACACTTCCTGACAACATTTTATTTGGTGATAAATGTAAATAAATATGCAAATAAAATGTAAACCCCTCACTGACCTGGAGCTGTGCAATTTGATGTGAAATGAAAGCATTCGCCTTTGACTTTTCTGTCTTAGAGGGAAGAAAGGTTTCGAGAAACCCAAAAGAAAACAACAATCAATGCAGGATAGAAAAGGGAGGTAAGGGTGAATAGGTTCAAACAAAACCAACTTCAACAGCAGTTTCTGAAGTCTGAATTTAGCATTGTAGTTCTGTTGATTTTAGAATTCCTGCAAAGGTCTGGTCCTTTGCAGTACCAGAGTACTCCAAACACACAACAGTTAAATATGTTGGCAGCTCAATCAATGTGTTTTGAGATGCAGGCCATTGTACCTCAGTGTAGCTGGAACTCAGTCTTTGCCTGTAAGACACAAACTTGCATATCTTAGTTCATGTAGACTACTTTGACTTTTGGACAAAGAAGTTTTCAACCCCAAAAATTGTGTTGAATTGTTTGCAATACCTTCCACAGCAAATTTTCAAGTGAAACTCCTAAGGAAAAGTAAATCTCTGCAGAAGGGTTTTTGCAAGTTTAGGAAACCAGGCCTCATGACCTAAAAAAAGCCCAATAGATAGCCAGTAACTGGAGAGTTTTAGTACTTAGTTGACAATAAACTTTGGATATGTGACTTCAGTGTGTTGTATCTCATCTTCTTATTCTGAAAAAAAGTAAAAAATAAAAGGTAGCTAATAATACTTAAAAGGCTGTTTTGAAAATTAATTGAGGTATGTATAGCAGCACTAAAACACCTTAGCATCACATGTCACTGTCAAGTGCTGCTATTGTTATTGTGGCATGAACAGTAGCAGCAGCCGGAGATTGGACCAATCCAGGACTAAAAATATCCAGGGATAAAGACTTTCAGAAGCTTCAAAAGAAGCTGTCACCAAAGCTCATGCTGAAAGGAGAGAGTGCTGGCGATATACTAAGAGAACTTGCCAAAGAATCTGTACCTTTATCAGTTAACGGCTTCACACTGGTTACTCATTATGCTTTCACTTGAACAAAACCAGAAAAGTTGGGTTTTTTTTCTGAAAATTGCTTTACAAAAATAAACTTCATAGATTTTCTTCACAAAAGCATGAAAAGAGCTCTTCTTAAATCTACCCACACTTTATTTTCACCTGTAATCATTCTGGGAATTTTCCTTACCCTTCTATCTGACATGGGCTTGTAATTATTGTCTGTCATATCGCAATTTGTATGTAAAGAACTTCTGTGTTAAAAATTGCTGGATATGTTTTAATGATTGACCTAAATTTGACACAGCTGTGTAGGTACATTTTAATCAATAAAATCTAAGTTATATGACAATGTATTTTTTCTGAATGTAATGATAATGAAGAGGCAAATCATTAGTATTTATTAGTAGTGAATAGTTTAGAGAAATAGTGCTATAAACTATGCCACGCAAAAACCACTTCATGAAGATTCCAGATCAATCCTGAATGCTGTGACCATGCCACACCTCATATGAAGTTAAAAATGTTTGCCTCGATATCTCACTGAAGTACCCATATTTCTTTCCCTTCTTAAATCAGCCAGGTTTCTGGTGTATGGATCTCCTTTATGACATACTCCAACATAAACATTTTCTTCCCCTTCATATGACTGAAATTTGAATTACATTTCACTAGTGCAATAAGTCTAATTTTATCCTGGCATACCTGCATCTGAAGAAGATATTAGGAGAAATTTAAAACTATCTAGATTGGGTCTGCAGAATTGCTAGAACAATGGAGACTTGGTTAAGGATGGACTGCTTTAGTCCATGGATACTTTAAGCCATGGATGCTTTAGTGCACTTCATGCACATGCAAAAGCACATACATATATGCTATCAGTTTGCTAATTATATTTTTTGGACTTTTTCCTGCAGCATTATCATAGCATTTGTAACCCTAGGTACCTTCTTAAGTCACATTTGACTCTTTTAGTTTGACTTTGCTCTTTAGTCATGTTTTTAGGTGGCAGTGTATAATGGCATTGTTTCAGGAGTAGAACATTTGAACTCACAGTGTTAGAACACTTTTCTGCACACCAACACTTTTTTATGGATAATGGCAAATTCTGGAAAACCATTAAGGTATTGCTATCTAAGGATAGCAACAACTGGCTTTAGGAAGGCTAAAGAAACTATCAGTAGTGTGTCTATCCAACCCTTCTGAGAAATTCCCTTTTGCCCCTAAATAAATTATGAGAGCTGTACAATACCTTGACAATGATTTTGCATTGTCCAATGCAATTGAGAAATAATTCACAATAGGCATTCATAATGTAAGGGAAATTCTGAACAATTAACTATGACATGATTTATAGATAATTTTGAATAGTGAAAAAGAAAGATATGCCCTTTTAATTTGGCATATAAAAATGCTCATGTTCTTAGAAAAAAATCCTTGTTATATCTCCTGAATAACCTTGAAAGCTCCTTCTGTCTCTTTCTTTGAAAGCATTCCCAAAAAGACATTTAAATCTTACAAACTACTTAAAGGTTTAATCCCATGTACTGTATCTTGGAATAATCCAACTTTACTGTGTCTAATTAATAACTTAAAAAATATCTATAGGCATGCAGGGAAACCCCTTTCCTGGTTATGTTCTAAATTTTACATTTTTTCATTTTACATAATGATCTGACTGTGTTTGTAGACTGTGAGTACCTGTTAGCGAGGAGGTTTAACTGGCAGTTTAACAGGATCATAGCATTTCTCTAATATTTACAGTATTAATTATAATGTTGTTTTTTCCTCCAACTATTGTGTAAATCTCAAAGTTAAAAAAAAAAATCATGAAAAAAGAACCAAAACAAAAACTGATTTGGTTTTGTGGAAGTGAAATGATTTTCATGACATGGTCTTCTGACATGCACAGATAAATTCAGAGTAATGGCTTCATTGCTCTGTAGTATGTTGTCCCTTCAGGTTTTGATTGTCAGCAATAGTCATAAATAAATTTCAATCACTGAGTCAAATTCTGTGCTCTCTAACTGAATTCCTTCTGAGAACATAATTGACAATATCCTTTTAAATAAAGTGTCTGAATGCTTATGCTAAGACATTGAGAGAACAAAAATTTACCAAGGTTATCAAATTAGCATGCATTATGTCACATTGGAGTCAGTCCCTTTCTGAATCCTTTGGTTAACAAGTACATACCATATGCCTTAGCTTAAATCCTCTCTTTGAATGGAAGTTAGTTTTAAGAACCCTGTGGATAGTTTGGCTCAGCAGGTCTGCATGAACAGCTATTCCTTTAGGGCCACACTGACTCAGCTGTAGGTTACATCTGCAATGATTGAATTATTATTTGGGTTGGAAGAAGAATCCAGGGAACTACAGGCCTGGCAGCCTGACTTCAGTGCCAGGGAAGGTCATGCAGCAGATCATTCTGAGTGCCATCACACGGCATGTGGTGGAAAACCAGGGGATCAGGCCCAGCCGTCATGGGTTTAGGAAACGCAGGTCCTGCTTGACTGACCTGATCTCCTGCTGTGACAAGGTGACCTGCTTATTGGATGAGGGAAAGGCTGTGGATGTTGTCTACATGCACTTTAGTAAAGGCTTTGATGCCATCTCCTGAAGAAGCTGGTTGCTCCTGGCTTGGATGGGTGCACAGTTTGCTGACTTAAAAACTGGCTGGATAACCAGGCCTAGTGGTAAATGGTGTGGCGTCACCTTGAATATTTTGTGCAGTTTTGGGCATCATAATGTATGAAAGATATTAAGGTCTTAGAGAGTGTCCAAAGGAGGGCAACAAAGATAGTGAAGGGCCTTGAGGGGAAGCCATATAAGGAGCGGCTGAGGTCACTTGGTCTGTTCATCCTGGAGAAGAGGAGACTGAGGGGAGACCTCATTGCAGTTACAACTTCCTTGTGAGGGGAAGAGGAAAGGAAGGCACTGATCTTTGTGGTGACCAGTGGGAGGACCTGAGGGAATGGCCTGAATTTGTGTCAGGGGAGATTTAGGTTGGATATTAGAAAAAGGTTCTTCATCCAGAGGGTGGTTGGGTGCAGGAAGAGGCTCCTCAGGGAAGTGGTCACAGTACCAAGCCTGACAGAGCTCAAGAAGTGTTTGGACAATACTTTCAGGCACATGGTGTGACTCTTGGGGATAGTCCTGTGCAGGAATAAGATTTGGACCTGATGATACTTGCGGGACCCTTCCAACTCAGCATATTCTGTTATTCTGTAAATTCAGCTGGTGGATGGTTGCAAATGGTGTTCTCCAGGGCTCAGTGATGGGACGAGTCCTGTTTAATATCTTCATCCAAGATTTGGATGAGGGGATTAAGTGTGCACCCTCAGTCAGTTTGCAGAGGACACCAAGTTGGGTGCGAGTGTTGATCTGCTGGAGGGTAGAAAGGCTCTGCAGAGGAATCTGCCTCATTGACCATCATAAAACTGACCTCAGCCCATGGATCCAGGCTGGACAAAGTGCTGGGCCCTGTACTTGGGTCAAAACAGCCCTGTCCAGTGCTACAGACTTGGAGCAGAGTGGCTGGAAGATGCCTGGTGGCAAAGGCCCTGGGGCTGCTCGACAGCCAGCTGAACATAAGCCAGCTCAGGTGGCCAAGGGGGCCAACGGCATCCTGGCCTGTATCAGAAATAGTGTGGCCAGTGATTGTCCCCCTGTAGTTGGCATTGGTGAGGCCACACCTTGAATCCTGTGTTCAGTTTTGGGCCTCTCACCACTGCAAGAAGGACATTGATGTGCTGGAACGTGTCCAGAGAAGGGCAATGAAGCTGGTGAAAGGCCTGGAGCACAAGTCTTGTGAGAAGTGGCTGAAGGAGCTGCATTTGTTTAACCTGAAGAGAGGTTGTAGTGAGGTGGGGGTCAGTCTCTTCTCCCAAGTAACATGTGACAGGACAAGAGGAAAGGACCTAAAGTTGTACCATGGAAGGTTTAGATTGGATATTGGGAAATGTTTCTTCACTGAAAGGGTGGTCAGGCCTTGGAATGGGCAGTCTTAGGGAAGTGGTGGATTCACCATCCCTGGAAGTCTTGAAAAACCATGTAGTTGTGGCACCTGGGGATACTGTTTAGTGGTGAACATGGCAGTGCTAGGTTAGTGGCTGGACTCCATGATCTTAGAGGTCTTTTTCAACTCTAACAGTACTGTGAGTCTATGATTAAGTCAGAGATACAGAGCTAAGGATGGGAAGGGAAAAGTGGCATCTGTTTAAAACATATTAGGAGCAAGGAATCTGTATGTGTGGCTGAAGACACCTCTGGATCACCAAGATAAATCGTGACATGGTGAGCAATTAAAAAAGAGAGTGAAGTAGCTCAACAGCTGATGAAAGAATTTCTTTCAGTCCCTGCTGTAGAAGCCACTGGGGAAATTCGTATTCCAAGGACACTTTTTAAATGGAAATAACAGCATGGTCTTGACAGAGATTGAAGTCTCAGAGGAGGAAGTTATGGAGCAACTCAGCAACTAGGACAGCAGAATATTCATTTGAGAGGCCTGAAGTAAGTGTGAAGTAGCAGAGTTAATGAAAAGGAATTTATCCTCAAAATGGTAACTGTGCTTGAAATAGGAAAGTCACTTATTTGCTTCCTCCATTTAAAACATGACCCAGAGAAAATCCTGCAAATTACACCTTGGTAAATTGTAGTTTTGCTCAGGGGAATGCCCTGAAAAGCCTAATTAAAGAGTAAGGTAAGTAAGTGTTACCTGATATAATCATGCCAGTCTTACTCCTCTAAGGAAAAGTGTGACTCAGTTATCATGCAGAATTGTTTGAAACAGTTAACAAAGTGGATAGATAGAGGTGAATATAATAGATCACTGAGGTGCTGGCAAAGATAAAGTCTTAAAACAGGCACAATTTTTTTTACAAGTTCATAGGGGCAATTGTGATAACAAACTCCCACAATTACATATGGAAAATTATGTGGAACTTCCTGCAATGTCCAAGACTTTTGTCATAGGTTTGGTTTTTTTTTTGTTTTTCTTTTGCCTGTTACCAACAGCATACAAACAGACCAGAGAGTCTGCAGTAGCTATGCATGTTGTATATATGTGGCATATACATATATATAGGTATGACTTATATACAACATAGGCATGGCATATACAGTTATCGAAATATGCAATACATACAAGGAATATACGCATTGTCTATATAGTAGGGTGAAAGGGAAGGTGCACTGTGAATACATTAGATTTTCCTAAATGTGACAAGGCAATTTTTTTGGGTATGAGGTTGCAGGGCAGACATTGTGTCAGAAGACAACCTATACATATTGCAGCGCTGATGTGAAAAGGAATCTGAAATCACGCTTAACAGCTTATACTTTGAATGTGAACCATTGCTTAGCCAGTCCTCTAGACTGATTTCACAGAGCTTAGTAAACATGGCTAAAAAATTGCACCTCCCAGTGAAAAATGAGATTTTTAGAAATCTTGAATGATTACACACTTACAAAATCAGAATTTCTGATATCTCTTTTCACAAAAGAGACTCTACTTCTTTTAATATTTACCAAGATGTTCTGTGGACAGTGAAAGATATGAACAAACAAACAAATAAAAAAGAAAAACCTTAAAAAACCCCACAAAACAAACTAACAAAACCAAAACCAAACAAAAGAATATGCTGTCCGTCAACTGTAAGGAATCAGATACTCAATCCTTGGCAGGTTTTCATATTCCTTAAAACCACTACATACTTCTCATAGGTGGCTTAAATCAGAAGCCTCACTTTACATTAACATATCCTTCCAGTTTCAGCAGAAAATATTGCTCTGCCTTTATGAACTCAGTTATTGAGTTTGTGATTGATAGAAGTTAAAGTGAAGGGAATGACTCTATTTTCAGTTCTGTGTAGTCAAATATCATGGGATTTCTTTTCCCTCAATCCTCCTTTCCATTTCTCTGTGATACCAAACAGGATAGGGTAAGGTTTTTCCCAAAAGAAACATAGAGAGTTTTGACGGAGCTGATACACCTCACTCAGTCCTTGCTCTGAATGACAGGGACTGTAAATAGGAAAGTCCCTGGCTTAGGCCAGCTCTTTCCAAATAATAATTAGGTGTAAGGTGAAACAAGACACCTAGGCATAATCTCGAAGGATCTCAGCAGCCGGGGACTGGTAGGAGTTTTACAGGGATGAAAGAAAGAAAGTGGAATGATCCCCCTTGTATTGCTCCTTGTCACCCATTTCTTTCTTACCTGTCACAAAGAAGAGGCTGTCTTATGAGAAATCTACTACAGGGAGAGTGTTGCAGTGAGGATGAAGAACAGCTAATGGTAAACAGTGAGATGAAAAGGAGGAAAGAACTGTATGACTTTAAGAAGGGCAGTAGTGCAAACGGTACCAAATATAATAGCATGAAAGTGAAAGATCATATAATGAGGAGGAAAGGAATTTCTCATAGAAGCTGGGAGCTGATCAGCTAAAAGTGACAGAGTGGAAGAAAGATGTGGGTGTATGAATCAAACACAGAATGTCTCTGAGCAACCAGCATGATGTGGCTGTAGGAAAAGATTAATTTCATACTTGGGAATAGCAGAAATGATGTGTCTGGCACAGAACTCTGTACTATGTATTTTGTACAAGACTCTGGTAAGGCCTTCTGTATATAATTCTAGCTGCCTTTTTTTTTTTTCAGGAAAAGTGAGGGACGAAGAAGTGATTTAAACTAAAGGATGGTGGCAGTAACATGAGCAATCTGGCTTTGGTCTCTTCCAATCTATGTTTCTGAATGAAGGGGGGATGAACAGCTCTACTGTAGCAGTATATACTACATTTTTCTGTATCCATGTATAAAGCATGGAATTTACAGCATTTATGCAGTATTTTCACTGGATTGATTTTATATGTGTCAGTAAAGCTTTAAAATGCAAAAATGTTACAGTTGAATGTTAAACAGTACAGACCAAACTAAACTCCAGACAGCCTACCTTTCTCACTAGTTGTTGATACTGTTCAGACAGTGTCTCATTATTCCTTGGGATGAGAATAGGTCTAGTTATTAAACACCTTCAGTTTTAAGGGTGTGTATTCTTCCTGGGGTAACTTCTATTTGAAATAAATACCATTTACTTAGCTGCCACCTTTCTTTTCCCATTGTGGTTAGTTTTTGAATGAAAAGGATTCAAAGAAATCTAGACGACTTAATCTTAAAATATATACTCATAAAGCCAAATCACTAATTTCACTCTTGTCAAGCTATTTAAACAAATATCTGTCATTAACATGATTTCAGCAAATCCTGAGGATAAGGTGATTTCATCTGTCTGTGACATTTATCGGTCCTTTTTTAGCCTGCTGATCTGTCAGTCCATGACCTTGAAACCATTATTACTCAGACTCTAGGAAACTCTAACTCATTATAGTTTCTTTTCTCCACAGGCAGCACATAGGATTTTTAAGTTTTAAATATTGAAGCTTATAATTCATGTAATTTAAATTACAAGGCCCCTAATTTTAGTACAGTAAATAGAAGAAAAATTTTAAATATTTTTTTGTGTGCCCTGAAGGTGGAAGTGTCTAGATTTTAGAAAAGACTTGGTTTTCTAATCATCTGACTCTAGTGGCAGAAAAATTTAACTTCTACTGACACACAGTAAACAGTGAAAGCTGGATTCTAATGAAATGCCCTGGTAAAGAAGAAACTTAGAGATCTGCATTGTTTAAGATGAAAAATTATGACTTTAGAAAAAAGTCATAATCAAATGATCTTAAAAAATTTATTGCAGTCATAGTCTTTGACTGGTTAAAAACATGGTCAGAATAAATTGCCTTGCTGGTATTTCAAGCCAAGTTAAAAAACAAGTTAATGGTCATTAGGCAAGTTGATATAATGTGGTCACCTACGTCTCACAATCTTTGTGATTGATAGGGTCAAGTGTGGTCTTGGAATGGCGGGATGATGATCCAAATTCTGTTTTGTTTTTTTTTTTTTTTTTTTTTTTTTTTTTTTTTTTTTTTTTTTTTTGTTTGTTTGTTTGTTTGTTTGTTTTTTTTCTTTTGGTTTAAAGAGATAAAGTACATAGCAAGAATGTGACCGCAGAGAAAAGAAAGAGATTTCTGCACCAGTATAGAGCAATAAGATACTATTTGATAGTGAAATTCACCCTGCAGAGCTTTAATATACATTGGTAATTGTATGCAGTACAACCTTGACAGAAAATTGTATTATTTACTCAGTGCAGATGGTAGCCTAGCAGGAAAAATCAAAATCAAAGAGAACTTATCTTACTAGAGAGCATCCATTATTTTTGACAATTCAGAAGAAGAAAACTTCATGATGTCTTCTAATGCTTGCTGTGGATAAAGGACTGTTCAAAGAGCTTGAAAATATGGAAGAGAATTCAGTGGGAATTTTTATTTTCACAATGAGTCAGTGAACTCTGTATTGCTGTATTCTTCCCAAGAAAAAAGGATTGCTTTCTTTGTTTTCCTTTTTAATGGATGAATTTGAGTAAAAATATATGAGAATACATTCTGAAATTTGTGTTTAGAAAAGCCCTTGGATAGTAATATACTTCCTATGCTTTCACCTCTGTGTTCTAACATCCAGATGGTTGGGGCAATGGCTTTGAAATAGTTGCTGAATAATGCATTTGTCTGATAATATACAGTTCAGTGTTTTCACTGACTATTCTGAGTTTGTTGCCTTACTGTGATACATAACCATCCATTTCACTTCTTAGCCACGTCTGCCATATTGCCCAACATGGGCCTGCTTTCTCAGAGCTTTTAATTTTCATGTATAAAATGTTTATGAATTTGGATGCTAAAAATGTTTATGAGTAATTTACCATGCATGCTGGAGTATTTAAAATGTCTTATTGTGTCTGTCTGTACCATCTGCAGAGAAACTCACTAGTGTTTTCAATTATTCTCATGGGAAAGGATGTTTTTAAGCTTTTAGTTTTTCTAATCAATGCATTTGCCAAGGCCACATAAACTGCATATTGAAAGTAACACCACCACCCCCCACCCCCAACTTTGTAAATATATTAACTTTAATCTACAGCTAAGAAGTTAAACATTTGGATCAACGACATACTAATTAATGTTAAAATTCTGTGCCCTCCTTTAGGAAGTACAATGTTAATGACATCAGCTCTGGTCCAAAGGGAATCTTCCAATTCAGTCAGAATAAGTAAAAAAACCTGCTAGCAGCCATTCCCTTAGATTTCAGTTATGTGAAAGCCTCTTGTTGGCGTCTTTGATTGTAAGATAAGTGACTATGCAAAATGGCATTATGTGGCTTTTTGTATTTGTCTTTGTTCTCCATGGGTTACATATCATCTCTGTTCACTTTACACTTTAAAAGCTGTTTTTCCCCTCCATGTCCTCATAGTACAAGATTGTCAGATTTCAGCAAAAATGGAATGTCCTGGTGTAATGAGACTTAGCAGATCCTGCAGAAAACCAATATGGGAAGCATTTTTTTTTTCCTAATCAGCAATACACCACATTTTGAAAATGTCACAAAGAAGTGATTGAAATTGTGATCATTTTTATAACCAAGAGATATGACTTCTGTCTTTTTTTCCCTATATCCAAAATAAAAGTATTCATGGTTCTTTTGCAGACCTTTTCTGAGAAATGGAGAATAAGAGCTATAATTAAACAAAATTTCTCTAGCACTACTGTAATATGTGTAATAATAATAAAGAACATAGATTTTAATTCTATAAAGGACAAGTTTACAAATCCTAAGGTGGTTATTTTACTGCTAACTCTACAAAACAGAGATTCTATTTGCAAACAGTTATATCAACTACAGAGTTCCTGTGAGCTGGTTTTTATTGCCCCCAGTTTTACTAAAGAAAAAAGAAATAAAATTAGCATTTCAGGCAGTCAGAGAGGTTAGAATAAACACCATATGAAAGCGGTTTGGGCTAACTTGAGTGACTTGCCTGAAGTACAGAATCCATTTATAGAGAGTGATGAATAACTTCAGGTGGGGGAAAGTGTATAATATCTCCAGCTGGCACAGCAAGAATCAGGATGGAAAGTATGCCTACAGCCTAAGCCATACAAGCTGCAGAAAAAGAATGCCAGGACTGAATCCTTCTCACTTTCACTAGCGTATACATTGCATCTATGCAAGGGGGTATAAAAATACAAGCAAACTTCCCTACTGGTAATAATAAGTAAATCCTTGTTTGAAATTATTTATTAAAAGTTACCAAAAGGGAGAATTACATCCACCTTTCCACACTTTTAATATAACAGATGAGTTATTTTGGAGATTATAAGGAATGTTTCCAATCTCAGCTGTTTAGTATGCTGAATGATAGGAACTGCCCTCTTTACAAAGCATATTTAGGTCACGCTCTGCATTAGGACTAATCCCATAGAACAGCTAATTTATGATGTGCTTCTCTTCTCTCCTTCCAATGATACTAGAAACAAAACAAACCAATCAAGCAACCAAAACCAAAACAACAAAAAAACCCCAACCAAAAATACAGAAAGCAAATGAGAGATGAAAATGCATTCAAATAATGAAAGGCAGTGTTATTAAAGTAACACTAATCTCTGTAAAATTGGAAGAAAACAAAGATATTTTTCATATTCCTTCCAGATTGTGAATATACAAAATATGCTGTATGAACTACTTCATACAGAAGGTATATAAAAATGTTAGACTTAAAAAAGTTTGACATGCATACAATGTCATTGTGTCTGGTTCTGTTCTGACCATATAATTTTTATACATACAATTTTCTTCACATATAAAAAGGAAAAGGAAAATTTCTTTTGCACAGCTGAACATCTGCTGCAGGGTACAGATTTTGGCGTATTGACACATTTTTTTCTGTAATATTTTATGGAAAGGAAAACATAATCCTCCCAGGCGTTAAATATTTCAAGCAGTAGCTTAAATATGTTGGAAGTATGTTGTACTTATTTTTAACTCAGAGCTAGCATCCAAGGAGTTTATAAATTGCTGGAAAGGATCAGCAGAGTAAAGTCTTTTTATTTAAAGTTTACTTTGAGGATACAAACTACAGTTTTCTTTTAGAGGACTTATATGGAAGCAGCAGCAGCATAACTTTAAATGGGACTTTGCCTAGTCTAGCAAGCATGGAATTTAAAACAATCATACAAGGAACTGTGGTTCCTTGAACTTCTTCAGGGGAAGTATTTGCATTCCTAGTTCCTGTGCAAAATAGTTTCCTTTTGTCTGACAGCTTTCCAGTAGGTTAAATGGATTTAGTGATGTTAAGGGACTCAAAAAGTCTGTAATATAAATGCTGCAGGGTTATTTAAATTACATAATTTATCCAAGACCCTTTCAAAGCTTGTAACATCTTAAATGTATCCTAATTCATCTTTCCTGCTGAGATACCATTTCAGATAATTGGATCTCCTGCTATGTGCTAAAGCTAGGTGCAGGTAACACCTAGCTTCATGTGTCCAGAAACAAGAAGAGATCTTTTGTCATGAAGATGTCAAATTGGTTAAAAAAAAAAAGAAAAGGAGAAACATAAAACCAAAAGACCAGCTCACTTGATCTTTCCACACACAGAGAAAACTGAAGTACCTTTCCTTAAACGAAGAAAACATTGCAAGGATATTGTGTGAAACTTCACATGCCAGGCTGCAATCACAGGGTCCTGTTAGATTCATCACTGTTCCAAGACAGGTAAAAATAGTGGGAAGAAATGTCTTCTGTCATAACTGGCTTGCTAACTGGCTTGCTGGAACACATTGCCTTTTCCAACTGGACTGAGCCAGTTGCGGTTGCTCAGTATCAATCTAATGCCGAAAATGGTGGGAGAAAAGGCAATGGTCCTTCTGCATTAACATATGCATCCTTTTAAAAGTAAAAACACAATATGTGTGAGTGGGTTGTATAGACAAAGGTCATCTAGATAGAGTAATGGCAAGGGATTATCACTCGTTTTGGGTAATGAAGACTGTTGACCTATAAATGCCATATATGAGGAAAATGCCCAACCTTTACTCCTCGCATTTAGAAATCTGCACTAAACTCTTCCCTAAGCAGTTTATCATTCAGGCTGTACAGCCTGCTGGATTATGAAGTACGAAATGTTCTTGAGGTCTGTCTGTGCTTGGAACATAAAATGAAAATGGCACCAATTCTTCTCTTGCTGTATTAAGTGCAGTGAGCCCCTGAAGGTGCTAATTAGCCAAATGTCACAATAAGCAGTTTTAGGTTTTCACTTAAACTTGACAGTCACTTAAGCTAAGGTGTAAAAAATGGTGAAACAATCCAAAAAACTTTATTTCAGAAAAATGGAAACCTCTGAAGAAGAAGATGCCTTTTGCAACACTGCTGTCTTATGTCAAACATACATTCCAACTACTGAGGCCTGAATTTCTCTGCGCACAATGTATGCATGTGAATATCACTCAGTTTGTGTGCACATCATTCAATAAATGTATATTTGATGAGGAAAAAACAGAGAGCATTTTTCACTGTTAATGCTTAGCCAGATGCTAATTTATTTTTCCTTCATTAAAAGAATAAATGGCAACTGTTCCTGTGCTGGAACCCAGTCAGCATATGATAAGTAATATTAACAGAATATAATACCTCCTCATCTATTGATGACCTTTAAAGAGAATTGTAGTCATTAGCTTAGAATATTCTCTCATTTATTACCTGTCTCATCACTGAATGAATTCCAATGCCTTTGCACAGAAGAAATAGAGATGCCTGGCTTCAAAACAGAGAAATATGATTTAGTTACTATAATGGCTGCAGGCGCTGAAGTGTAATTCAAATTTTTTCACATTATATGGGATTTTTGAAGATGATGATGGTTAGTGGATCAGGCAGTTCACTGCAGAGAATAGAATGAGTTTATATCTTAGGGATAAATTATTTATAAATTGTATTTTCTCAGATCTGACAGAAGTTCATTAAACTGATTAGGTGTGCTTCCTGGATAGCAATAGAAGCTATTGTTATTAGTGAAGTCCTTTACACTGTAAACAAAAAGATGGATATGGAGATATTAATTTTTTTTTTTTTAACATATGCCCTTTTACAGAAGTAAAAGTCAACCAAATCCATTTTTTGGTGCAGTAAAACTCAGTGGCAGAATTAGTTTTGCCATTTGATCTCAGACACTTCCAAATGTCTTTTATTTCACCTTCTTGGTCCCAATGCTCTTGCAATAGGCACACAATTTCAGAATTCTTTCTGATATTAGAAGCAGGGAGGTTTTTACATTGTAGTTAAGTCCTTTCTGCCATTCCTGTGCTTCAGAATTTTCTATGGTTGAGCATTTTCCTGAGTTGTCAAACAAATGTTGAACGTAGTTCTTCAGCTCAACTTTCACCTAATGGCAGGTGTTGCTATTCCTAAATGGACACAATTCGAAACACTTAGCAATAATTAAAAAGGAAAGATGTAATCCTCTGGAGGAAAAGTTCATGCAGGCAGTATCTTCTTGAAGGATACTTTGATTATCTTATTCATCATAAAACTAGTATCATTACTATAAACTGCTTTACTGTATCTTATGAGAAATGACATAGATACAGAATCTAGCAAATATTTATACCACTGATAAATGCTGTTAGTCTTCAAACTGATAGTTACAGGTTAGAAGACTTTTTAATAGTCACTGGCAGTTTACAAAAACTATTGGCTCAGTGGCCAGCAATGGTCAAAAGATAGTGGATATCATCAGATATTAACTAAGTGGAAAATGTAATTTTACCTCCACATAAAGCTTTAATGTGGCTACATTATTAGTAAGGTTGCTCAACGCCTTATTCAGCCTGGCCTTGAACACTTCCAGGGACGGCGGCATCCACAACTTCTCTGGTCAAATGTAGGCAATATGTTTGTTTAATTAAAATCACTTAGTTGACACAAAACCCCCATCAATTTCCCTGACTAAAGCTGAACTATGAGGTGTGAAAATTACTTGTAATTGTAATTGTAACTGTAATTGTAATGTAGTAAACATTATTCCACATTGTAGGGTAGTACTTGAAAAATTGTTTTCTTACAGCTTTTATTGCATAGGATGAAGTACAGATACCACAAGGGCAAATGTGACATTCAAGAATATCTGGCAAACACATGTAAGGTTAATGTAATGTTTTAAGAAGCTATTATTCCTTTCTTTTTGTCTCTTTTTGCTGTACAGGTTCTTGGCACTGAAAAAAATGGAACTGTTGCTTTGCAGACTTCCCTTCACCAGGCACAGATAGCATTTCTTTTGTATGTATCAAAGAAGCTGCCAATGCTGTTACTTATGATCTTGTCACAAATGGAGTGATGCACTTCACTTGTATAAGAGATGCAACAATATACTTTATTCATATAAAACAGTGGTTTAACAAGATTCAATGTCAAGGTACACTAGAGTATTTACTGCATAGAGGGCAGGGTCAGATAAAGTTGTCAGGGAGATCCTTCCATTGAGTTACAAGGTTCAGAAAGGTTTCCCCTTGCTTTATAAAGTTTTCAGAGAGAAGTCTAGATGTGACTGCATCCAATCATAGTCCCAAACTTGATCAACAGTTTTATATCTATACGATTATAAATGTGTACAATAAATCCTTTATATCACCTAGCTATGATTTCAAAATTTAGCATGGTTTCAATCACTTACTGAAGATCTGTTGCAGCAAGGAATGTCTCAACCTCCATGAGTAACCTTGAGAGATGCCCCTACTCAAGGGGAGATCCTGGCGTACAGCCTGCTGATGTGCAGGAGAGCTCAGCAGGCCCTGGGCTGTACAGTGCTTATAAAGTAAGATTATACTCATATTTGCATACCAGGAAGACATCCAGCTCACTGCTCCAGACAGTCTTTGGCTACTGTGTTGCCATCCATCTCTCCAAATCCAGAATAAGTGTGTTACAGTAATCCCAGCCTCATTAGTGGTTATGGAAGGTGGGATGATGGGAAGAAGCACAACATCACAGATATGCCTAGAGTATGTTTACCTGTTTGATTCTGAAGTCATTGCTAGCCTTGTAGGAGAAGAAATTTCCATTTCCTTTTCTTCTCCAGTAGCAACTGTGTGTATTTGAAAATCATGAATTATTAACACGGGCTGGTTTATTATGGCAGCAACTTAAAAGCATTGATGCAGTTTATCATAAAAGCCATATCTGGCTTTAAAAGTGTTTTTGCTATTCGCAAGAGCCATTTGAGAAAAAATTATTGCATATTTATGACATATATACATATGATATACAAGCCCATGTCATATCATATGTATGCATGTCATAAGCTCTACTGTATAACTGTGTTGCTAGCATACCTTTGTATAATTAGATAGCAGCATCACAAAGATTTGAAAATGCCATAGACAGCAGATATATTTATGTATAAACTGTGCATTAATTATTTAATATTTATATGGCAAAAATCTATTCACTGTCATCACTACCATAACATTTGATTGTATTCCCAGAGAAAAGATGGAAATTAATTGGAAACAGGACTCACAGACTTTCCATATCAGTAAACATTTTACCCCCAGTCTCCTTAAAGGAAAAGTGTTAAATATTTTCTTCAGTTATTGCATCTAAGTTAAATAAGAATTGATCTTCCAAAACATTCTACTGTCACTTTTCAGGCACATAATAGATATTTTTCCACAGATATAATTCAGAAATCACTTAATTATGTTTCTCAGAACACAAAGCCTATTAGATCTACATTGAATCTTCTTGTGATGCAATTAATTTGTCACTGCATTTGTACTTTCTATAGAAACTGATTTTATACATTCTATTTAGAAGAGTCAAAATAGGAGGCCCTATATGTACAACTCATAGAAGAAATGTCCTGAGGGAAATGTATTGCATATCTCGTTTTCCCTGAAATGTCACCTGAATTTTGTAAAATATTTGTGGTGACATGACTTCCTTTAGAGTTTTCTCATAACTGAAATCTGAAGCCTTTTCTCAGACCAAGTGAAAAGCCACTTGGAAATTCTATTTTAGTTTCTGTATCAAACTATTATTTGAAAAGTCTGTTATGGAGCTCTTGGCAGGAGACAAAGTATCAAATTAGGTGTCATTAATACATGATGATGGGGCCAAACCTGATGTCCAAGAAGTTCAAAGAGGTGAAGTTCTATATGACAAGTTTCCCAGCACATTTTATGTTTCCAGACTGTTCATACTGTGTGATCAGTGAAGCTGGAAGACACATGTTCTAGATGAATGTATCTAAACATTTATCTGAGTTTATATCAGCTATGTAGTATATCAGTCTAACATACATACTAACAGGATTTCAGCTGAATAAAGGATAAAATTTTACAGAACCAAGTTGCTCATTCCTATCTGGGATGATCTGCTGCAAGATTTGCTGCCTTGGTACCATTTCAGGTGACTCCACTTGCTGTCTTATGGCAGTGAATGTTACAGGTCAGTTCCCATGTTCCAGACCTACACTTTATAACGTGTTTCTTGAATTGTTTGGCTGGTTTCAAAAATCAGTAAAGACTACATATTTCACTGATTTCCTAATATCTTTGCCACTGAGATCTCACAGGTCAGAAGAACCATGATGCCTGAATGGAGCCGGAGAGAACAATCAAAGAAATAGCAAGTGGTCTTCAAAATCTCTTTATGAGGAAAGATTATACTTAGGCTAATGTATGTCTGAGTGAAGATGGATAACATTTGTAATATTTTAAAGATGGAAGATCCAGGCCAGGAGTAACAGGAATTATTAAGTGTGATATAAAGACATAGGGAATAAAAGTGAGCTGATTAAATAGATCAGGGAAAAGTTAAAATTCTCATGATTTTGCAGTGATCACTTGATGTTATACCTACTCAAAACTTACTGCAGAATTACAGAGACTGAAATATGGATCATTTGGATAGTGACAGAAACACAACTATTTGGTTTATTGAAGTCTGTATTCTGAAGTGTCCCTTCATATGCAGCAAGTTGAATGTCATCACAATCTATGCAATGATACTACATCCACACCACTTAAAATCATTAGATATTTCCTATTCTAAAGAAGATACATTTTAATTAGAATTATGACTACATATTTTAATTCTTAGATGCCTTGGGCATTATAAAAATAAAATATTTATTACTAACAGTAAAAGTAACTAAGAGTACTGGGGCTGACAAAATAATAAAATCCAGCAATAGTGCAGTTTTCTCTAGTGACTTTCATCACAGGATTCCAAAGTACTTTCATGCATAAACATACTACTGAGGAAACACAGAGTTATTCTGGGCCAGCAGCACTGCTAACATTTTTCAGGATGGGAAGTAATTAATAACTTCTTTAATTGAAACCACAGAAAACACTTGGAAGAGAGAATATAATTAGCCAGCTTGGAATTTAGCCAATGAGCTAGCATTGATACACCATTGCTGTTATGAAAAGTGCCATGGGACTGTCTATAACCTCACTTCAGTTTCATTTCTTATGGAAAGACAAAATTCAGTGCCCTCCTCTGACTTCTAGGAAAATGCTGGGAGACTTTAAATTCAGGACAGGCTAGAAAAGCAGTTTCTGAAGTGGCAAGACATTTCCTAGGGCGTGCTTAATAATGTCTAAAAGACAAAAAGCATTGGGTGAAGTGAAAAAAACCTTGCCAGATGCATTCATTCTTTTTGTCTGTAATTCAGTTTAGTATCTGTCAACACCAGTAATTTTCTCTGTGGAAACCCACTCAAAACATAAAAAAAACCCTTCTGTTTACTTTTCTAGAGGTCTTAATGCACACCAAAACAATAAATAAATGCAATGATTGTGATAAATTCTTTCTTTGTTGTCTTTCTATGTGTAGCTTAGAACGTTCTGTCACTGTGTCTTGACGAATGTTTTTGATACCCCAGTTGTCTCAGACATACTGTGTTGCATGTCACCTCCTGGCATTAGAACCTGCAATGTTTGCCTGAGAGTTGATTTTTTAATTTAATAACTTGAATATGGATTGATTTGTGTTTCAGAGAACCAGAATGTGAAGTGTTTGGCTGGCTGTGAAAGACACATCTTTTCCCAAACTAGTGAGACAGATGTTTTCACAGGTTGGCATATTTTGCTTTTTTTGCTCCTCTCTCAGTAATGTTGTGATCACTGATCCCATCCATATGGATGGTGGAGAAGCTTTTTCCCAGTGCCTGTGTCAGATTGTATGTATGCCATCAAAATGAGTATAAAAGCAAGAACTCCAGATTCTCACACCAAATTTTAAAATAAGAGATCAAGCAAAGAACTAAAGTCTGGGCTTTTTGTGAGGGAGAAATATTAGAAGAGTGCTGAGGGTTCTTCCATGTCAGTGCATATTCTTAGTGCAAAGGAGTGTAAGAAATATGAGTTGAAATCTCCTACATGTGCCTGGAATATTCTATTCCTTTGCTTAGTGGAGGTGGACATGGAGAAGGGTCATGTTGCATCTTAGTAAGCAGCTTGGCTCCTCTTGCTTGGTGATACCAGAGGGTAACCCAAAAAAGATGCAACTAGAGCCTTTTTGGGATTTTTGGCTGAACAGGGTCAAGTTGAATGTGGTCAACTCCTGCCTTTTGGCCTCCAGCCAAATACCCCAACTTGATCCACAAGTGGAGTGGAGCTACATTCAGGCTGTCATAGCTGGGAAGCAGAGGCAAAAGGTGGCTGCTCACAGGAGCTCCTTGCTTGTTATGCTTCATTCCACCAGAGATTTTCTCTAATATTTTTGATAAAGTAGAGCAGAGTGAAGTACCTCTCTCAGAACATACATAGGTCTCAGCTGGCACTACCCCTAGTAGTACCACTGTCTAGCAGAGCACAAGGTATGACCTCTTCAGCTTCTTGATTCATGGAAATAAGTAGATGAGCTACAATTTCATAGATAGTAAAAGAAAAATTAAAATAGGAATACTCATATCATGGTGCTTTTTTAGTCTTGGCAGAAAACGTTTTGACTGAATCCATTCTTTCTCAACTGAGGTCAATTCCCATCACCTTCTGAGGTCAGGAAATGATGAAAGTATGTGCATTTGTGCAGTTCAGTCACATTCTCATCTGTTACTTGCCATGTACTAGCTGAGATGGGAGACAATATTTTCCAGTGCTGCTTCCCTAATTACTGAAGGTAACAGAGGGAGTTGATAGAAATAGCATACTCAACAAGCTCAGTTATGACTTGCTGTTCCACTCTCACTTCCCACTGAATGTATTGGATGGCCACAGAGCAGGGAAGGAGGTGGGGAAGGAATGGGGACAGTTGGGGTCTGGACCTTCAAGCCCAGAACAGCAGACAAGCAGCTCAGAATAGCATGAGCACTTCATTGTGGTAGATATTTAGACAGTTACATGGATGGATAGGTACACAGGTATGTGTAAGTGGATAGCTGTTTGGCTACCTTGCTAAATGGATAGGTGAATGGATGGAGGGATGGATATATCCTACACATTTTCTAGTCATGATGCATGCATAATATGTCTCTTTTCAAGTGTTTCTGTTGTTTTGGGGTTTTTGTTTGTGTGTGTGTTTGTTTTTATTGTCAGAGAATATTGTCTACAGGACTAAAAGTTATTAATTTTTTCTGCTATTGAAAGGAATTGTCTGGACAGAGTATTTGATCAGAAAGGTCCAGAGGAATCCATAACATTTATATTAAATTTTTGAATAAGTATTTTCTGAAAGAACAAAGATCACCATTTCTTTATGAGTCTCTCATTAACTGTATCTATCTCACTACAGTGGACAGCAATTCCATTTTCAGTTTTGTGTAATAATATCAGTGATGCCTGAAGCACATTTTTGTGGATGAACTCTCATTCATACAAAAGCCAGAGCTGTCATCAATTTCCGTAAATCAGTTATGTTACTTATAGAGGTACAAGTAAATTTTTAAGCACAAAATAATGTTTCTGTTTTTCAATTTCTCTTCCTAGATTCCTCATTTTTCATGTGCTTTTTCTCAGGTTGCATAAGACAGACTTACACTACAATATATACATGTATACATGTATATATATGTATACATGTCTATACATATACATTTCACCAGAGGTATGATTCTTCACTAGCACAGATGGACTGTATCTTTATCAGTTTTGCTAATATAATTATCTTCCTTTCTGCTCTGTTTGAGAGCTGCTTTATGGTTTTGTCATAAAGATTGGACTTCCTCATATCATCATATCTTTATTTTCCTCATATCTTTGACTGATAAAGGAGCTAGATACAGGTATAATCAAGAATTCAGTGCTGCTGAACTTCATGAAAGTTTGCTTGTGTAAGGGGTAAAAGTTTGCAATCAGTAAAATTTTCAAGGAGAAAATAAAATACTTGTGTGAATCAGTGTGATTCTGTGTACATTTCAAACCATTAACAGAAATGGGTTAAGATGGAGCAGATTGCTGAAGAATAAGAGTACTTTCAACTGCCCCTGAAGACAGGATATGCATGTGCTTTAATCAGCCCTGGCTCTAGAGCATCTAAACACTTATTTCAGAAATTAAAGTTTTCAGTATGTTTCTAGAAAGACCACTCCTTTGCTTTTACAGTGTACTTCAAATAGAGTACCTGCTGAAAGCCGTATTCACTAATATATTGATGCTTGTGTTCAGGAAAGGTTTCTGCAGATTTATCTTACAGAGGTCTGCGAGGTCCCAAGTAAATGAGACTTTCACTACTGATATCAAGGAGTGCATAGTGAAATCCTAAAGAAGTCAAACCCCAAGATAATTTCCTAGGGTGTCTACATCTACATTAGTAATTTTACAGGATTAGTGTGATCTGAACAGAGCCTAGCTCCATTATATTCATCAACATAGTCTCTTCTGACTATTCTATCTCCAAAATAATGTAGAAGGAGAGGTAATCCCTCACACCAAGGCTACTAATTGACTTCAGTAACAGCAATAATACTTTGAACTAGACTTAAAGCCTTTTATCTTTTTAAAGAAGATATTTTATGAGAAAATGTCATGTAAATATTGATCTAAAATCATTATCAGGATAACTCTATTGGAGTCAGTGAAGCTATACTCTATGAATTTTACTTCAGTGCTTGGAGAAGTCTTTAATTTACTGATAAAACAGACTTAGCAAAGAACAACATGTTTGTATCACAGGTTTTTCCAAGAGATTGTAAAAGCTATTAATTTTCTGCCTCAAGGGGGTCTTGAACATATTAACAAAATTACCATGGCCAGTATATGTCCAGTTAATTTAACTCACATTGGACTGCATTATTGTTTCTGAAGGACTCACTGAAATCATGTTGCAAGGTTTCAAATTGTTACATCACCTGTATAAGTAGGTCTTTTTGTTGGGTATCTGGGCATGTGCCTTGTTTCTGAACCTGAAACCAGCCTCCAGTCTCATAATTTGACACAAAATGAGATTACTGCTTTTTATCATTTGATTTGAATGACAAAAAGGGAATTTAAAATTTTACGAAGTTGGCTTGTAAGCAAATCCAAATATATGTCAAATATTTCTATCAAAGAAAGGAGTTATGGCAGACGCTAGTCATTTTAGAAAACATAGTATGTAGAGACTAATATTTGTATATAATTCTCAGACACAATATTAAGAAGGAAGAATAAAACAATCATTAAATGTTTCAAACTTCAAGCAATTATGTATGAGGGTCTTAATTGTGACTTCTTAGTTGTACCATTTTGGCAAATAAATGGCACACATAGCATGTTTTACAAGGAATGACAGTCTAATCATAGAACCATGAAATCATGGAAAGGCTTGGGTTAGGAGACCTAATTCCAACCTCCCTGCTATGTACAGGGACATGCACTAGACCATGTTTCTCAGAGCCTTGAACACTTCCAGGAATGGGGCATTCACAATTGTTCCAGTGTCTCCCCATCCTCACAGTAAAGGAGTTCTTCCTAATATCTAGTCTAAATCTGCCTTCTTTCAGTTTGAAGTCAGTCCCCCTTCTCCTGTCACTACATGGTCTTGTAAACAGTCTCTCTCCAGCTCTCTTGTAGGCTCCCTTCAGGTATTAGAAGGCTGCAATTAGGTCATTCTGAAGCCCCCTCTTTTTCAGGCTGAACAATCTGAATTCTCTTAGCCTTTTCTTGTAGCTTCAAGGGGTGCTTCATCTCTCCAATCACCTAATCTGGACTTTGTAGGCACCCTTCAAATCTTACTTTAAATGTCAGTCCAGATAGTACCTTTTCACAGGAAATAACATTTTATCAGTTTTCTTATTCACTTTACATTTCTCCTGAAATGTGTATTGAACAATAGTAAGAAAGGAGCTGACCTTCACATACACAAGTTTCTATCTGTTAGGATACTATTAGTGGATGTTAGGATCCCCACTGCATTCTGATATACAATACATAGTCTTTGTATATAATCATTATTAACTTGTTACAGGTCCTTTGAATTACAAAGGACAAATGACTTTTCAGGAGCAAATGTTCCCTGTCTATTTTTGATTATATATGTGGTGTTGGTATGCTCGCAGTGTCCCAGAGGAAAAAAACTGTCAACACTGGCATAGGCAAAAAAGCAGAGTAGAAAGTGAAAACACTACCACTAAAAGCTAGTTCTGCTATGAAATAATTTATGCTTTCCAGATAAGTGAAACAAATAAACGACCCTCCCCCCCAAAAAAATGAGGTTAAAAAAATGAAATGCAGCACTGAAGTAAATAATTTTTGCTGCAGGGCTTCTGGTTAGCCCTTCTCAGATTAAATGACCAGATATACTATATAAGGCTTGGAAAGGAATTACGCAGACCTAAAAATGCGGAACACCTGTGCAGATCTATGTTTTGGAACATTATGAGTAGTCATTGTTAGAAAAACCTGAGCATTGAATGGTTGGAGATGCTAACACAGTCAGCTCCAATGCAGTTAGCACTTAGAAAATCTCTTTGCCTAGTTAATAGAAACAGATATGATTCTATTTTTTGAATCTGCCCTGTGTTAAACCTAGTAAAAATTTGTGATTAACAGAAAAATCTGGTACAAACATGGGTTTGAAATTGAAAAAAATCTGTGTGAGTCCAAACTGAGGTATATCAGCAGAACTGCATGGGAGCCCTAAAGATAAGGAAAAAAGGCTAAACTTATTTGCTGTTCTGCCTTGAAATATTATATTTTCATCTGTAGTACATTCACTAACCTACATATATATGATATATACATGTCTTAAAATTCCATACATTGTCTTTTTGTCTTCTCATTCAAAACTGAAATTTGTCAAAGAAACCATGTCTGAGACACAAATTTACTTATTTCAAAAAGTGAATGATTAACATCATACTACATCCTTATAGAAAGTCTTAGCTCAGGCAGCCATGCAGGGACACAGAATTATAAGACAGGGATCTCGTCCTTTACTACTGGATAAGACTGGGTTATTGATTCCTTCCATATATTCCTAATAAAACACTTCTCTACTCTTCACATGCTGAAGTAAATTATACAGTAACGTTTGACCCTTCCCAGAGATGAAAGCTCAATAGGTACTACTGCAGGCACTTCATTGTGAAGGATTTGAGAAAAGCCTGAACAACCCAGACTTTTTCAAAATGTGATTCTTACTGTTTATTGCACAGATGTGGTTTACCTTTCACTAGCAATATAAATAAGTAAAGCCACACAGTTATAGAAAATACTCCCTGAAGGGAAGAATTGTGTCTTCAAGTTAGTTACGCAGATGAGGATCGCAAACTGGCTCTGTTGGAATGGGATTTGCCTCTGTGTCAGCTTCAGAAGCGGATGTAGTAATAACATTTTGTTCGTACAATGGAGTACTTTTCCTTAGGCAGTTTTCAGAACTTGAGAAACCTCTTCTAACAAAATCTCCCATCAACCACATGAGGTAAGTCAGTAGCAATATTAAATGCATTTTTAATACTAATTGCAACTCTGTGTTGCTGTTCCTGTAATTTGTGATTTTTCACTTCATCCCACACTTGAAAAAGAAATCAACATTTTAAACCTGTCTGCAAGCAAGGCTACAAGAAAAGGTGCTCTGGAAATGTTGAGAAGACATTTGTGATACATTTAATTAGCTGTTTTTGCTTGTATCTGTCTTTATACAATACAATTAGATAAAACACAAGCAATCAAATTAAAACATTTCATTTTTGTATAAGATTATGATGTTGAAACAAAATATATTGCCATAAAAAAAATTTCCTCCTTTCAAACCTACAGATGTAAAAAGTTCTAATAAAACATTTTGATTTCAAATTACCACATATCTATATACACAATGTCTATACTTATACCTATAGCCACACTTATACCTATGTAGTCTATATCTATATGGCAATGTATGTATTTGGCATGCACTTTTCAAGAGGACCTTTGTGTTATGGGTAACTGTGTGCAGCAATGCAGTCTTAGTACCATGGAACCCACTGATAACTCTATGCTGACTTCCTCGAATTTAGGTGATGTCATTTGGGGAAAACAGGCTTACCTTTTAAACATTTACCAAGCAGATTTGCCGTACGTTCTCTCACCCCTCTTCAACCAACTGTCTGAGCCATATTGGGCACAAGTAAAAGTAGGGGTTAAAGAGCAAAACATAGATATATACTTCAATCCAGCAACATTTTACCTTGCTCTGTGGTTTTTACTATAGGTAATCTGAGGGTTAATGAAAGTAATTCATATTTGTCAGGTGTCCTTCAGGGCAGAAGCTTCCCTTGCAAGCTCTTTCCACTGCCAGCTGATTTAATCTACTTGAGCTGTTTGCTGTATTTCCTTTTTTTAATCTCCCAGTCTTTCACCGTTATTTGATTAATAGCCAACCAGTGCCACGTCATTAGAGCTCCCTTTGTTTATTTGTATAGCAAGTGTGATCCATAGACATTTAAGTGTACAGTATGAGAAAAGAGAACAGTTATCACAAGTTCCCTGGGAAATGTTAGATCGTTCTTTTTAAGAGCAGTACTTACAAAACAGTGCTTGCTAGGTAATTGCAGAAAGGTAATCAAACATTTAAATATTTTATGATTTTTAGATCTATTTCTCATATCAACTGGTTTTTTATTGCCGGACATCTGATTTTTTCCAGCTGTCCTTCATCTAATTCACAGTAGTGGCCACCCAAATTTCTATAGTCAATATGAGAGCCAAGTTACTTTACCTGTCAACATTCTGCTTTTGTCTTCATTCTACATATCATTCAGCCCTAAGAATATTGTCTCTGCAGGTGTAGAAGTGAGTAGGAATGCCAACAGAAATTAAATGACATTTCATGACTTTTGAGATAGCACATGATTTGTTTTTAAGGGATGATTGCATTCTCTACACGTATTTCATCAACTAGCATCTCTATTGCTTCCTGATCCAACTTCCCCTGATGTCAATGGTAATTTTTCAGAGACTTCATACAGAGCTGGATTAGGCTCAATATGATCGATGGAAAGACATTAATGAAATACAATAAATTTAACAATTAGGTTGGCAATGTGGGGAGATGAAGACTGAACACACTGCATATAAAGAGGACCTGTCTTTCAGTCACTTGTAAATTTTGTGTGTTCTGGATGTAACTCTCCTCAGTTTTTGTTCTCTTCCACATGGAATCAGTTACCGTCACTTTACTCATGACATACCAAGGCAGTTATAAGGTAAGGAATCACCAAACTTTTTTTTCTGGAGTGATAAGAACTTTTAAAATCTCACTTTGTCTCTTAGATAGATGAAGGACTAAACCAATGTGGCCATAGCTTCTTAAAAGCACATTGTAAAAAACCATCCTCAATGCATATTTATTGATGTTGGTTTAAAAATAACTTGAGTGCAGGTGCTAACAAAGCTCAGTGAATGGATGCTTGTGCAAAGTAATCACACAAATCATTCAAAAGAGTATTTAATGAATTCATCTGGCTGTTGGAACGAATGTCCATTGAAAAGTGGTTTTAGCTCAGGTCTTGACTGAACTTCAGAGATGGCTTGTGAACAAAAATGCTGAAAGAAATAATATTAAAAAAAAAAAAAGCCTGGTAATAGACACACCTTTGAAAGGCTAATTTTGAATGAAATATAAATACATTCAGAAGTAAAAATACAGTTCTGACAATGTTGCATTTTTAATGGTCTACTCATAAAAATGTGTCCACACTCATGAAATGTACTGCAAGACTTTTTCCTATTTTTTTTAAGGTGAGTGATCGTTACATTTCTTTCAACAACAATAGGAATATGCCTGATATTTTGCATGGATAAAAATGGCAGGTGAGATCTTCTTTTAGGATGGAGAAGACCATCTGCCAAGTAATGGGAACCTCTCAATCCAGAGGATAGTTTGCTCTAACTTGTGCACAGCTGTGAATACTTTTAAAGCTTAAACATTTTACCATGCAAGACACAAACACATGGCCAAAACTCACAGTAGTAGAAAAAGACCTGCAGAAATAACCCCAAAATGTTAAAATATTTATTTTGAAATCCTCAGCTTCTAGGAAATTGTTGATCAGATAAAAAAGTGAATTTCTGGAAAAGTAGTTAGAAGACTCACTGATGGTCACTGTTAGTTTTGCATAATAGTCATAAAAATTTCAATGAAATTTCAGTCACCTATTCAATTAACTGGTACTGAATTCATTACAAACATTTACTTATTGTCCGAAGAACTCAAGTAATCAATAATTTATATGAAAATCTTATTTGATGGACCTAGAGTTTTTTTCCAAACAGCTGTTTTTAAGAATATCCTTGGAAATTACTCTGATAAGTATTTATACTACCTGGTGAGGATACCTGATGTCAAAAAGCTCTCCATTTAGACAGGAACCAGAAATATTTGATTTGAGAAATTCCAGGCTTGGATGTTTTTTGGTATTGGTGTTTGAGGTTTTTTTTTTTTGTGTGTGTGTGTTTTTTCTTGTTGTTGTTGCTTTTTTGTTTTGGTGTTTTGTTTTGGGGTTTTGTTTGTTTGTTTATTTTCCTTAATTGTAACATAAATCACACAAAAAGATTAAAATTTCCAGTGTTAAAATATTTTTTTAAAATACATATTTTTAAAAAAATGAATGTATTCAACAAAATTTGATTATAAAGGAGTTCCTAGTTACATAAAGCTGTTTCAAAACAATGCAAAGAACAAATAGCTCCATTTCAAAAAGATTGCATTTGAGACATTCTTTTTACATAAAAATTTATTTCAAAAAGTTTTAGAGGTAATTCCTGGAGAAAACCAGTCCACTGATTTTCTTTTTAAGCAAACTGTACACTTCAGCTTTAGTCTTGGGCTTATTAAGTCATAAAAAATACACTACGGTGATAAAATGTTATATGTCATCTCTAGAGAAAAAAAAACAACCAAACAAACAAAAAACAGAGGAACGCAGACACAGAAGTAATACATCCCCGTAGCCTTACAGAGCAAAGAAGAGGGCAAAATTCCCAGCAGATGTTAAAATCAGTGTGGCTAACCTCAGTCTAATTAGTCTATTCTGATTTACACCAGCTGAGGTTCAGCAAGTGAATGCCTGAGGTGCAGACATGAACTACATAAGCAACTCAAACCTTTGAGGACACTTCTCTCTTCAAGTCAGTAATGTGTTACTGAGGCATCTTGATTATATTCATATTTATGTCTTGTCATTTACATGAATTAGGTTGTCATGACAGCTGTTCTTCACTTACAGCTAATATCAGGAGTTTCTGTAGTTTTTTACAGTAGTCCCTTTTTCTCAATGTATGTGTATCTACTGTGACTTTTCAGTGCCTTTCAGATTTAACTAGGATCAGAAATCTCTCTTCAAATCTGTGCAGCATATTCCAAAGGTCGTAGCTAAGCATACACATTTATGCATTATAATTCTTCTGGTTTTGCACTTACTGCATAGAATCTTTGGGAAATATTGTATTGATTTTTATAATTTTAATGTGGTTATTTTCAGAATCTTTATAGCTTCTCTTACCTTAGCTGACAAGTTAAATGGCTGAGTTAGAAACATCTTTCTTTTAGTTTATCCAATCAAAATATCCTCCACTTAGAATATTTTAAAATTGTTTTCTGTGCTTTGATTTCTAACACATAGAATACCATCTCAAGGGCAAGTAAGCCTGAAAACCTCATTGCTACTTGCACATTTCAAGGCCTTTGTATTTGAGGTGTTACCTCATTACTCAAGTTTTGCCATAGGCTTGGACATATTAATAAATTGAAATTCCCTTTGTGTAGCTTATTGTCTATAAACTTAGCTATATTAAAATAGGAAGGGTGATAATTCATTATTATTGTATGTACCTAGTAAAATATAAGACTGGAAATCACAGTAAAACCTTTTGAATCAGTTCTGAAGAGAAGATACTATATCAAATATAAACAGATACTGCAATTACATAAGGTAGAATTCAGTTTGCAAGAGCTGTTGAGCTTTGGAGCACAAGCCAATTGCCAGCAGGAGTCAGAAATTGTTCCATGAGGAACAATTATCTGAACTATATGGGAAGTGACAGGGATTTCCATCCTGGAACATTTAAAATTCTTTTGGTTTTGAGGGAAACAGTTTCTTACCTAGAAATTACAATCATTTCAAGGCTCTTATCCATCCAGAGCTATACAACTATGGACTGTGTCCCAGAGTCATTGAAAAAAAAATCAACCAGTGGCGTACTACAAATACCACAAAAACTCACAATAAACTTAGTATTATGTGAAAAGACTTCAGTGGGGTTGCCTCCCTTTGGCTCTATGGTTTCCAATTATACAAATTCTTTTTGCATAGAGTGATGGTATTGGCCTCTTGTCCTGGATCAAAACTGTAGTCTTGAGTTCAACCTTTGATTTATTTTTTGTGTTCCTATAGCAAAACATAAGTGGGTTTTACGCTCTTTTCTCCCTACACTGAAAGACACCAAGCAACACCACGCAGGTTGAGCCAGAGTCTAGGTATGTGCAGAGACGTGGGATCTGCATGTGATGTGCTGGTCTTATTTCCTTTAAAACAGAGATATGGTATGCAGTAGTACTGAAGAGAGGTAACCTGTCCATGAGGAAAAGGATCTAATTGTATCACAAGTCCCATGACTATTAGTGGAAACTCATTTTTTGTCAGGCAATGGGCTGCCTTTTGCATTCCCTACAGTGAGGTCTTTGCCATGGCCCCTCTGCATCCCCGGACCTTTTTAATGCACTTCAAATACAGCATGCAGCCTTATGCCCTACATAACACCTCCAGAGTCCCTGTGGTTTTGCTCTTGCAGCCTAACATGCAAGGCTTAATTTGACAATCCTGTGGCATGGCTTCTTCTGTTACTGCCTTATGGAGCATTATATCAATGGTAGTAATACGTTTCTTGCTGTTTGAAAAATGCAAGTGGTGGCAACTACTGCAGGACACTACATCAAATACCAGCACAGTTAAAAAGAATCAGTTTAGGGAAGGCTGTAGAGCTGTACATGAGGACTGTACAATTCGACACTTTACCTATAGAAATCTGCTTCAGAGATTTCCAACTATTTTCTTATTGAACAAATGACTTTTGAAAGGCTTCATGCTGGTGGCCACAGAGCTGGAAGTCCTTTATTCACAAAACAAATAATGGAAGTACCAGCTTTATCACACTAATATGCCTCAAGTGCAACTCTGTCCTAAAGAAATTATTGCAGCCTTTACATTCTTTCATGACTGCTGAAAGACTAGCGGGCACACTGGTAAGAGCCAGACGAGTTGTTTTCATTAGGTTTCATTACACACATAATCAGTGTGTGTAAGATTTAGATAATCACATGCATTCATACAGTAGGCTACAGTCATGATATAATGGAAATGTTCAGACAATATGGACTTTAATGAAAAGTGAAACAGTAACTTATACCTTAAAGTGCTACCCTTTGTATATTGGAAGATCTCCCGTGAGAGTCCCAAGACAGAGGTGATGCTTTTGACTCCAAGAAAGAGCTGAGCCCTGTATTAAAGATAAGGCTAGATGTAAAAACAGTAAGAGATGAACAAAGAGGAAATGTGACATATCAAATACTTATTACTTCCTTCTTAGTATTTCCATGAACAAGATTTTCAGGGTGAAAAATATATGTTTACAACAGGAAATCTGTAAAGAACTTGAAATTCACAGTTTGTGTGATTTTGCCTAGGTGTTAAGACAGCTTCTATAATACATGGCATGTGGTAGATCCTGTGGTGAAAAAAGTTCAAATGCACATGGAGCACTGAGCAGAACTTTAGATACTGTGTGTCTCTCTTTCTATATATATACACATAGATAGTTTGCTTAGTTTATCCAAGAAATTACTATTCAAAACCTCCTCAGAGAAATTAGTTACTCCTCACTGTGGTAAACAAATGTGGATGCAGGCAGGTGTTTATATGCCTGGTGGACTAACAGCAGTGCTTCTTTTCTTTTTTTTTTTTCTCTGAATTTTCTGCCTGCTTAAATACCCACAGTATAGCTGAACATCTAGATCACCTTTATATCTTTAAACAATGATAATCCCTAAACATAAAGAGTTACCAAACTCTGAAAGCAAAAATTGTTCTGTCTAATCTTGTCTAAGGAAGTGCCTGAAGTTTTAAGCAGCAGACACTCCCTACACTGCACTGTCTCCCAGGCAGTTAGATGAATGCCATTATTATGGTGGCTCAAAGGTTCTCAGCTCACAACTCAGGGTACATCAAGCTTTTCCAAGAGGTTTTCTGGAATTTTCTAACTAAAGAATACAGTATAATTTTTTATTTTTTCCTCCATGCAGATTCTGCGGAGTGACTTTTAAGCTTTTAAGTTTATCCCTTTGGAAGCTATCTGATTTTTTTTTCTGTTGTGTTATATCATACTCTCCATTAAAAATAAAAAAAAAAAACCACAAAAAAACCCCCCAAACCAATCAAAACTGTATGGCTTAACTTTTTCCACTGTAAAAATAAAAACAAAAAACCCCAAAACTCCCAACAAAATTGAAAAAAACCCAAAACCACCATCACCACCACCAAAAATATGTGAAAACTTAATGAAATCAAAATTGTAACTCTGGACCCACTGTCCACAACAAAAGTCAGTTACAGTCAACAATGGCACTGTTGAGCCTTATCCAGAGTACTGGCCATATTTCAATAACAATCTTTCTAATTATATCTCTGTACATATGGATTTCAGTTTTTCCTCTGACAACAGACTACATCCCTACCTGACATTTATAATGTGCTCATTCTATCCCTCCTTCCCTGGATGGAATGACAAATGTGTAATTGGAAAATAGGGACAGCAGTTCTGTGAATAACCCCAACAGAATCTGGGTAAGATGTAACTGATTACTGTAAGAATATGCAACTGCATGCTACAAACAAGCAAATACATAATGCAGTGTATTTAACCGCTTTTCCCAAGGGGAGTGGTCATAGTGCTGGGTCTTGTCTCCTGATCTGATCCTGGAGAGAGTAGCCATGACATTTTTTCTACTGTGGCATTTTCAGGTGCAGGACTTATCCGCAGGGCTGTAGACAGCTGAACATAATTTAAGGAGACTTTTCTAATTACACTGGAGACTGAGGAACAAGAAATATGATTTACAGCCATACTGTTTTTTATCTTTTTTCCTCAGCCATGCAAAGCTTATACCAGCTTCGATTTAAGCATCTAAGTTATTCTTATACTTTATTCATGCAATTCATGATAGGCATAAAAGGTGATGACTTCATGAGGTCCTTTTGGCCTTATAAATCTACACAAGAAAGATAAAACTGTGTTGTGTAAGTTTTATGATGTTACTAACCCATTTCTTAAAAATGCAGATGATTGTAGCTGCATTCTTTGTAACTGATCTGCAGCATTGACAACCATATGCTCTCTGTTTTGTATAACCCGGTTTTAAGATCATTAAAATCATTAAGGATTCTTAGAGGCTTTGTAAAGAAAAATAATTGCAGTAATAAGGATAATTCTAAAGACTTTTTCTGTGGCAAAGATTTAGCTTGGCAGACTGTTGCATTTATTTCCTTTCTAAATTCCTGCCTAGTCGAAATCATTGTGTAGTGATCCTCATTTAAGTGATCATCTCAGTTGTGTCACCACACATTAAAATAACCTTATGCAAAAGACCAAGGTAACATTAAATGCTAAATCTCTAGGCATCAAGAATTAAAAATAAAGACTTAGGTCTGCAAAGTCTTACTAAGAAATACAGTGACATTGTAGACTTGCAAGAAAAAGAAATCTATGATGCATACTAAGAAATCAGAGTATTTCTTTCCCACCCACCTTGGTAGTATGAAAATGTACAATTCCCCAAGTACTACAGATTACTCTTCTAGTAATTGCTTGATGATGGAGGTATGTAGTTCGTTCCATGATGTACTTTTTACACTCTGTGGCAAAGACAAATATCACAAAGAAATCAGTATGGGTGGATTAGAGTATTTCTATCACAGACTTCAGGAGGTTCCTTTTGGATAACTGCAGTTCCCAGAATTACCAGCAGAACCCTGAAGGACATCTCTGTGACAGAGACATTTAATGTACAAAACAATCATTGGCCTTATACAATGAATGCTTCTCAGAAAACTATAAAATATACTCTGCTTAAAATTCTATAAATCCATCTAAATAATTACTTTTTCTGCCAGCAACCTTTTTCTTGCAATTTATATGAATGTCTCCAAACCTGGTTGTAGCCTCATACATTTCAAGGACATTTGGCCTTGTGAAATAACAGCATGTAATATTCAGGGACAGAATATCATGTGAAAACCTGCTGGTCTGTCCACTCAGCTCTCAATCCATGTTACTATATATTAACTGTATGTTTTCAATGTACTTAGAGCACTTATCAGTAAAGGCATGTTTATTAGCTCACACCATTCTAATGAAAGTCTAAATGTGTTGACTTCATGAGCTTTACTTTTGATTTATGTTGGTACCTTAGGCTCATAATTTATGCTCTGCTCTAGTTTAATCATATTGTCCTAGTTAGAAACAGCAAATACAAGGAGAGAAACATGTCTTAAGATTGTCATAATCAATTGAAGTAACTGACCTCTGTGAAAGCATATCTTCTAGCAAAGGACAGATCTTAATTCTTCAAACTATGGATATCTTCATTTTTTGTGTAGTATTTTCATGGTTCTCAGGGCACAAGTTGTAGGAATGAATGAATTCATGAATTAATGCTTAAATATGCAAAAAGGCCACTTGCGTGAAAGAAAGTACAGAAAACTGTGGTAGAAAAAAAGGTATGAAAAATGTGCTCCAGAGCTTGAGGAGTGTCACAAGAGAACTCAAAAAAATATTAAAGAGCAGTAGCATTGTTGGTGCTGAATAGTGTCAGCAGGACTTTATGTGCCTTATATTTTGGGATACTGGATAGATGGAAGTCTGTGACCTCCACAGACATGCTGTGCTTTTTCCTTTGCCTTTGTTCTGGATTTACCTTTTTATTGAGATTCTATTTATGGAGAGGGTCTGCTGCAGAGCTATGCCCTCATGCAAGAAGGTGGTATATCATGAGGTGGTTGCTTTTTGGATCAAGGTCTTCCCCTGTATAGAGGAACCTTGACAGTTCTTGAATGTCATAGATGCCAGGGAAATGAACTGAGTGTATTGCTCACCGTCCTGTGAAAAGGGATGTTTTATTTTACCTATTTGGAAACAATAAATTATTGAGGCCCAGAAAATAAATACTCCTGGCCTTATTTCCCTCTCACTTTAAACAAACTACACAGAATTCTTTTCTGTTATGTTTTTCTAGTTATACTTTACAAACTCATTTGTGTTTGTTACTGACTACCATAACTTACAAAGCCTGAAAAAGTGCCTCCAAAGAAGAAGAAGAAATAGCAACTCTAAAAGAAAGAAATTTAAAACAACTACCATTCTATATAGGGGATACTATTTCAGCAATCCCAAACTAGGATGCATTGGGTGGTACTGGCTCGGGGAGTGGCTCCACTCTGTAAATAGATCTGCCCTAGGGCTGTAAGTCTGTGAAACAATTTGAAATCACTGGATCTGCATCAATTTTATGATTGAACCATAGTGCGTAATAACAGGGATACTCTTAAATGAATGTATGGAGTGAAAGTTGAAATGAACTAAAATTGACACAAGACATGAAAGACTAAAGATGATTCTTCTGGCAGCAGAAGAAAATGAAGTATGTATCCTTTTAGCTTTCTTTCTCATCCCACAAAAACCTTAGAGTCAAAACATTGCATCTAATCCTAGTTTCTGTTTTGGTAAGTATGTTTTACTAACCTATTATATTACTGATTAATAATTAGTAAGTTGATTTTAGAGGCTGTTTCTGGTTAATTACTTTTTTAAAAATAATGACAAAATTTAATCTATTTGAAAGATAATAATTATTTTTGGTATTTAAAAATGCACAGAACAAGTAAGCTTGCTGAAAAAAAAAGATTATTTTCATCATAGTTTAATTATGCTGCTGCAAAGTAGCTAGCTGCTATAATATCTGATTTTTATCTCTTTTAGAGGAATATTCTTTATTTATTAAATTAACTGTTCTTGTTTTTAATTTACTGATACTAATCTGAAAATTTCTTTCATACCCTTATTAGGATTTTTTACTGAAACATTAGTCTTAAAATGTTATCACGTAATTTTTGTTCTTCAATCTGAAATCCCAGCTGTGTGAAAGATAATAAAAAGGTCTCATCTATTTTAGTAGGATCAAGATTTCATTCTAGCATAGCAAATAACAAGCTCTGTAATTGAATGCATGAGGAAAGTATTCATGTTTGTGACAAACTGTCTGTATAACCTTTACGATTTTTAAGTGCAACCATGTCTGGATGCACAGCATTGTTAATGGAAACTGGTGTTTTACATTTATTTTTAGGTTCAGTATCAAGAATTCATGTAAAACCTGCTGCACCACCAATCAAAGGAGTTATGACAACAATAGCTGGGTTATTAATTGAAAGCCTATGTGCTTTCATCTGGGCTTGGTAGCTTTCCTTTCTCAAAGAATTAGGCATGTGCCAAAGGAGGGCTCTCAGACCCTAGACAAAGAGGAGACAATGGAAAAGAACCAAAAGGGAAGTTTCAGACATAAAAGCTTTAGAGAAGTCAAGCTGCTTTCATTGTATCAATGCAGAAAATAGCTCAGCTGAGGGGAATATACAAAGGTGTAAACAATACCCTGAATGTAGGCTTTTTGCCATGTTTGTGCACTAGTCTGAATGTGCTGCACCTTTGAGGAATGGATAAACCACAGTAAGTTTTAAAGAAGCTACTGAGGAATCGATTTAGTCAACTTCTGTAATGTGTTTCCAGTTTGAGATATCTGCAGGATCCAAGCTGGTTATATCTCCTGAAACAGTAGTAGCTTGTACATATGTGACTGCAGCACCAGCTACGATCTGAGAGAAGACTAATGATGGATTTCAGTTTTGATTATAGGTTTAAAATGCAAGGAAGGCAAGAGGAAATCTTCCTTTGACTGGTTTGAGATATGACCTCAAGTCAGTTACAACTGTGCAGGGAATTTAGGCCCTTGCAGTGAGATTTCTAAATAATATGCAAAAGTTTTAAACTAACAAACAAAAAAATCCCAGTTTTAGTAGACAGTAGAGTAGGTTAATTAACTTTTTATATACAGACACTAAGACAGAATAGTATTAAAAGGGCTTATAAACCATATTCTCTTTGTGTCACAACCTGGTCCAGAAGCTCCAAGCTTTACCAGGTGTTTAATTTTATGCTTTGAGAGATTTCTCCTACATTAACTCTTGTAAAGTCATTGGTTCTTTGATACCCTGAATTCATACCTGGAGAAAAACTACACATTTTTCTCTAAGAGATTTCTTTTAATTTGGTGAGAATATAGGCATTTTGGTAAAAAAGGTTTTACAAAAATAACCTGCAACTTCACAAAAGCATTATGACTGATTACTGAGACTGGCAAGCATTGCTATAATGAGGGACTTTTGCTACACTCAGCAATTCTGTGCAATTTAAGTGAGGTACCCACACCTTACAGAAAATAAGTGTTTAAGTTACCGACAAGAAGAAAAGAATAAGAGAAGAGAGCTTAAGAGAAGAAAGAAGAAAGAGAAAGAGAGAAGAGAAAAATCTATTTAGCACTTACAAGGTCACATGCTGACAGGAGAGCAAGCCAGAGCCCAATGGAGGTGGGTGTAGTGTGTGCCTGTTTGTAGACTGTGGCTACTGTGGTAGCCAGGTTGGACCTTTGGTTCACTGATCCCTCACCCAAAGTGAGGGGTGTTGCAGCCATGTAGAGGCTCCAGGGGGTGTGGTGTGGGCAGGTTACCAGATAGACATTATTGACTGACAGCTACCCCATGCGACCTTCATGCCATGTGGCCACTGATCTTGGCAGCCTTCTTGGCTGATCATGTGGATGCCATGCTAAAGGCCTGTCTCCTCCCCCAACACACACACACATACACACACACACACAGACGCACACATGCACACACACAAAACTGTTGATTTGATGCATCAATCAGTGAGATATAAATCTGGTCTGTGACCCCTTGTCCACTTGTAGGCAGATCATTGTCTCAGCTATCTCAGTGGCTTTCTGAAGTGCAGCAAACTGCACTACCCCTCTGGACATTCTTTTGCAGTGCCCTGAGCCCAATAGTATCTCCAGTTCCTGTTTCTCTGAGCATTACTTTTGCTGCTTTTGGAGCTGCAGGTCCTCTTCTTCTTGATGCCCTTCTGGTAGCCTTCCTTCCAATAATTTCCTAAAAATCTCCCCTCCATGTCTGTGCAATTCCTACCAAAGAACATTTTCTCTCATCCTCCAGAGGGCTATGTATGACCTTCAGCTCCCTTTTAAGAGGTGTAGTGTCTGTACTAAAAAATAACAAAGAAAGGGTACAGTCTGTTAAACGGCTGATCTTGCTAAAATCCTCAAGAAGGAAACTGGTCCTCCTACTTCTGTTGCCATGACAATGAACATTCTTACAGAAAGCCATGTTGTGGTTAGGAAACATATCATCTAGCAGTTCAAAAAAACCAGCAGCATCATAACAATTAACTTACTGACTTAAACTAAAAGTCTGCCAACCCTAATATCCCTTTTCTAACAGTGACTAGTACCAGCTGCTTCAGATAAAGATGACAATAAACGAATTTTAAACAATTATGCAATAAACTGTCCGTAGAGAGCTTTTCTAACTGCTTTTACTTAGAGATTAGTTTGTGGCATAAGTCAAGGGTTTGCATTTTGTTTTTCTGGTTACCTAGCCTTCCTCTGCAATGTAACTGCACAGGTTCTCGCTGGACATATAAATGCTTGATTTTCTCTAATTGTCTTCTAAAATCATATTTCCAAAGTTTTCTGTGGCTGTGAGTTAGAGTCAATAGTCTTACACTGTTTAATTCTTTTTTTTTTATCAGTTTCTCAAAAATCAAATTCTCTTTTAATAAGAGTTCGATTTTATGTTATCAGGAAGAACAAACAGGATCCGCTAAAATCACTTATTTGGCATGTCTCTGCCATATCTTACCTTATTTGCTTTTCTCACAAAACTAAACAGCCCATACATTTTTATGTTTGCCTTGTATATATGTTGGTCCCCTACTGTGTAAACTCTGACCATCTCCTGTAAGTGTGGCTATATGTCTTATGAATGAGATAAGAACATGATCCGAACTGTGGGCTAGGATGTACTGATTATCATGATAATGACATCACAGCAGCCTCAGTATTTGTTTCTAACTTACCTACATAAAACAAGATGAGGGAGTTGAGTGTGTGGAAAATGTGCAAGGAACAAAGAAGTAAAAAGTACTAAGGTAAAAAAGAAATAAAAATGCTGACAATTACACCAGAACATTTTGTTTTAAAAAATGTAGAACAAGAAATTCCCTTAGATAACTCAACACAAGAGAATAGCACTAAAACAAGCAAGAAAAATATACTGACAAAACATACACTTGGGGAAACACTTGGATCATGCAGATAATGATTGGAGACTGGCACAGATCAAACAGACTTTAACAGTCAACCTGAGAAGTCATGTAGTAGTTCTGCATATTTTTGGATCCTGATGAACTAATTGTATCAGATGACGTACTCATTTAAAGGACTAAGTGTACCTGTTTCTTTTCTGAGTTAAAGACTATATCATTAAGGCAGAAAAAAAGGTTTGTGGGTACTCAAGAAAAAATAATTGAATACTTCTTGCCAGGGAGTTATCTCAAGTTTCAACTTGATAATAAGATAAGATGCAATAATAATGATTTTACCCCTTCTAATAGAAATTGGTGTCACAATAGTAATTATCCTCTTGTACATGAAACAATGGTGCTTGAAATAAAAATAAAGGAAATATAAAGACTTTGCATCAAGAGTATCACTAACAAGTCAGCTGTAATTCCATTTTATGCAGAGACTATTAAAATTTCAAGTAAAGCCTGAACTCAAACTTCAGTGAATATAGGATGACTAGAAAGAAAAGATACTGTGGGTTTGTTATTTAGATAATGGCATAAAGGGAATTTTATGTACTTACGTGGAGCATTCACTCTTTTCAGTACTTCAAAGATGTACTTTCTTGGAAAATATAAATATATTAAACTATAAATCCAATAAAGTAAAATACGTGTGATTAAGTCAAATATACAGGCCTACAATGAAACCACAAAATCTCTTTTGAGGATTTTAAAAATGTCTATATTTTGTTTAAATTAATTTAAAACAAATATTTTATATGCAAATTTTTCGTCAGCAGTGCATTCTGGAGCAGACAATTACAAAATAAATATGTCAGAAAATTTATTGTAAGATGACTTTTGTAGTTGGTATTTACCTTAAAAAACTAAGCTTGGATAGGTAAGATGAAAAAATAAATATGACTGGTAAGAGCAAAAATATGATGACTACTATGTCCATTTGAAAGAGTGTAGAAGTTTGCAAATAAGATATTTGATCAATGACCAAGACTGTAACCATGCACACAAATACATCCATAGACATATCTCTTGATTTCTAATACCACATCTTAGCTGGGAAGAATATGCTGTGCTGGAGCAGAGAAGGGATCTTGGGTAAGGGAACAAAAATGGCATTTGAACCCCCTTTTCTGTTCATTTTGTAAAGGTAATCACAAGCTGGTCCAAGCCAAACTATCTCTATGTGCTACTGTTAGTGCTATCCAAATTAGTTGAGAGCAATTTTCAGAGAAATGGATATGGTCCTATTTGCACCAAAACCAACATGCTACTAATATGTCTGCCAATAAGCCAAAATTATCTCTTCAGTTTGCTAAAGAATTATCTGCACAAAATGTCTAAGACACTTAGGTATTTAAAAGGAATCAAATTAAGTGGGAGTGGATGGTGAGTGGAGTAGATAATTTTCACGGGAGCTAGTAGGAAGGGGAAAAACCAGACCCATAAGTGATCTTGCTGAAATCTAATTCATAATAGAGACCCAATCTCCAATCTCATTGCACAGTGCTTGTAGGGGGGGACGTATTAGCAGAGCCATGGTGCAGTCTGCATTTAAAATGCTTCATAATTGAGTCTTTATTCATTTCTTTGTAAGATTACTTGTAATTGCAGTGGGGCCCTTGATCGTTTGGTGGTGGCCTGCTACAGGGAGATTGAGCGTCCAATTGAATTAAGGCAAATGTGTTTCAGCAAGGGAATTAAGAAGGAGAAACTGAACAGAAAATAGATGGAATATTGTATTAATCGGGGGCATGACTTTTCTGTAGAGGTCATTGTACGTAATTCAGATCTACTGACTAACAACATACAGACTGTAGTGAATACAATAAATTGATGTGAGTGGTGCAATAATTGCAGGCTCAGAACAGTCTACACTGCCAGAGGGGTCTTTGAAGGGCAGAGGATTAAACAGAAGTTAAATTTAGGATTTACATGGGGTAGATTCCTGTGACCTTGTTTATCTCTGGCAGCAAGAGCACAGCTGTGAACCTGAACAGGTGGCTAGAGCAAAAAGAGTTCCAGAATACAAATTAATCTTGAAAACAGCATGAGAATAACTTAAATTGTTTGGTTTTGGTTTTGATAAATACAATGAAATCTCAAATTAAGAATCCTGCTCCCTTTTTTACTTAGTCTATTAGGACTAGGACCACTGCACTCTATAATGATACACTCAATTTCATCAGTGAGCGGTAATTATTGCTCCTACTTGCCTGGGAGACCTCCGAGACTACCCTAGGTCATTCTTGAGAAATGCTGTGGTTGATTAAACACTACAAGGGTCGTTCTTCCTTCAGAATGAGCACTGAATTAAAATCCTACTCTGCAACAGACACTGATCCTGCTTTCAGCTGAGACATAAAGCCAGGATCCAAGAGGTACAAAAAACCACTTTAATGAAAAGTGAATATGTTACTATGAGCATGTCAATTAAATCTCATTTGTTGATTAAGTCTGACCCCAAATTCTGCCTCTTTAGACCTTATAGTATTTGTCAATATAGTTCTGTTGTATGCTGTCATTTTACAAGGCCCTTTTACCTTATAGAGGCACAAACTTAAACCAGGTTTTATTTCCAAAAAAGGTTATTAGACATCAGCAAAATAAAAGTTTTAAAAACATTAATTATTATTTGTCTACTAGTAAGAAGAAGCTCTGCCTAATTTTGACTGACATAGATCTAATGGACTTAAATCAAAGGATTTAAGTGGGTATCAACTATCAACTCTGTATCAACTAAGAATCACACTCATATAATGGTAATGAAAATTACCACTCTAATTATTTTTTTAAAATTCAATAATTTTGACTGTAATTTTCATTTGCTAATTTGATATCACTTATCATACTGAAAAAATATTCACATCATAAATATTTTTGTTAAATATATTTAATGTAACTTAGAAAATTATCAGCAATGGAATAGCTCAGCAGAAAAACTTGGTTTATTTCTACTCCTTTCTGTCAGAGATTCTAGTTCCTCTAACACTAACAACTCAGAATAAGAAAAGATTTTGCACTGCTCTGCTGTATGAATCTCCTACTCACAACCACAGGCAGCTTGCATAGATGATGAAGGTGCTTCAGAAGTCGTTAATTAACAGTCCTAGCTGTTAATTTCAAAGAGCATTTAAAACAGAGATGTATTGTAAATCAAATATATCCTCCTCTCTTTGATTTCCATTTTCTTTTGATCATAACAATCAACTCACATTATCCACCTGAATCTTGGAGATTAAATTCACAAAATTCAAGTATTCACAAAACACAAGTATTTCACAGCAAACAGAGTTATCAGTCCCTTAAGCCAAAATAAAATCTCTCATGAAAGAAGAAATGAACTACTCAATTAATGTGTGGGTTTATAACAGGATAATTTGGAATGGGAAATGATTATTGCATGAAGGTGAATAGAGATAATAGGTCAAAATTAAAAAAAGAAAAATGTAGTCTTTGTTAAAAATCTTCTTATCATAGTTATATGAATATGTAAAATAATATCCCATAAGAAATACTAGAAAACCTTATCAAAACAATAGGAAGCATGTGACAGTTAATGGACAGGAAGAGTGGCAAATTGATGCCCTACTGTCACCAGGGCCCCTTTTCCTTACAATTTCCATGAGCTGAACTGCCTGCAGGTCCATGACTATAAGTACAGAAGGCAATTGAAGGTAGTTGAGCTCAGATAATTTTTATTTCCTTCTCTTCTGTTTCTGTGTCTTGGAGTAAACATATTGCAGAATAAGTAAAAATCACTGAAAGCAATGATTAGTAATGCAACCAGACTGAATAGGTCTGACTTAAAGTTTTATTAGACTAAGACATTGCTAGGAATTCTGAGGAGCTGATCTTGGCAAGTCCTTCAGGCAGGCTGTTTCTGTAGCTGTTGCCAGCTGTGCTATCTTTAGTAGATGTGCTTATTCTCAGTCCTCTCGGCTGACTCACATTTGCACTGCTGGCCTTAGTTTGGTTATGGCTTTTCAACTCACTAGAGCCAAATTCAGGGCCTCTACTTATCTCATATTGGTCTCCTTGGTGACTGATGGGCTTCTCTTAAACCTGCTATTCTGCAGTGTGCACAACCCACAACTCTGTTAGCATAACTTGTACTGATGCAGACATGATGCTCTTACTCCTAGTGAGGGGCAAGGGGGTTGTTCCATGCTTGGCTTTTTGGGTGAGGACACTTAAAAGAGGAGGTGAAGGCTCCTAAATCACTGCTAATGTCCCAGAAGCCAGTTACAGCTGCAATTTTTCCACTCAGTTTGTCTGGAATGATTTTTTTTTTTTTTTTAAGGGGTGGAGAGGAGAGGAGTGGAATTCAAAGGGCATAAAAATATTTGTATGAAAATGACTCCTCTTTGGTGCTTTTTCTTGATGTACACTCCAATATCCCACATATAACCTGGAAGACCATTGCCTGATGTGAAAGAATTCATTAGCTTTTGGACTGTAGTTATTTGTAAGCGGACAATCATCCTGACACAACAAAATTAATCATTAAGGTTATCATAATAAAGTTGTGAAGTCTTAAAAGATGTTTCCTCTATACTGCTCTGGCAATCATGAATGTTACTGCTAAATATGGATAAATGTGCCTTCAAAACATGAGTTCACATATTCAGTCTACTGCCAACTCACAAGAACAATAACTGCAAACAGAAAAGAGTATTATTTCCTTATATCATAAGGTCTGTGAACGTTCATATGGACAGCAGATGCATAGACTATACTGTATTGATATAGGTTCTTGTGTTCTCAAGCAAATAGTAATTTTTTCTTTTAAGCTGTGCTGCCTCAGATAGGACAAAGGCCCTGGCAATAAAGGCTTATGTTATGAACGTTGCTCCAAACTCTCTGATACTCCTGTTCATTTGCTTACAAAAAACTGGGTAAAGCTCTTCAAGCAAGCACTTATTTCCTGCAAGGAAATGCTTGTGGAGCCTGTGTGGGTAGCACATATGTGGAGCCTGTATTCGGGAAATTAACTACAAATGGAGGATTTTGTATAATTTCCTGGACTTCATTGCCTTAAATTTCCTCTAATTATTATAACATCCTCTGTGCTTCATAACTTCTTTGATGCCCTCATAAAATTGTTTTATCAGAAGTCTTCTGTGATGTCACTATGAAATTTTTCCAACAGGACTGTGCTGAGAAAGTCAAGACAGCTGGACAACAATGTACCTGAATATTCCAAGAAGAAGAAATCGCTCAGGATGCCTTTTCTGAAGAAATAGCTCAGGATGCCTTTTCTGAAGGTTGGGCTTAAATTCACTTTGGCAAGTAACTCCTTTGCACATCCTTCTGCCTTTATACATTGCTGGGTTTTTGCAATATCCTGAATCAATCCCTCATTTCTGCCGGGTTTCACTTAATTATCAATGCACTCAAGTTTTGTCCTAATTGCAGACTCTGAACTAGCAGTTTGATAGATTCCCTATATAAGGCTCTGTGTGATGTAAACGCTGTAGCTGCATATGGCCTTTCTTTGCAGGGTTGACAACACTAACACAACATTTGGTTAAAGAGAATGAAAGTGTAGCATGACCAGAAAAGCATTAACTGGGAGAGGCAGTAATCTGTTATACTCATTCCTTGAGGAGAGTGACAACAAGGTTTGTCATAGTTCTCCTTTAGCCACAGTGAGGGTATGAGCAGTAGGAAAACCCTAAGCTCACACTCATTTAAAATACTGCAATGGAAATCATGACTGCAAAGTAGCATCGACATTCTCCACCTGCATTCCAAGTAATGTTATGATATATCTTGTCCCAAAACAGGTTAACTACATTTTCTCAAGAAATAACTTTGATATCATCTGGGACAACAATCTATTCCACTAGGAAAATAATTCAATATAGATGTAGGATAGGTGTCATTCTTCTCTTAAAAGTACAGTAACAAAGGCAAAGATTGAAAGTTCCTCCTCCTAACCAGAAGATAAGAATGAAGAGAGATCTTGAGCTTGAGAACCATAGAGAAATAATGAAGAGATCTGTTTTTACCTCCTCCAAGAACGGAAGGTGGAATTTAAAATATTAAATTGAAACAAAAATAATTAAGAGGTCCTCTCAGAAAAATTTTCTCAGCAAACTAGCAAGAAAATATATGCTCCCAAATCCTTGTTTGCATTCCTTCTCAGATAAATTTTGCACTCTCATCCTTCCACTATCTGAATGACTCATCAAAAGTAGCAGAGGTAGAGGAACATCAGTTGCCCATCTGGCATTGTCCAGAAGAAAATGTGACAAATTAATTTGGTTCTTTCTGGGGTTGTCTGAGGTGTCCATCACTCCTCAAGTATTTTCCTTCAAAATATATTTGATTAAGTCCTGGTAATCATTCCTTAGACATATTTTTAATGAAATCCTAGGCCCTACATCCACTGGAAAAACTAAGCCATTCTCAAAGTTTTTCAAACTTCTTCTTGTGATTGATGTAACCAACACTTTAAAATCTCACTTCAAGTCTGCCCTAATAGAGACTTATTTGCACAGGGGTCTGTTTCACCCAGCATACAATATGAGCAGAAAAGAAATTACACACATGAGATCTTCTGAAAATTATGAGCACATTTCCTATTATTTCATATAAGACTGTAAACTGGCTGTCAGTTTAGCTGTGAGCCAAAAAAGGGAAGTTTTATAAACATCCATTTACAGGATTTTTCCTTACCCCAGTGTAGAGTTTTGCATGGCTGTTCCTAACATCATTGCACACTGATGAAAGGCAAAGTAATCTTTTCCAAAGCACATTAGTAAAATCTTTTGAAGGTATGTAAGCAGTATGACACACAAAACCTGTATCTCCAGCAGATGATATAAGGAGTACTTTAAAAGCTGTCTGGAAACCAGATGCTGTTACTTTGTAGTTTATCTTCAAGTTTAACAAAACCCTAATGTTTGACGTTAATACCTTTCTGGATAGACCGCTTTTCTACAAAAAAGAATATCAGTGTCTCAAAAAAAGTTGCAACATGGTATAAGCCAAACCCTCTACACATCTACCCCCATTTAAGAAGGATGCTGCCTACACCAAAATAAAAGCTGCCTAACAGTCAGAGTTCATATATCTTTGCATGGTATTTAAATAGGTGATGTTTGATGTATGCAGTACAAATAAAAATCATGAGACTGTACTTGTAGAGAGCAGAGCAGATCTTTTTCTTGTATTAGATGGGCAAGTGTTTTTTTTTGTCTGGTTTTTTTTTTTTTTTTGAAACTGCAAATTAATAGCTGACATTACTCTTTCCTAACATTCCTAAGCTGATTAATTCTAAGAACCAATTCCAGTAAAAGTATCAAGCCAGACTATATTAAGTGATAAGGATTACACTAATTCATCTGCAGCATCTTGATAAACAATCTTTCAGTGACGGATGAGGGGAATTTAATTTCTACCAACTACAGACTGAATTCCTTCAGAGTTTTATGACCTACTGAAAAAAGGTCTTGCATACAAACATATAAACTAATTTCAGCAACCAAAGTAATCAAAATAACTTCTGCCTGATTACCAACTCCAAATCTGAAAGCAGTAGTTTGTGCATTGGTAGTAATATATGCTCAAATAATAATAGAGGGATTGGGACACTTTAGAGGGATCTTGATACTCTTTTCATGGATGTGGTCCTCAGTTCTGTTCACAAAGTGCTTAGCATCTCACAGGGTCTGCATCTTTATTAGGCCATGATTTATGCTGAACTCCATATAACTGAGAAAAATGACATGGGACAAGTTTCATATAGAAGGAAATATGATTTTTCCAACCAGAGAGGCAAACCTGAGAAAGACCACCTCAGTCATCATAAACATTGTACAAAAATATTGCAATTCAGTTATGATCAATTACCCAGTCAGAAAAGGACCAAAAAACCAAAAAACCCCAACCAATCAAAAAAAAACAACCAACCAACATACCAGCTAATCTGTCCCCATAAATTTCTGTATAATGAATATACAAAGTAGCATATAATATAAATGTATTTAATTTCTCTATAACATATACAGGGTTATTACTTTCACTGATTTATCTTCAAGTATTTCTCTGCCTTATGAAGTCCACTATATATATATAAAGTGTTCATATGTAGAAGACACTTTGTAGTGGTAGGCTACACAGAGTGTGCACATTTAGCTTCTGCAGTCCAGTACTTTAAAATACATTTTTTCTCCATGACTAGTATATACACAAGGTATTTCAGACTAATCTCACTAATCTTCTTATCAATTGTCATTCCTAATAGGCAGATCTTCAAATCCTTCAGAAGGACAATATCAAACATTTCATCTATAAGACACATTTTTTTTGAAATCAAGCAGTTTGGTGATAGTCCTCTTTTCAAGAATAAAAACTGGGAATCCTGTTGTGACTTTGCTACTGAGAATACTATGATAATGAAAAATGCAGATGAAAGATATGGCAAGACATAGTAAGTTAGAGAGTAGAAGTATGTACACAGATTTCAAGTAAGGAGTCAAACCATAACACTGCACTACCATTAACTGACTTCTACACCATAAAAAAATCATTTAATGGCTTGGATGGAACGGACATTAAAGATCATTCTAGTTCCAACCCTATGTCAGAGGCAGGGACACCTTCCACTAGACCAGGTTACTCAAAACCTCATCCAACCTGGCTTTGAACACTTCCAGGGATGGGGCATCCACAGCTTCTCTGGATAACCTGTTCCAATGCCTCACCACTCTCAGAGCAAAAAAATTCTTCCTAATACCTTATCTAAACCTACCCTCTTTCAGGTTAAAGCCATTATCCCTTACCCTATCATTACACAACTTTGTAAAAAGTCCCTCTTACTTTGCTTTGTAATCTTGCTTTGTAAAAAGGTCCCTTTAGGTACTGGAAGGCCACAATAGGTTCAGTCTGGAACATTCTCTTCTCCAAGCTGAACAATCCCAATTCTCTTAGCATTTCCTCATAGAAGAGATGCTCTATCCCCCTAGTCATCTTCATTGACCTCCTTTGAACTCGCTCCAAAAGGTTGATGTCCTTCCTGTACTGGGGACCCCAGACCTTGACTCAGTGCTCCATGTGGGGTTTAATGAGGGCAAAGTAGAGGGGCAGAATCACCTCCCTCAACCTGCTGACCTCAATTCTTTTGATGCAGGCCAAATTGGCTTTCTAGGCTGCAAGTTCACAGTGTCAGCTTGTGTTCAGCCCCTCCTCCACCAGCACCTTGAAGTCCTTCTTGGCAGAGCTGCTCTCAAATCCATTCAGCCCCCAGCTTGTATTAATATTGGAGGTTGCCCCAACCCAGGTGTAGGACCTTACACAATATGAATATCAACATCAACAGGAATGGTTGTACTTCCACTTGCAAAGTTACTTGTAGTATTCATTGCCTTGAATTCTCAGTTCTAACTATGAACATATGCAGGCCTTTCTTTCATTTGTTTCAATCTTGAATCAAGAATCTCATACTTCTTCCTTCTTCCCACCTCCCTCCCGGTTGTTTAGAGTGATTCTTCTAGGGGAATTATATCATTACTTAGTAATGACATAATTAAAATATTTCAGTGAATTATGTTTATGTTAATTACTATGAAAATATATAGGTTGAAAATAGCAGCTAAACACTGACTTCAGGAGGCTGTTTAGATTTGTCAAGACTAAATCACTCCTACAAACTATCTATTAAATAAAAAACCCCTTCATATAGATAAGATTTAATTCTTTTCATTGATATCAGTAGCATTTTATTAAGTACTTTCCATAGCTTCTTATATAATGAACACAAAAGAGAGTCTTGCATTCAAAATAGGGCTTATATAAATACTATACTGCATGAGATCTCAGCTAGGAGACATTATAAAGAGTCAATGACATTAACAAAATGCTGGCGGCTTCTCGCCTTTGCAAATATTGCTGAAACAGCAGTTTTCACATTGGGCTTTATCTAAATTAACTTTATTTCACACTCAATTTGTCCTGCATAGTTTACCCTGTCTTTCATGCCAATTAACTTCCAGAAATGCTTGGTGTGCAAAATGAGGAAGATCTAAATGAATTAAATAGGAATTTAATTGTACTATGTGGTAACAGCTGCTTTGCAGTTTACACAGTGGTTGCCATCGATGCATGTGTGTTTTAGTAAGTTGCATTTGCAATGTATTCACCTCAGAATCATCTGGGAAGTTAAAGTAGGTTTCAAAAGCCTGAAATCTTTTCTGTTATATTAAAGATGGGAACAAATTTATTTGATAAACCAGCAAAGATGCTAAATGCATCACTTTGAGAAGTTATATGATACCAAACGGGAATTAAGTCTCTGGTGATTGTCTTGTCTCTTCATCATTAGTAAATGCCAATTAGTTAGCAGTGTCCATTTCCTTTAGGGGAATTGCAAACACAATTTTTTATCAGTAACTTGCCGTGACTGTAAAAACCTCAGAGGTAAGCAAATATATTTTTTTAAATTCTGACCTAAATATTGTCACACCCAAATATGGCCAGAACATCAGTCTAGCATCCAAAAACAATGGATATTTGTGAATCTGGTTATTTCTGAAATTCCTCACCATAAATACAGGATATATATATACACACACACACATATACTTATATATATCTATATATAGATATATTTTCCCAGAGATTTGTTAATTGTGAAAGTTCTTTAAAATCTGTGGATGGAAGTTTTTTCTTAATAGGTCTTGAAAAAGAGACAAAACATCTACAGGCATATTAAATAAACATGTGAATGTGTGATCTTTATGAATGGTTTATGAATACCAAGTATTTACCTGACCTAGAATAGCAGTATTTATCCTCATGTGAGCTCTTTGCCTACAATTAGATATGAATATATTTCACTCCTACAGGCACTGTTCTTAATATCTGCACCTACAATGTGACACAGTTACACCCAATGTAACCCAGTGTCTCTCATCACCACTCATGGTAACCATGAGTCATGCTGGATTGAGCTCCCTGCTCCCTCCCTCCCTCCTCAAGGCCTAGCAGTACAAAACAGCTCAAGGAGCAGTATGAATTTGCCCTGTGAGGAAGCAATGTCTGCTGTCCTGTCAAAAAGGAACTAACTATATGGTCCTATGAATACAGAATTTCAAGATCAGTTATCAGTCATCTGTTGTGGCAGTTATTTGCTAGCATTTTGCATGTTTTTAAAGAAGTTAAATTATATCTCATAGCATTCAAGTGTTAATGCATTTTATGAAATTTACAACTGGAAAACATATAATCTTGCTTTGTTCATTTGACAAAGCTGAGATACTGTCTCACTATTCATAGGTGATAAGAATGTATGTAATGGTGATCAATGTGGCATAAGCTTTAAAGAAAGAAATATAAAAGACAGAATCAGACAGGCAGACGTTTTCTTCCTAATACATATTGTAACCCATCTCAAACACTAGTAAGCAACAGGAAAACCTGACAGAAGTTGAAGTGAGAACATAACAAGAGTTATGTTTTTGTCTTTCGCTTTAAAAAAATGAATGCAGCACTCTAAATTTACCTGAATTCTGAAATGTACCATCTGTAAGTGTAACCTGCAGAGTGATCTCAAGTATGTATTGATATGCAGTTATGCAGTACATACAATGTATGTTTAATACAGATCATGTAGACACAACTGTGTACTTGTCTATTGTAAACACTCTAAGAAGTATATCCCCTGGCCACTTCTGGATCTCAAAGGTCTGGAGCATGGCTACTGAGATCTCTTTTAAATATTGTGACTACAAAATGAAAATGAGCAGGCTTAGTCTTTTCTGGAATTTTGAATGCTCTGTGGAGAGGTATCCCATCTTGTGTCCTGGAGCCCAGAAGAATGACTTGTAGGAATCAGAAGTACTGGAAATACATATGAAAACCTCCTCACTGCTGCACCTCTTCTGCCTGCCTTCACTGCTTGGAAGGGAGGACTGGCAGCTACCCCCTTTGCTTTTACCTGCTACTCGTAGAAGCTCCTTGCCAGATGAACACCCGAGGAAGCCCAGAATCCTTCCTCAGAGGCATCCAGAAACCATCAGGTCAGCAGCGGAAGGAAGTACCCTAGGTATTTGCATAAGTGTTTTCTAGTGCCAGTGCTCCTGTTGGTAGAAAGAAACCAATAATGAACCAAGAACTGCAAATCTTCTACTTCTATCTGCCCTGCTGGCAGGGAAAAGGGAAAAGTCACATAGCACTAAATTGAAACAATTCAGTTGTGAGAATTGTCTTTAGAATGTGACATACCAGAAATTGTTGTATCATTTGCAACCTACTTTTACCTTCTCTTTCATACCACAGAATTTTGGAGTGCTGAACAGGTCAGGATTTAGCCCTGAGGATACAAGGGAACATTTTTCTGAAATGATTTCTGAAAGAAGTGTTAAACTGTCTAAAAATTCAATGAAATGTTATGTAAAATTTAGGAAAGTTCTTGTGTTAAATTTCTTGGAAAATAAACCTCCTTTTCACTTCATGCAAAATAAAATAACATTGTGAAGCACTTCACGATGCAACATGGAACTGAGAAGGGCTGTTTCCTAATGAAATACAGAGAAGCCAAATTAGAAACCTCTGTACAATTTCACAGGACTCGAAGGGGTGCCCAGCATGATGTATCCACTCGAATGTCTATATTCTTGTGATGAATACCTGATGAAGCATAATATGTTTGCTTGAAGGCATGGCCTCTATCAGTGCTAATTTTGCAGACTGAGGGATCAAGGAGCAATTAGACAGGGGCATCATTAGAAGGTGGTATGTTTTCCTTTTATTCTCATAATTTTCAGATACATTTGAGTTGTTTATAGAGGAGAGTGGAGTCAGTGCTTGCTGCATTATTAAAATTCTGAATTATGTTTTAAATCAGTGCACACCATCTTTCGCAAGACAAATGGCTATAGCTAAGCATTAGCTTCAACCACTCTCTGAGATAAACAAGGTAACTAGTTATATTCACTTTTCAGCATATCAGCAAAAGTTTATCTGTGCTCCTTTAAGGATTTGCTGAAACAAAAGTATATCTCATTTGCAGCCACAGTAATCAGCTTACCTTTAATCTTTTATTTTCTTTATAAATAGCAAAGATTTATTCACTTTGAGCTGTCTAAAATGAGAGCTACCACAGATCATCCAAGAGCATTAATCTTTGTTCTCTGCAACCTGATTTCTGAAAACTGGAGGCAATGCAAAGAAGTAAAGAGGTGTTCAAGTGCTTTCAGAAAGTCAAATAAACACATTTCTTTCCAGATTCTGGGGCTGTTGTAACTGAGTTAAGGTTTGAGCAAAACCATTTTTCTCCCAGCAAGCTGCAGTATTTCATTTTAAGAATAGCATAGAAATACATCTTTATTGATTTGGACTTTTTTCAAATTCATTGCCACAAAATTTGTTGGCAAATTGCTGGCCTTTATTAAAAAGCCTCCTCCTGGAATACCAAACAACAAGCAAAGGATTAAAACAACCAATCAGCAGAGTTGCTCGCAACGCTGATGAGTCTTAGAATTTGGCAATATTGATGGAACTAAGGCCTGAGCTTGAAACTGAACCAAACCAGATGTTAACAAAACAGTTGATATGTTAGCAACCTTTATCGATCTTATTAATTTCTTACTTGCTCTAGTTGGAATGCTAATTAATGTAGTTATGATTAATAACAGGATGGCTAATTGCTGGTTTTGCTTCTCTATAAATGTCCTTTTTTATTTAATTTGAAGAGAGTATTTTGTTTAACTTGTATTGTATGTTTTGGAAGCCCTGATTTATTCTTTCCCCCAAATTGCGTATTAGAAACGCATGACAAAGCAGTAATTACAATCAAATCTAGGCAAAGCATGTCACATGTTTCAAAGTATTGTTTAAATCTATGACTGTGTATGCCAACTTAGTTTGTACAAATGGGAAATTTCAGGAAGAGACACAAAAAATGTCAATACAAATGAAAAAAATAATGAAAATTATTAATATTGTGAAGGGGTCCTGACTGGCTAAATGGCAAGGGTAACAACCTGTGCAGCTAAAACTAGGTTATATACCAGCAGGCAGTGATTAATTTGTCTTAAGCAAATATATATGAGCAGCACAAATTTAATACAGCTGTAAACTAACCAGAAAGCCAGGTGCTACACATCTTGTATTAACTCTTTTAGTCAATTAACAGAAGCTTTAGAGGCTTAGAGTCAGCTAAAGGTACATGAGACATTAGTATTATACTTCTGGACTGACAGGTGTATTTCTCTCCCTTAGAAATGGTATTGGTTTAGTAAAATTGATCCGTGCCCTCTGAATTTTATCTTTCAGTACCTTTTAGTGCAAGTGTGTTGAATATTGGTAGGAAGCTTTGTTTCTTATTCCATTGAGATCTAATGGAATATGCAAGGGATTTTTTGCATTCTTTTCGTTGGTTTCTTGTTTCTTTGGTTTTTTTGGGGGGGTGGGGGTGCTATTTTTTTTTCTTTGTTTTTGGTTGGAAGTGATACTGTGCTCTTTGACCTTTTCCAGATCACTTTGTTGATTTGGCTTATGGGATCATGAGGCTCCCTGAAAATCAGGTGACGTCATGAATCTTCTTCCCATTATGACATATCATTTTGGGGGAAAAGCATTATCATTATTTTGGTGATGTCAAAGCTGTATCATGTGATTCAGTTCCTATAGTATGACTAGGTCTTTGCTTATAAAGTTCTGCCAGTTGTTTTTCATCATTCACAAGTGACAAGAGGTGCTCAGTTCATAGACTGACCTTTAAAACAATGCAAACAAATGGTGATCTCAGGATGGTCCAATAATTCCGAGTCTTTTCTCCAGTGGATTTTTAAAATGTTCTTCATTTTATGAAGATAATATTTTGCATTTTGTGACATTTTTAAGGGCTCTTTTTGGGACAATTAGTCTTCCTGAAAATAATACATTTAACATTTTTTTACAAGATCAAGTATTTTTTTCTTGACAAGACTTGAGCTAATTTTTAAGAAACTTCTTTCATTTTAGTAAACTTATTTGACTGGGAAACACATGATAGTTCCAGTCAGCTTGATAGATAAGCTGTAATGGACAATGACATGGTAATAGATAAGATCCTATTCTATGCAGGATTTGACCTGTCATTGCTTGGAAAGAAAACTTTGGGGTGGTGTGTGTGTGTGTGTGTGTGCATGATTCATTAAGGTTGCTGCAGTATGTTGTTCAGATTAGAGTCAATATTTTAATACTCGATAGTAAAACAAAAGTCTTGACCACTTGTCAGTATGAGAGATGTCTTATCAGTTTTTTTTATCTATAAGACAGTGGTGACAGTGGTCTTGTTTCAACACAGGCAATAATTTTCCATTTTCTTCAAATTTAGTATGTTTTTAATGCTTGTAGTGTTTGGTTGTGGGTTTTTTGATTGTGGGTTTTTTTTTTTTTTTCAAATATCCTCTAAGTTGTTGACTAGGATTTCTGTGTGCTATGGAATAAGTAATGTGTTCTACCTGAAACAAGGATATATTTCAATTATAGAAAATTGACCTGTTAAACACCCACAGAAAAAACCCAAAGAACAAAACCAACCAAAACAATTGTTAAAAGCTCACTATTCCCTGCTCTAGGTAGCTGCAGTAACCATGTACATGTAACACTAAAGGTACAGTATAATAACCCCTCTGGAATGACAAATCTTGAATTTTAATGATTCCTGCTTTATTTAGCTTGCAATGTGCTTTGGGATTCTTCAAAATGAAAACTAGTACAGAAATATAAGCTATTGCTATTATGCTTTGAATTAATCACATGCTTTCCCCTCCAGAGTGATGCAGAAAAACATCTTAACATATATTTTACTTCCAGCCCAAAAAAGAAACCTTCCTCTCATAAAATAGGATAAAGCAAAGACAAATATAAAGTTCCTTCAAAACTGAAAGAAAGAAAATCAGTTTCATGTTAGTATACATAGCTTTTGTCTTGCATTTCTTGAAATCAATGTCCATTTGAAGGAAAGAGAATGACATATGGAAACAAGATTAAGTCCTTGGTTACTAAATATCTGCTAGGAACAGGTTCTGAGTGTCTGTGAGCCTCTAAAGGAGGGGAGCTGAGGAGAGAAACCCTACCACCCACTTAGCACTGCTAGTGTGAATGAGCTACTATCATAATGCACAGTAATTATGGTAATCAGGATGCAGACCCTTAATTAAACTTCACTATGTGAAGAGCAATACATTTAAACAAAATAAAGGTAGAAAAAAAATAAAACTAGGCTGGATAACATATTGATGTAAGCGATAATAAAATTTATGTATATGGATACACTTATAGTTGACACTTGTAAATCATCCAAAGGGTTTCCATGTGCACTGTCACACGCACATGGTTACATGTATGTATCAGTGATTAATGCGATGTAAAGCAGCCTTTGATTTCTGTCTCAGACAATAAAATTAGAATCACAGAAATTAGAGAATTAAGACTGGGACAGGAACATCATGTTTTTATTGCATCCTGTGAAAGAGCACAGAATAACCTTGTGTACAATATTCTGTTTCTCCTTCATTGCAAAGAGCCTGATATATTCTGCATTTTACACAGGTGAGGTAGTCTAATCATGGGTTTATGTAATGATTTGAATTGGAAGGGACCTTTAAAGATTATGAGATCCAATACCACTGCAGTGAGCAGGGACATCTTCAACGAGATCTGGTTGCTCAGGTCCCATCCTACTTCAAGAGTTCCAATGATGAGTTCCAATGGGCACCCACCGTTTCTCTGGGAAAACTATTCCAGTGTCTCACCACATTCGTCATATAATTCTTTCTTGTATCCAATAGAAGAGTGCTCTCTTTCAGTTTAAATCCATTGCCCCTTGTGCTGTCACTACAGGCCTTGGTAGAATGTCTTTCTCCATGCTTTCTAATAAGCCTCAGTGTGTTCTCCCCAGAGTCTTCTCCATGTTAAACTGTCCAAAGCGTCTCAACCTTTCTTCATAAGAGAGGTATTACAACCTTCTGATAATTTTTGAGGGCCTCCTCTCCTTGAACTGTAACAGATCTTTCTTGTGCTGGGGACCCAGTAGTGCATGTTTGTAACCTTGATTGTAATGGAGAAGATCTAGTGGTACTCTATCCAGTCTCCTGCTTAACAGTTGTGAGAGAAAAAAGATGCCTATAAAAAAATATTCTACATCTGAAGAAAAGAGGCAAAAGAAAGGCACTTGCATTGAAGAGGTTTCTATTGAGAAGGGGAAAAGAAATTTAAAAGATGGTAGTCATCTCACTGTCCTCTCCTTACTAGAAGCCACAATTTGATTGCGAAAGACACACTAGTCAGAGTGGACATCTAAATACACACTCAAGTATGAATGGCAAAGCAAATTTATTCTCAGAAGTTTGAAGTATTGCCTCTGAAGTGACTTTTCATTATTTCAGCCTTCTGGGTTAAATGCTCAGTTGGTGTATATTGATGTAATGTCAGTGACTCTAATGGAGTCAAACTGAATTAGATGAGCCGAATGTCTGAATGTCTGTCACAGTTTACTGAACCAGACTCTTTGTACTAAAAATTACTTTTTTATTTTCATAAAGATGTCATGTCTAGCAGGAAATCTCAGTTCTTGCTCTGGAGACTCTGTGAGTGGTTCTCAGGTATCTCCTGTCTTGCCGGGTTTGGCTGATGTCTTGTTAAGCGGTGCGTGAAACCAGTTGGACAAGTGAACACAGTGAACACAGGGGAGAATTTTCATTTGTCAGATCGTCACAGCTTGCTTGTTTTCTAACATAATAAACTCCACACTTCCTAGACAGCTTCCCCAGAGAACTGCACATCCAAAATCCTTTAAAGATCTGAAATCTAAAGGAAGAAATATAAGCTATTTACTCATAAAAATGATGGGCCCAGTGGAGTAACTCCCAAAGACTTGGGTCTCCATCTGCAAGCCGAAAAATTAAGCTGTTGATCTAATAATATCAGTGCATGGGTTTATAGGCCACCTGTCTCCAAGACAGTTATGTTACTATTGTGTCAAGGAAGGTCTTCATCAAGGATTTTGCAGGTCTTTGAGGTTAAATGTGAAAATCTCAGCAGAACAGCTGAGTGATGCATCAGAGAATACTTTTATTTTTTAGGGGCTGAATGGGCCTGAATGGAACAAAAAAAGAAAAGTGTTACCAACTTTTGGTATTTTATGAAGAATCTCACAATAGTTAGTATCCAACTATTTGAGACTATAATTTCTTTTTCATGTTATCTTTTTATTTTCTTTTCATTGGGGTTGCAGAAAACAACCTTGGAAGAACACTTAATCCAAGAGAACTTCAAGGCTCCAAAATCATAATCTAAAGGGAATCATAAAGACATTATTATTTAAAACTTCTTTTAAAACCTAACCTCTTTTTCATACCTCCTCAAATAAAAAAATAAAAAAACCCCACAAAAAAAACACAAACAAAACCCCAGTGATTAAGAAGGCTTGACCCATGACATTTGAATTTGGTTTGGTTTTGGTGCTTCCTTTCACCCTAGATTAAAGGGTATTCCTTCAATGCTGTATAATGATGGGGCACTCTCAGAATGATGACACTTTCAGAATTCCTCGGGTAAAGTTTTTTGAAAAAACTTCATGGATTAAATGTATTTGCACTGTTCTGATCATACACTGTACTTTGATTTCTTGTGATACTTTGTAGAATCATCATCTAAAACTCAGAGTAAGGAGAAAGGGCAGTGGACCATCTTTTAGTAAAACACATTGCAAAGATGAACTTCGGATCCATTTCCACAAAATGATCCAGTTCTGTTTATATAATGCATAGCCTAGAAAGCAAGTAATAAATGCTGTAGAGCATGACAATGCTAGTGAAATCTATTTGTTGCGTTTTCTAATGCAAGCCCAGAGTCTGTTTAAGAGGAGAAAATTGGAGTAATTTGGAATTTTTTGTTTTGGGTAGATTCCTACATCACTTTTAGTTTTTCAGCTCACTGTGGGAATTTTGGTTTTGACAGCTCAGCTTGGCCTAGGCAGTGACCTTGATATGGTTACCTGTCATTTACAACTGGCAAGTCTCTACTGATTTTCTCAGCAGATGTCAGCCACAAAAATCACAGTTGGACAGAAAAAAAAAAGCAAAAATGAAAACCCATTTATAATTGTCCAATATATGTCTCTCATATGAAAGCTGTAGCTCTTAAAGCCTAATTCCTGTGAAGCACCTTTTGCTGTTCCCAGACACCACCACCAGGGCTTGTAGTGCAGGTGTAAAGTACCATCCATGATGCAGGTACAGGGCACATTTTCAGGTACCTATCAACAAGTTATAAAAGGCAGATGGGGGGAATGCACTGTACTTTTCCCCCTTGTTAAAATCATGAAATCTAACAGAGTGGCTTTATAATCTGCTCACTGGAACTGTTCCTTACCTCATTTTTTAAAAGACGCGGGTGTGTTCTGCTGCATGAACTCTTATCTCTCATGGTGACCCCTGTCGCAGGATAATTGCTTGTTGCTGCGTGAGTGTTACAAATCCGATTGCATGGATGAAGCTCAGCTCTTCCTGCAAGGGAACTACTGGCCTCTTGTAGCTTAAGGAGCAGATCAGCCTTTAGTAAGAGGCAATGAAATAAGAAACTGTTCTTAACTTTCATAGGAGAACTTGATGATATTTCTCATCAGCTAAAAATGACAGTATTTAAGCCTCATTTTTGCACCTAGAAGAAAAGTGTTTACTCAAACTAGTACTTATTGCTAATGTAAAGAACTAAACTAAAGGATGAATATGATGTAGCAAGACCTAAAGAATGAGAAGACTGCATCAACTGTTATTTGTTTCTCAAAACTATTTCAGAAGAATGAATTATAGCACAATAGCTAGATGTTACTTCAATCCATCAGCAAGAACTTCCTAGAAAAATTATACATCTTCTTTTAGCCACCTGAGGCAAGAATATTTTAAATACATTTTCATAGGAATATTTTCATTCAGATATCTGTGGTTTAATATTGATTATTTATCTTTAATTATTTATATTTCTTTTTCTTTCTTTATATTTTTTTTCTATTTGGTGCTTACCCTCTCCTTTCAGATGTTCTATTTATTTGAACACAGATCAAGAATGGTATTTTGTGAGTTAATGGCCAGTTTGCTAATTGAAACAATGAACTGCAAGAGCCTGGCAAACTAAAAATGATTTATCCAGTGCAGAAGTACAGTTGCTTTAGGAATAGAGAGTAAAGGCTGAAATCCATCAGATAATTTATAGAATGAGTACATTCCACAAGTTTCTTTTGGTTATCAAATTAATACTACTGTTCTCTCAGAAATAAATGTAATTTTAAGTAATTATGTATTGTATATAAGTGTTTATGCTTATAAACGGAACAAAAAGAGCAGGAATCTCTCATGAGAGCTTCTGACAGGAAAGCTGACAGGCAGAAGCAATGGAGAAGCATTATTTATGCCATTTCTATATTATCTGTGTGTCACAGCAATAAACTACAGTCACATTATGTAAATGATCCCTACAATGATATCTGAAAAAAACCCCACATGCAAAACCAAAACAACCACTTTTGCTGGTACTTAATGACTATGCTGATATTCCAAAGACTGTAGTTTATTTCTTCACAGAGATGACATAATTTTCTATGTTCTATGATGAGAATAACTCAATATTATTGAAAGTATTGAAACAAAGAATAGTGGTTAAGGAAGATGTATGATTCTATACACTGTCTTTTAGCCCAGTTTCTAGTTACAGGTCTGATTCAAAGTTACTAAGTCAGTGATAGCTGGTCCATGAGACATGTCTTTTCTAAATGTTAACCTGTCCTGTAGTTTGCCATTTCTGGTACTGTTTATGATAAAGAGGACAGATTACACTTTCATGCTTTCTTGCTCTCTGAGCTTAGCAGTCCATGAAGTACAGTTGGCCCATTCCTGAACACCCCAAGGGGCTGTATCTATTACTCACTGAATTGATTATCCATTGATTTTTCTGTCACTGTTCCTTGTCCATCAGCAAAAAGAGAGAAAATAACCCTCTCTGTAACTCTGTATGGGGCACATGCAATAAACTGTAAAGCTGACAGCATACCTGTAAAATGATACCTGGATGGGCAGGGAAATTATGCTCTTTAAGCATCTTTGACAGATTGATACCTACAAGCCCTGGATTCTCACAACTGGAGGGCATGCAGCCATCTCATTGGAGTACTTAATAGGAACAGATCATTTGCACTTCCTCCTAAGTAAAATAAGGTGCATAAAAAAATCTGTTCTTTTCTGTTTGAAAACCATACAAAGAAATTTATTGTTTTGTAGGTGGATTCTGCAAAATCATGTCAGTGCCTTTTCAGTCAGCTGAGTGTGAATGTTTGATATGCAAATCTGTGTGAATCAAGTTTCATATGCAAAATGGCCACATTAATGCTGATTTTAAACTGGAGTTTCTGAAAATATCCTTAAATATATTTTTCCTCTTCCTGGTTGCACTAATTGTAGTAACCTCACCTACTCTCAAATTTGCAGAAAGTAGCACTAAAGGAAAGCTAATGGCAAAAGAAGAAGAAAGAATTAAGACAAAGTTCACAGAAAAAAATGTATGCAGTGTTATTTACTCTTGGTTTTCAGCAATTCATCGAAGCACTTCAAAGTCAATGATTACTCAGTGATTTACTGGACTTTTGTTGCTTCCCTTTGTTTCACTAACATATTGTTTAATTCATGATCAGTATGGAGAACTCATGGCAAAAACCAAGGCTCTTTTTTGTTCTGAACTGCAATTGATATTAAGCAGATGTACAAGGCACAAAAGCAGTCTGGTTCTGCATAATTGGAGTGATACTGTATAAAATTATAAAACATAGTCAGAGGGATTAATTAAGCTAATATGCAACAGTCACCCCAGTTTTTGCTCTCTGCTATGGATTCTGCTGGTGCAAAACGTTAGAATTTTTTAAAACATCAATCGGTAAAAGAAGAAAAGCTACATTTGACATGCATAGATCTTAGTTTAACTGTAGTTGTTATCACCATAGTTCTCAAGAAATCCCTCTTAGAGGTCACTGTGGCTGCTGCAGGGATAATTTCACTCTTTATAGAGGCCAGCAAACCCTTTACGAGCCACACATCAACTGATTTTAGTAACACAGCATCTACCTCTGTTTTCCTCAACATATAATTTGCAACATCTTATCTGCTGTAATGTGCAGCAAATTAGTAGCCTGAAAAATGAGCCATCTACCCAGTTGACTTGGGGATGAATAATTGATGCTTGGAACTACAACCAAAGAGAAGCTATTTTTTTTCTCATCTTATCCCTCAGATTCACAAAGCTGTCAGGAAAGAAAGCATCTATAATGTTAAGTAGAAAATGATGCTATGTTCTCATGAAGGAAATGTGTTTTTCTTTCATTTGAGATGATAGCATAACATACCAGTGTAGGACTGAACAAGATACTATTTTGTTTATTTTCCAGTGGAAAACAGACCCAGAAGTCTTGAGGGTTTTTTTTGTGTTTTTTGTTTGTTTGTTTGTTTGTTTGTTTGTTTTGTTTTGTTTTGTTTTCGGACTCACACACACGAGTTTTTGGAGTCAAAGTTAGTCAATATTTTATGCACATTCAGACCACTTTAGTTTCACCCTAATGAACAGATGCTATACGTGTAAGAAAATAATAAAATAATCATTAACTTATGTTAACTATTCATTACTCAGAACGATTATCCAACTGAGAGAACACAGGAGTGAGAATGAAGTATGTTTACCTGTGTATTTTTGTAGGCATTCCTTCTGAAAACAGTCATGATAGTGCACAGGCACATTCCTTCCTGACTTTTTTAATCTAACAATTTCCAATTGAGTATTCTAAAAAGTTGATTTACACATTAATGCAGTGATTCTAACAGCAATACTTACTATATTTAATTTTTGTGTTTGTATAAATATACAGTAAGAAGCAAATTTATACAGGGGATATTTCATTACGGTCTCAGATCAACTATTAAATCACACAGTAGTTTTAGGTGCAGTACACGGACCATGCATAGGGAAGCTGTGATGGACTGAGTAGTAAGATGTTGCTTTTGGCTTTTACAGATAGCTAAGTTACACTCAATACTACTCATTCACATAATTTTATTTGACCACTGATGGAAGAAAAGGTGCTTTTATTTGAGCTGGCTATGGAGAAGCAGTATTTACAAGAAAAATAATTACAGATGAGATGTTCACTGCAATATATTGTTGTGTATCTGGAAGAAGGAATAGATTATTAAATTTTATTATTTAACTGACAGTGTATATGACAATATTTGTTCTTTACATTGCTCCAAATAAGAGAAATATTAATTTAAGGAGTCTAGAGTCTAAAAGGCAGATACTGAGAAGACACAGAAGTTGCAGATACTAATATTTTTTTTTTAAATTAACATTAATTCACTTTATAGTCCAGATAGAAAGGATGACGTCTAGAACTGCAATAGCTATTACACTGTGCAAGGACATGAGCTTATCAATAAATGGTTATTTGATGTGACAAAGCACCTGGAAAAGCTGGGTGTCCTCTGTCAGCTCAGCTCCTAAGCCTTCCCTTGGTCTGTCCATGGTGTTTACTGAACATCTGGCGGTTGTAAAAAAATCTCTCAGATATAGTTTCATTCCTTCTCATTTGCAGTCCGCCAACATCTTTATCTAAAACTGTATGTTCATTGTCCACAGCTGCTCAAAGATCCAACCCCTTTATCTATGCTTCACCTTCTGGTTACTGCCTTATATTTTGTCTGACAAATACAATCTATTAATTCTCAGAGTGCTGACGTTCTGAGTTAATTTGTCTCTTTAGTCCCTTGGGCAAAACCTTGCCTCCTTCTGTAATTTCCCCTCTAGTTCCCCTTTCTCCCTTGCCTTGAACGTGAATACTTATTAGTATATTCCCCACCTAAGAGCTGTACTCACTTTAGCATTGAAATGATGTTGCTACTCTCTTAGATAAGCTTTAAAAAAAGAGCTCCATTTTTTGGGTCCTGCTCAAAGGATGGCAGGCATGATGGTGTTACAGACAACAACCATTAGAAACTGGGCTGCAGATTTTTTGTGTTGTCTTCCTCTTTCACTGTCACAGTTTTTCCTAACTGATCTCAAGGTTCCTTTCTCCTCTCTTGCACATCTTGAACTCAACATTTCAGTAACTTTTCTGTGTTTGGATCAGGCCTTTCACCTTGTTGCAATTCATGTTCAGTAGCTTCATTTCAAATGAAGGAGTACCTTAGTTTTAACAGAGTGGCTGATCAATAGTTTAATCAGTGATATGATTCTAATTCTCTCTCTGCTGCTGTACCATTTCTTTAGCTTTGAATAAAGAAGCCTCAAATTCAAACTGGGGTCGTGCTGAGACACAAGCCAATCAAAAAGAGAGAAAGCATGCCTGGCTGCTGAATGCCTTTGGATCTGCCAGATGAAAGCAAACAGAATATGTAAATCCACATACCTAAGCTTAAATTTCCTCTCTGCCTCAGGGGCAGTTTATTTGTACGTAAAGATCAAGAAGTAGTTTCATGAGAAGGAAGATTTCAGAGGAGGCAACAAGAAGAGTGACAGTGTTAAAGGAAATTTAAATGTATCTTTTCAGTACCTCTGAATGAAAAACTGTAACTCCTAGTTTATTTCCAACCAAGGTGGTATGATTTACAGTGGAGATGTTTACATTTTATTTTAGTTGATTAGTGTGAGCTACTAAAATATCTCTGCAACAATCTTTTTTTCTGCAGATCCATTCTTTGATAGTCACCAGGTAATTTATACTAAAATGGAGAACATTTACATCTGCCATCCTCCAGTACTAGCACTTATGTTTTATCAGCCACTTAAAAACACAAGCTGTACAACTGGATTACTTAAATTTTTTTAATTAGTAGTGTTGCTGAGAAACAATTGTGAACAACAGAACATTTCTGCATGATTACTTATGATAAATTGGTCAATAAACAAAAATCACATCTATGGCTGCAGTAATATGAAGAAAACAATAATCTTCAATAGACCTGTAATGATTTCCACCAGGCTAGGACCTGATATACCATAAGGTATCTATAATAAAATTATTGAAAGTAATATGAGTGTGAGATGTTTAGGATGGGAGAAAGGCAAACTTCCAAATCTTGCCATCTCAAAAAAAAAGAGCATTCATTTTATGGCAGTGTTTTCGCTGATAACAGAAACAAATGTCATTTTACACTAGCCACAGATGTTTTCTCATGTCTTTTATTTTAGCTGCCTTTTTAGACCCAGACTGCTCACGTCAGAACTAATCAGTAGTGAATTAATTACAAACAAGGATTTAGTAATTGCTTCTTTGCTGGAATTTAATATTTTCCTCTCAGTAATCTAACAAGGAAGTCAGCACTGCATTGTTCAGCATAGTCTCAAGGCATTAAGAAGAGTTTCATAACTACTCTATTTTTAGTCTTTTGGATGACTTGTAATTAACTGAAACATATAGTACAAACATTGCTCGAGTAAAAGTCTTGCCATTTTTCTACTAGTCCAGTCTCAATGTTAATCTGTTTGAAATCCCTCATTCTGAAAATACCTGTCAGTTTTTGAATGCTGGTAGAAACTCTGGAGATTTATACAGATTAGAAAACACAGGAAAAACATAAAATAGCCTCTCACCTTACCTGTTACTATTGCTTAGGGTATAAAAATGAAACCTAACCACCCAATACTCAGGCAATGGTGCATGGTTTTTAACTGTAATTTCATTATTTAAGCTAATGGTAAAATAATATTTAGGGTAGTAATAGTATATTAATCTACACAGAAAAGACAAAAGATAATGTGGAAACAGAGACTGCCAAGGTACAGGCTGGTAGCAGTGTTATGCTCAAAGAATTCATTCATACTACCAGTGGTATCTCTAAATAGGTGGTAGACCTTGTCCAGTTTCTGAGGAAATGGAGCTCTGCTCTTTCTGGAATTAAAAGGAAGGTGACTTGTCAAGGAAGGAGATTTTGGAGCACAAGAAAGGTTGCCAGCATGTGTTCAATGGAACAAACTTGCCACAATTAAACAAACAACTCTTGGAGGTCCACTGAAGAGTTGTAAGAGAGAGGGCCAAAGTTCAAGAGCAGTACTGTCCCTACAGGTTCTTTCGTGAACCTCAGTGAGGCTTCAGCTCAGAAGACAAAGCTTTTTAGGAGGGTGTTTTGTTGTTTTACACACCTTCTTTTAAAAATATGTTTTCATCTGATTAAACAGTGTGTTTTGTGGTTTTCCTTTAAGAAGGAGAACAGATATTCTCCCATCCAACTCCATTAACTATCTTAATTTAATAACCTTTATCTAAAAAGAGATTTTAGAGTAGAGAGTTATCTAATAACTGGTCCAATGCAAATACTTTTTTCTAAATCCCATTATTTACAGCTTTATTTCTGTCCCAATACATCTCCTTACACATACTAATTATGTGTTTCTAGACATTTAGATATTTTTAATCTAAATTCTGTGGTAAGAAGAAAGTTAAAGATATTAGAACTAAGAAGAATCAAATCCAGAAATCAGCTATTGTATCAGAAAACTAACTACCCACTTGCTTTTGCAGTTGAATTTATAGCAGAAAAAAAGAGAACTTTGGGAACAAATCAGTATGGAGGTAAAGCATTCTCTACCATTTGACTTTCTGGAGTTAATAAACTAAAGAAAGATGAAGGTTATAATTCCTGTTATTTGCTTTCTTTAGCTGGCATAATATTAACTGAGGGGTGGCATTTAAAATGCCTGTTTGGCCATGAATAGTTTTGGCCAAGTATCATGGCTGATTGAACAAAAAAATACAGTCAAGATACAAATTGGGCCGGATTATCAAGCAGCTGCAGCTACAATAACACCTGCCAGCTGACTATTGTGCCCAGCATCTTGATCTGATTTATATCAAGTAAAAATCTCTAATTAAATTTCAAAGGGGTCCTTTCATTCTATATAAGATTATAACCAGAAATAAATGACAAAAGTGCAGTGGGCTCTTACCTTTGTTTTAAAATCATGTGAGTAATATCAATACGAAATATCAAACAGTTTTCTTCAAGATTTTTGTAAGACATAGGCAAGGGTTTACTATGTGAAGCTGCATACAATTTTCTTTCTGAATAATACTTTGAATTGTCACATTGAACCTATGCTTATTACAAAATATTTCACCGTCTCAGTCTAGAACACGAATATTTTGTCCTACATTCACTTATATATTGTCTACTGCTGATTGTTAATTTAAAATATGCAACTAATACTATAAAATACTTCAATTTTTTTTTTTTTTTTGTTTTTCCTTATCTGCCTGATACCTACAATGTACCCCACTCATCACATTGCTAGGGAATTAAGATGCATGTTTTTGGTAGCATCCATTACCTTTCGTTCTTTAATATTGAATCTGTGCCATGAGAAGTCTGATGCTGGAGTCCTGTCAACCCTACTACAGTAAATTAGAGGTCTGGCTACCCCATATTTCTGAAAATCATGCCTAATTATTGCCCCTTAAAAGGAAGGGATTGATAAAATCAGAAAGGTGGTTATTTCAGGAACTCCAGAACAGAATATGAAATACTACAAACAGGTAAGTATCTGCATGGGATTGAGGGGAAGATCTGGGATGTAAGTAAAAACAAGTCAGATTTTAGCTCTTTGAGCTAGGTAAGAATATTAAATTTGCAAATCATTACATTGGGATAAACCTTGTATGTGTTTTCTACTTGTATTAAAAAAAAAAGAGAGAGAAAATTAGAGACATCACTTGGTGGTATTCTTCTGGACATAAGCATCCAGAGTCCATACCAAGAATAGCCAAAGTTCACTCTAATAATTAACTCATTCTTTCATGGAGGTCACACAATCATAAATGCTCCACTGTCAAAGCAAGGACTTCACATAGCACAGGCAAAGGTAAATTCTCATAATCGAAATTATAATATATTTAATTTATTGACACTTTAGTTTGTGATTTATAGCAATATTAGAAATAAATTCTATGTCTAGTAAGAAAGTTGAAAAAGTATTACTTTCTGAGTTCAGGATGTCCAAGATCTTTAGATTAATGAAAACAAAAAAAACCCCACCATGTATACCTAGCATCATAATAGATACTGTTTCATACAAGATAAGGTCATAATTTGAGGGGACTGAATTAGATCATGGGGAAGAGGCTGCACAGTCAGGGTGAGATGTACTGATCAGTGCTATGTGCAAGAAGAGGTACAAGAGATGCCTAAAGGAAATTGAGGTCCTAATACCAACAGGTACCAATGTTCTCCCATTTGATGTCCAAGAAAAGAATATACACCCAATTATATGTGGTTTTACATAGCTGATGAGTTCCAACTTGAATGCATACCTTGTAGGTCCAGTTGAAAATTGATTTTTTTTTTCCAATTTTGAAATTTTATTTTATTTTGAAATTCCTCACTATTGTGATTCCTGTCAAGGGCATACACCAAAATATAAATGGCTGAGAAGATGTTTATATTAAGTTTAAATATCTAAAATACAGCTGTACTGGATTCTAATGTTATGAAATTCTCAGGCTTAGAATCTCATGATTTCTTCTTTTGATATTTTGGTTCAAACTTATGCTTTGGCAATGAAAATCATTCTATTTTTACACTCATTAATTTGACCCCTATTCATTATGGCATGTTTCTCAGCAATGGTACTAATTAAATTAAATTAATTAAATTGGTCAATAAACAAAAATCACATCTATGGCTGCAGTAATACGAAGAAAACAATAATCTTTCTGAGCCTCAGAGCCATTTTGAGCTAGGTCTTCACAGCAGTGAGAAGCTTCTTTCACAAATTACTTCCCTGAAACTACACGGTGATGCATAATTAGTAGTTCTCATCAGAAAGCTCCTAAAAATGGAGAGATGTGTCAAAATTTTATAGAACTGTTTACACTTGAGAGATTAACTGGAAGAATGGGAAAGTTGTAATGCTCTTGACTGCTCTTCCCAGTTTACATTTTGCATAACCCTTTATTTCACATTTTTTTTCAGTCAGTGAAATATTATTTCAGGATGTCTTACCTGTTTAGTAGGACATTGGAATTACTTTCCTTACATGAAGGACAAGACATTCTTCTAAGCCTTTTGCTGATTTTCTTCCAGTTTTTAAAGTGAAAAATATTAAAAAAAACATCAAGACAGTAGAGATTTCCTTCTGATTGATTATTCTGTCTTATAGCACTTGCTATTGTTTGTGGCTTATAAGTTTTCTCTAAGTAGAAAATGTGGCACAAGTCTCTTCTACCCTTTTTTCTTCTGCTCAAGATCTTGCCGTAGCTTTTTGTTTGTTTGCTCTTTAAAAGATCAGATTAAGCACGAAAACAAGAATACTGCTGGAGATTGGTACCATTGAAGACATAAATAAGTGAAGCCCTAATTTAAACATATTAGCAATTTCAGAAATGTTCTGATATCTCAAGTATTTTTTTTAACTCTGGCATGATCATTTGTTGCTTTTTGTCTGGTACTTATTGATGACTGCTCGCTGGCATTTATGGCATTCTGCAACAGTATTTTGCACTTAGCTGCTTTTCATGTAAGAACATCAAAGCACTTTAGAAGATAGTAAGTATTATATGAATTTTGTAGCTAAGACAACTGAAGGGGTGAGAAAATGAATAATTGGATGAAGTCTCTGGGCAATTCAATAGCAGAGTTAAATGTACAATTTAAAAATCCCAGCTCCTGCTGTATTTAAAAGGTAAAACACAAGGCTACACAGAGACTGTGAAGAAGCTCAGAACACAAAAGGTATGGCAGGTGAATGTAAATTAATGCACAAGAAGAACCACAGGTATCTACTGAAGTATGTCATTCTGATGCAATGAATCCACTAGCAATGACAGGAAAAAAACCCCAAAACTCTTATCATTGTCACTGAATGCTAAAACTTATTTGTTTTGAGAATTTTGAAAGGGTGTTTTGTTTGAAATTTTCTATCTCATGCATTGAAGAAACACGATTACTTTGACAATTGACTAAATTTTCTGATGATTTTCTCACAAAATATTGATTAGATAACATCTCCAACCCCATTTTGAAGTTCCTTGATCTTCAGCTGCTGTGCTAATCCTTTCCTCTCTTCCATTTGCTTTGTTTTCTTGCACTGCCAACTAGTTTCTCTATCTGTCTGTTATCCAAAAGCTGATGCAGGAATGTTGGTGTATCTCTGACTCCTCAAAGACTCCTGACAGGAGATAGTGGCTTCTGCTGAGCACCAACAGACCCAAGAGTTCCCATCATTCTTTCACTGACCAAGAGTATTGAGTATGCAACCATATGTAAGTAAATTTTATTTACTGTTAAATGACTTTGTTAACCTAGACATCTATTAGTCAACACCAATACACTTCAGTTGCACAAGGCTGGAACTTTATACAGCACTGTATACAGGATTTGCAGGTGGTAACATAATTACAGAAACAATCAGCTCCATCATAATAAAAATTGTTTGCTGTGAATTTCTGCAGTTGCAAGGTGAAATATGCAAGTGTCTTCTGGCAGTAGATCACTCCTGCCAAGACTCAGGTGTTGGTGTGCACTGATCATCTCAATATGCCTTCATCATTCCAGCATTAGGAATTATCCTGATTTAAAAAATGTTGGAACATATAGAATATGCTGTTAGAAATAGTCACAACCCAACAGGTATTAAATGACACCTTTGCTTGGTCTTTACCTTGTCCCTTTTACTCCACCATTTGACTCACTGAAAAGACATTATTGAATTACTTAAGTGCAATTACCCTTTAATGCCTATTAATCAAACTGTCCCAGGAAAACGGACCATTCCTTGATCAATTTTTCAAAATCCATGAAAGCTGTCCTTATAACAAATATGGATTGTTAAATACCTCAACAATTCTGTGAACCTCAAACTTCTGAGGACACTTGATGGCCCAAACCCTACACATACAGGAATTGATGGCATCCACTCTTTCCACTACAGGAGTTTGCAATGTAAATGCCGCAGGTTAAAAATTCCTTGTGGGAAATTTAGCACGCACTGGTGCCACCCTGTGGAGTTCAGCGCAAACACTTTGGTATAGCTCAAAAGGAGAGGTAATACAGTTGCTGAAGAAGTGAGACCCTCACACACCTGCTTCTCCTTAGAAAAAAAAATTTGTATTTTTAAAATTACAGTAGAAATGCATGTCCTGTAGGAAAGTCTTGCTATGAGTCTAAAATACCTTTGCATTCAAGGAAATGTGGCCATTTTTTACATAATTTAGTCTGGTCTCTTATTCAGCTTCAGCCACAGAATTTCCTGCAATGGTCCTTATATAACTGCAAACTCTTTTTTCAAACCTGCTTTTTTTTTTTTTTTTCCTACATGAATGCTTCTGAAGCAAAATTTGAAGCCATAGTGGTAAAAAGTGTAATTGTCTCAGGGATGGATATATCTAATGAAAGGAGAATGAAGATAATTAACAGGTAGTTAGCTGCATATTCAAGGAATCATGTCTGCATTCACAGTAATATGTCACAAGCTGATTCTTAACTCACGGTTTTTACAGCACTCTAAATATATTTCGCTTGGAATAAAAGGGCTTTTGATTTACAAGAGCATGACCAGGCTCAGATGTGATTTGCGATGAAGCGTGTGACTTAAACCACTTTACTTTTTTTTGAACAATCATACCAGCAATATACTTGAATTGGAATTTAAAGAATTTATTGTCTGCTTATTACAGGTAAGCCTTAGTTTTGCTCCAGTGGGGCTGAAGTATTAGGGAAGGTGCCTCATTTCTTTTGCTGCCTACCCCCTCTCCAATATGAATGTCATGCTATCTTATTTTCTGGGTAAAACAGTCTCTCACCCTCTCCCCATTTCCCTTAGGTTCCTCTTGTGAGTTTGCAGAATGAATTTTTTGCCTCATTTTATTTTACAGTTACTTCCAGAGAAAGCCATTCAAGTCAAGCCTCAGTAACTGACCTCAAGTGCTTCCATAACACATGTAGGATGTAAATGTCTGGAGTTTTCTGGAGCTGTTCATGTTCACTTCATGTTCTCAGTCAGTGTTATCAGAAACTATATTTAATTCTCTTCATTAAGAATTGCCAGGATGCACCAGGGAAGGCAGGGACACGTCCAAGAAACAGTGCCTGGGCAGCTGTCATGATATACTTCCTGAAATAAGGTGGGAGCTTGGAAGTGCGGCAAAACCCCTGAGCATCAACGGATGTTACTCACACAGAGCAGAGGTGGAGAGGCTCTTTTCCAAGGATGGTATATCATCAGAATTCCTCGCAGTGAGTAATTTCTACCATAATGTGGTATTATCACTCTGGATCTTAAGAAACTGGGTGGTTTAATTGGGTATCTGTTAATGAAGGCAGATTTCTTCATGTTTCTCCGGGTTTAATTCCGGGTTCTGTCAAATGAGAACGCTGCCACAGAGTTAGCAATCTAAAAATTCCTGTTCAGATAATAAGAAAAAATACCACTCAAAATAATATATTGTACTTTATAACTCCAAACATTAATTTTATTTTACTATCCATACTACTTCACTTTTGCCTTACATTAAGAAAAAAAAGTTAACATAGTTAATGTTTTCATCATTTTATTTTGGGATGGAACTTGTTATCCACAATGTCAGTCTGAAAATGAGATTGCTACTATAATTTTTCTAAAACATTTACTTGCATTACCTTGAAAAATGAAGGTATTGTAATATGGTTATATAATCAATTTATATTACTGCAAGAAACATTGTTCAGTATGCATCTTGAGTTTAGGAATAATAAATAAATTCAATAATTTTGGTTTTAAATAAACTGTATTAAAAGCCTCAAGATAATTTGCTCCTGATCAAGCTTAAATATGTTTAACTGCACGTACCAGAGTGATCCAGTGAAACTACAGGAATGATGTCCACAAACACAGAAAAGCTATTACAAGTGTTAGTATTTGGTCTTTAATTTCAGATTTTTTTTTTTTGTAAAACTTAAGAATTTTCAAACTGATTCATTTAAATTGTCCTGGACTTCCCTATTATCTTGAGTTATTGACAAGACATGATGGTTGAACATTAGTTCAGTTACCTGCAATGTTAAAACAGCTGAAAAATGGCAGATCTGTTTACATTTATAATTTTTTCAATCAATTTTAAAGACAGAATCCCATCTCCATTAAAATAAAAGAATTATTTTTTCTTTTTATTTGCCTCTGGTTTTTTGCATATGAGCTGTATTTGTATTTGAGTTGAAGATCTGTGCCTGGGACAGCAGAGAACAGGTACTTTCTGTCCTCCCTATGTCCTCAGCTGCTCTTTGCCTGCCTGCTTACCTTAGATGCTTTGCTGAACCAGGCCATGGTGTAACAATACCCAAGCCTCTTTACAGGGATGCTGTTATCCACAAGGGATGAACATTCCTTGGCCTCTGTGTCCTCACTGATTGATGATAAGTGCAGTAAATTTCATTTTGAGGGCAGCTTAAAGGCTGCTTCTGCAGGACAGACTGGTCTGACATCCACCATAAACTGTCGTGCTTGAACCAAACAGGACAACCCAGGGGGACAGGGCTTGGAATGGAATCCCTATTTCACCCTCTCCCAAATCACTGCCCTAGCATTTTATGTCCAGATTGAAAGGAAAATACAATCAAGGCTAGGTCTGGCAACAACCATATGTTTCATTTTTGATGAGCTACAATGTATTTAATGAGACATATTTCAAAGCCATATATCCAAACACTGTTTAATTGTCCTCAAACTACTCAAATGATTTGGAATGAGTACAACGTTAGAAGAACCAATATATTTGAAAGTTAAATATGCAAGTCCTTTGATTTAGCTTCTTTCTCCTGCAATATTTTGTAAAGGACAGGATTACTGAAACTTTTTTGTATTGTAGACTCTGAGGAGGACCCTAAGGAGACATTATTTGGTTTATAAGAGGAATAGGTTACATATGGTTGCTGCATCATTTCTCTTTCTCACTGTGATTCTTGCCAAGAAATGGATTAATGTTGTTCTATTCAGAGCAGCAATGCAGCTGTAATTCCCATGTAGAAAATGCCTTGTCTTTGAATAACCGCTTACTTCTACTTAGAAAAAGTGTTAATAGAAAAAACTTTGTATGTGGTAATATTTTGTTGCTGCTTTATACAACCCTTACCACACAAGGTTAACACCAGCAAGAAAACAGATACAAATACTGAAAGAAAAGTTGATACCTCTTTATTTGACCAATTTCACACCACCACCACTGAAACGAATGTGTTGGCTAAATAACAAAGTAAGACACTTTTAGGACTAATTCCTCTAATGCTGGTTTTTTGCTTATTCTCTTTACAGTCTGTCTATGTCAATATAAGCTGATTTTAGACTTCTGTATGCTTATTTTTGGTTTATCCGTTACCAGCTTTTTATAAATTTAATTTTAAAGGACAGAAATAGCAATAACGAACAACATCTGTTTGAATAACCTACTAGTTTCAGAGATTTTAGATTTATTTTTTTTTTAAAATTTGCTAGCATTAGAGGGTAGTTAGGCACTCCTTTGACTCTGAATCTATGCACTGCTGACCTAACTCAGAGTTATAGGACTAGATCCATTTTGCCTAAGATAAATGGGCAAGCTTTCTGTTCTATTCAAAATGTAGATTCTTGGGTCAGGAAAATTTTGTATAAGGCCTAGTCCCAAAAGATATATGACTCAGTGTGCTTTTTCCAAGTCATTGAGATACTTGGGAATGACTATAGGAAAGTCAGGACGTTCTACATGTCCAGTTCATAAAATGCTCCACTGCACTTACATCTATTCTTGTACTCTGATGATGTACAACAAGCACCCACATTGTTTCAGATATTTATTTTTAAGAAAATCCAGGAAACATTATCTTAGGATCAGCAGCCATGTCATGTGTATAGGTATATGCTTTCTATGTTATGTATATATAAAACACTGAGTGCTGTGTGCATGTGGATATGGAAGTCTGCCTGAGAGGACCAGCTTGATGCACCATGGCTGTGAAGCAGTTTAAGTCATTTGGCTTCAACAACAGGAATTTTCCATGGTACTCTTTATGTTAGCAGTATAGGAGAAACTTTGGGTGATTTAAATACAGCTCCACCTGTGCTTATTTCCAGCACTAGAAGCAGCTGGTTGGTGATAAAGAAGCTGATCCTTGAAATCAGTCTGAAGATTCCCATTACATTTTGCAGACCTTAATAAAGGCTCAGATGACCTGTTTATCTGTGAAATTGCTACTGTCACCAGAAGGATGAATTACTGTACATGATGGAAGATAATAATAGGAATGAGTTTGATTTAGGAGTGATACACAGTGTCTGCCTTGCTCAAGGAGATTTTGTGGAAAATCCTGTCTAAAAATATGTGAATGTAGCCTCTAGATTTTTTTGTACTGAATGAAATGAGATATATAAGCTTTAGCAATTTTTAATTCAGTTTTTAGTATAAACATTCATTTCATTTTCTTGCTACACTTCTGTTCAAATTCTGAAAAATTTAATAAGTAAACAATGAAATTTGTTAGAAGATTTAGTATGGCTTTGATAGGATAAAGGCAGTTTTTATCTCTCCCCTCAAAGGTTTCCCTAAGTCCAGTGCCAGGCTGGGGACTAATCTGACAGCCTGGACTGCAGTCAGCCATGCAGGATCAGATTTTGTCTTGACACTGGTTCTTTGCTAGCAGGACTTTCTTGTCCTCTGTGTTGTCCCTCTGAATGCAAGCTAAAGAAGAATGGTGTCTGAATCCTCCGAAGAAACAGGTTTCTCCCACAAGTCTTTGCATAGTCTTTGCACATATAAAGCTACAGTAAACTCTGGGAAACCCATGAAGTTTACCTGATGAGAATTGATCTAGTAGACTTGTTACAGAAGGTAGAAAACAAGCATGCAGACATGTTAAGCATAAACAGTGTCATGACAAGATAACAAGGATGTAAAAAAGAATTTCTCATATGGGTAAGCAAATAAATAGAACTGACATATGTTTATAATACTATTTCTTTGTGTAAAAAAGGTGGCATCCATTATTAACCAAATGCTGCACATTTATTTTACAGCTGAGTACGCTAAAACTCTCCAAACTTAAATGGATATGAAGATTTTTTTACTTCCTCCCCCACCCCCTATTTCTCCATCATGTTTTTGATTATAAATCTTTTAAGCTGTCTTTTTACCATTACTGATGATTAATATTTACATACTATAAATGTCCTTTACTTCTATGTGATTGGCACCTTTCACTTTCTCCTCTGGGACATGAAAACACTGGCATAGGAAAAGATATTCTCACCTTTAACAGAGGTTGACAGTATGCTTTTATGACCTTATTTAATTGAAGATTTCATGATTAGAAAATAGCTTTCATTCAAAGAAATTCTATAATAATTGCTTTCTGCTGCCTACCTGAAATGTATATGTATATGTATATATATATTTAGAAGAAATAACTGCAAGTTCAGTACTTTTGGATTGTGCTGCCCTTAATCTATCCTTTTCCTGATATGGCTTCAAAAAGCAGGTTTTGGAGATGTCATTCACATTGACTGTAAAAATCCACATTGATACCATTAGAGTGAGAGGAAGAACAAAAGAGAGATCAGAATTTAAATGCAACATTATACAAAGAACAGGCAGAGCACTCCTTGTATGAAACACACTTCCAAATTTGTATTTTGAAGTGTCTAGCAACAAGTGGAAAGACACTTCAGTCTTGCTAAAGCCAAACATTCAAAGATAAAAACCTCACAAACACAAGGCTGATTTCAAGTGATCACTTGCTTTATTATAATCCTGTTTTATTGGCCTTTTGAGACTTCAATTCCATTTAAAGTGTGTTTCCAAGCTTTTCTCTGCAGCTAGAACCTCTGGCAAGAATACTTTAAAATATAGAAAGACACAGAGACACATAACAGCCCTAGGAAGGGAGAATGTAATGATAATATTTACAAGCATGACAGATGGGATGACGAGGATGCACCAGTGATGAAACTAGATGGTAAGTTCCCTGTTTGATTCTTTAGTAGTGGTATCAATTATGGGAGAAAGAGATAGGAAAAATGTATTAATGCCTTATTTCTGTTTCCAGCAAAGTCTTGCTTCTTCGGTTAAGTTTTTAGTGCTATGCTCTCTCTAGTTTTAAGAGTTTCAGGTGATGGCTCTTGCAGTGGAGAACCATTCTGTATCAGCTCCACTCACTCATGTACTCACATGTTACTTTTTCTGTGTATGACTCTGGTAACAGCACACTTTCAGCTGTTTTTCTGCAGCTACATAGATCATGACTGACACTTTCAAATAAGATAAGTAAGGTTTTAAGCATGTGCCATATTTTGTGTTAACACTCTAAAACTTATATTTCTCAGAACACTGTTCCTAGGCACAGTCTGAAAATCAGGTCCTTGAGAGACTCAACAGCTAACATGGATGTTGATCTCTGCAGTTGAAAATACCTTCTTTCTATTTAGTATTCCAGCCTCTGTTCTTTGTTCTTATGAAAAGAAAGGAACAGGTACTAAATATAATAGAAAGGTTCATTCAGAGAATATTCATGTAAGAAAATGGAAAGGTCTTAAGACTGTTTCTCTCTTTCCATTGGGGGAAATAAACTACAGCAATTCAATTAGCATTCTCTTTACTTAAACAAGAACTCATAAGTAGTTTAAATAGAAATTTTCATCTGAAGAAATAATGTGAAATATCTATTAATCATTCCCATCAAAAATAGCCTAATTCTCATCCCATCTCGTTTGGGAATGCAATGTGTGTTAATAACTGACCTTAAATCCAAATGAAATTATTAAAATTCAGCTCCAAAACTAGATTTTGGACTTCCTCTAGACTGAAGATTTAAGCTATTTATACCATATACTTCTTTCTAACAATCAGAGATAACTAATAACTGCAATATACATTTTAAGAGCAACAATTTTCTTGTTACCATGGAATGAATGACCAATACCAGTGGTATTGTCTTTGGTTTTGAGAAGCATATTCTTTGCTTGATCAGACTCTACTTCTTCTATAGACTGATGTACTTCCAGTAAGTGAAAAGTAAATTCCAGGAATTCCAAAACATTGCAAAATAATAGCTAGCTTTACTTGTTCAACTTACACATTAAATATTCATTTGCTTTATCACTGTAATCTTCACATATAAATTTTCGATGCTCTTGTCAAATACAAAGTTGTCTTCATGGTGCCAACACTCCAAGGAGAGTTTTACAACCACCTCCTTGTGGCTATTATTCTAATGAAACCTAACACAGTGTCATGAAAAGATGAGTCCTCATATTTAGTGAAATAGAAAACTCAGCAAATTCATGTTATCATTGATATCTCATGATAATATTGGCAAATGTCTCAATGATTCTGCTTGGCTTTATAGCTTGTAAAACCTTTTGTGCTCTCAGGAGATTATAATTTTCAAGGAGCAAACAGATTTTACATGCTTACCCACACCTCCACATAAACACAAGATTGAAAAGCACTCAACAGGTACAGTTTTTTGGGTTATTTTTTAGACCATTCATCCAGCATACTGCACAGAATGGCTGGTCTAGCACAAGGTAGAAGAATATCAAAGTTTTCTTTTGCTGACTACTACAAATTAGCACTTGAATATTCCTTTAACTTTCTCAAACTCATGGTACATATTTTAAACTGATTATTTAAGGTGAATTTTTCTGTTTCAAAAGAACTGCAGGCACAATTAAGAAAAGGATGGATAACAGAATTATAGTTATGCAAATTTATTGTGAGTGACATTTAGGACACCCAGCAAAGGAAGAATGAAGGATGCGGAAGTGGAGCAGTCATGGTGGCAACCTGACATTGTAAGCACAGAGGCATTTGGTTAGGGATCCATCATTTGATGAGAGACAAGAGCAATTTATTTCACTTCAGTAACATCTAGAATCTACCAAATTTTTCCCAGATTGTGAGTCCAAATTACAATCTAGAGATGCACAATATGACAGAGGTTAAAAATTGAGTTGGTGCAAAGAATGGTCCCTTATTTTCATTCTCAGTCATGATCATTATAAGCTTAACTGCAAACAGGCCCCAATCAATCTTTGTTATAACTGAATAGTCAGCTTCTTTCCTACTGAAATGGATCATATAAATACAAACTGGTTTTGCTTCCTCTATTAGGCTCACTCACATGTCATCTAATAGTTCCTGCACAATGTTCCCGGTTCTTTCATTTTCAAAGGTAACTCTAATGGGAAATGTGGCTAATGCTTAAATGGCAGTAAAACTGAAGGTAAAAAGCTAAGATAATCACCTGTATTCCAAGAAACTATATATTCTGAAAAGCATATGCTTGCCATGCAAGTGTTGTTGCTTTTCAGGATTAATGATTGGAATTCCATAAAAAATTATAGAGACGAGGTAAATATTGCACTTGTGGTAATGAGATAGCTAAAATGTGATCTAATTGGAGAAAAAATTGCTCACAGAATACAGTATTTGTGGCAGAAGATTGGAATGCTGAGTAACAAAGAGGACAAGTAACACCTTAAAAACATCATGCTAAAATCAGCTTCAAACTTTCACTTGCATGGAAAAAAAAAGCTGGTCACTGCCAATCAGCAGAGTCCCACAGAATACTCCAGGTACATTGCTGAAGTGACTCACAGTGACTCACATAAACTGCAGGGATCCAGTTTCCTCTGTTAGGTGGTAAAAGTCATTGCTATACCAATATATTTGTGTTTTTCCAAAGCAGCTGTGGAGTAACAGCCACATGAAAAACAGTTAATAAGAATGAACATGAATTATATCTATGCACTGCAAGAAAGAATTTTGCTGGTGCTCTTCTTCAGGCACTTTTTCAGAGTTTGCATCACTGTAGGATTCCACTGACCTGATCTCTTTTTGACTGAATAACATATCATATCCATTTATGCCCTCCTCACAAAAACTGAGCATATAAGTATACTACAGTTTGGTTTTTAAACAGGGCAAATATTTTATAATCCTGGTTGATGACTTAGTCTCATATAATATTTATGTTACTTTTAAAGCTATAAAATAGAAATTCTGTTCAGAACTGAAGTATACTTAGAATAAAGACACTGAAATCTATGTCATATTTTGGATAGGATAGTCCCAGACAAAATACCTTGACTTATATTGCTATTACTGGAAGCATCTCTGGACAGTGCTAACTTGAAGCATGAGAGCATTGCATATGCTATTACCAATGGCTACACCCTCAGAAGACAAATTAAAATCTGAAAAGTTAAGTGACTGGGAAAAAAAAACAGAGTTAAAAATGCTTCTTTTCCACTCTATTTCATTCTAACATTTTTAAGCAGGATAAAGCAAGCCTATGAAGATTCAAGATGAGCATCATCTTCATGGAAATGATCCATCATAAGTAAATCCTGGAGATGCAGTACAATATAGGAGGAAAATTCTATGTAATAAGTCATTGCAAATGCTATACATGTAATACAGTCAATAGCCTCTTACCATAGTCTTATCCAAAAAGCAAAGTAATAAAGTTAACAGATCACAATCTCCAAGCCAAGACCAAAGTAAGAAAAGACGTCTTTGAGTTACACAGAATGAAAATGATCCAGCACTGTAAAGTTTTGGACAGCCTTGAAATCATCCGTAAAATGAAATGCAAAAGTTTTTGTTGTAGCAGATTATATTCTTGAGAGCCATGAGTGCTACACTGCTGAATTGTGGTTTATGATAAAATAACTTACCATCATTAGATTTATTGCTCAGGTATAAGTAGACATAATAAAATATTTGCAAATATATAGTTCTTGAAATTGATGTAGCAAGCATGAATAACAGCAGTAATGGTATCTCACCAATATTTATTAACTTTCATGTAACACTCTCCCTGAGGGTGGCTGGTTATCAGAACTGCTCCAAATTCCCTCATTCTTAATCTCTTGCCAATTACAGATCCAGTTGTTGTTTCTAAAGTCATCACCTAAAACACCAACTGCCAACATCCTTTGTTTTTGCATTTTTGTGGAACACACCATGAGCAATTAAAAAAAAAAAAGGAAAATATTTACATTGTAATCTGAGACAGTTGGAATTCTTATTAATAATCCATTGAAATATGCTCATTTAATTCTGTTACATTTTTGTCCTATTACATGTCAGATAAATACCCTCAGAGACATATTTTGATTTTTCTTTCCCGGGATGATATAACTTATCTTTATATATCATCAAATGAACCCCAAACAAATATCAATATCAGTGTTCACTCTGGAAACAGACAGGTCTCATTCATGGATGGAAAGTGGGCACTAATCATAACCATGGAGAGGGCAAAGTCGTGACTTGGTGCTCCGACTAACATAGAGAACATAAAGAAACACCTGAAGAGAGTGGATTGTTGATTTTTGCTTGATCTTTTAAAATCAACAAAACAATATAAAGGAAATGAGGATGATTTTTGGTCAAAGCAGAAATAACTGATTTTGTTTTAGACAATAGTATAACTGATCTATTTATGTCCAACTAATTCAATTAATATTCAGGTGTACTTAGGTGAAACCCACACTTACCGCAACTGACTGCATAATGATAAGTAACTTAGGTGACATGCTTATTTATAAAAATAAATGAGTGTACTGTGTCTCCAACTCTTATACACTAAGGAATATGTACCTTATTGGTATGAATATTGAAACTTTTTTTATGCAAACACTGTAAAGTATTTATAAAATTTAAGGGAAATTCAGTTTATACAGTTATGAGTATTTGCTCCAGAAACTTAGCTCCAGTAATTATACACATTCAAACTGCAAACAGAAACACACACTGTGACCTTCTGGTACAGATCTAATGAACACTGCTTCAATTTCAGATGCTCAAATGTTTGAATTATCTCCCTACAAATGTACAGCAGCACAAGAATTATGCATATAAATTATTTTTTCAGCACATTCTAAATGGAAGGAAGTCATGCGTTATTTGTTGAGAAATGCCAGGCAGATAGAAGGTGCTGAAAGTCAAAGCTGAACATGCTTGTTAATGATTGCTTCCTGTGATCAACATCTTCTGCTGACAAGTTTCTTGCAGCTTTTTTGGAGGGCATTCTCACCCTCTAGCATCCCAGGTGATGGGACTAAAAATCCACACTACATTAGAGTCTAGACTACATTAGAGAATCTTTGCTATTGCTAGCTTTGTAGAGTTGTGAGTTTAGTCACCTAGAATTTTTATTTACAGGATTAATTAATAGTACCTATCCATTCTTTGAAAGGCTTTTTTTTAAGACTAAATTAAGTGTCGGAAGACCTTAATTATTTTACAAGTCTGCACACATGGAGAGGTGCAAACTATCACTGTCAATACTTTCACCTCTACAACACAGTCCAGAATCCTGAGGTATATGTTTGCACTACAGTTGTGTGCTGTTTCACCTGATCTCTCCTTTTAACAGCTGCAATGCTGGATCCATGAAGTTCTGAGGTTTGTAGATAGGTATGCTATGTCACCTGGCCTAAGAAAAATTATTGCCTCTTCCTAAAAAAGCTGTGTTGCTTTGAAAACAAATCTAAAAAATATCCCTTTACTTTTCATGTGTCTTACAGAAAATATACTGGTGTTAGTTCGAGTTATTCAAATAGGAAAAAGTATCGAGTCCATAACCTGGTCAGTATGCACATTTATAACGAACAGAAAATTATTAGTGGGCTGATATCAGATTCAGGTTGATTCAGGTTTAAATGTCTCTATTTTATGGACATTCCTGACAGCTTGTAGACATCTTTGAAATGAAACAAGTTTTAGGATCTAAACCCCTGTTTTTGCTGGTGGTTCATGCCAGTACATACCAGATGATTAGCTTGGCTACATCACTATAACTACAGTGTGACAACCTGACTGCAATACAGCTAAAGTTCAGGATCTGCTTTAGTAACTGATAAGAATTCTCAAATATTGCCAAACTCGTTTTGTTTTCTTTTTTTTTTTTGTCTGTTAAAAATTAATGCAACTATGTTAGTTAGACCAATTAGAAGTTGTAACAATAAAGTATAAGTTACTTGCAGTACATATAGAAATCTACAGAGGGGGTAGTTATTATACATTGCAAGGAATTTAAGCTTGGATTACTTCTCTTACTTTTGAGAAGCAGACACGTAATATACAGCGTAAAACAGATATGATATTTTTGTGGAAAAAGCTGGGGCTATTTTTATGTTCTAAATAATATTGTATTTTTTTCTTATGAAATCCTCTTATGAGAAAATAACATCAATGTAAACTTCATCAATCTAGATGTAATGTATTAAAAACCAAAAAAGATTTGTGATGTTCTTTTGCTTTATACCCTCTGGAAGCAGCCCTGAATAGAAGCACAATACAGTCCAACAGGTGTTGCCACATTCTGCCTATTACAACTAAGTAATTCAAAAAATAAACCCTGCTTTCCCTTACAGTGAGTGGGAGGTTTCCCATTATTTTTCATACAAAATTTCAGGATGCTAATGCTTGCATTTTCATAAGAATTCATGTACCTGTTACTCTATCAAATGAAATAAACAAACTGGATCTCATATTACTGTGTTGTGTTGTTCAAAGCATGAAAGGATGAAGATGGGGTACCAAGTACTCACAGAAATGTCACAATTTTCCAAACATTTAGTGTATTTTAATGTAGTTATTGCTTTATATGTACATTGACATTGGGAATTGTAGTGTTTGCTGTTTGTTCTTCAACTCACCTCTTTAAAATGTTTCATAGAGCCAGATAGGCAAATTAGACAATCACACAGCAAATAGTCAAAGTGAACAGTTCACAAATATCCCACAAGCTGACATTTTTTCATGAAAATTCCCCCAAAATACTTACGAGCAACAAATATATTAATGAACATCTGATTCAGATCATAGATCTCTGTTGGCCAGTGAATATCACAAAAGCTCTATTCCCCATTTCTTAGTTCTGATATTGGCCTGAAGTACACAGTGCAGAACACTGAATCTTATATTTTGGAAATATGTCTGTTTTCGTGTTTTCCTTTTCAACTGACTATAGATTTTATATCTGGAGTGATCTTATTACTATTGCAGTATTACCTCAGGATCACCTTCGACACTGAAAACAATCAAAGATAAAAAAAATCAACAGGAGAAAAAAATCCTCACTGCTTTCCTCTATGTAAGGTGCTTCTATTATTTCTCTGTGTAATAAATCTATATGATGAACATGAGCTACTGAACAGTATGCCCCAAATTTTCAAAACTATTTCAATATTTTAAACAATACTGCAAATATACATAAAAAAGTTATTTTCAAATTCTTTACATGCAATAGACATTGAGTTCTTAAAAAAGTTGGCTCAACTTCAAATATATTTTGATTAGAATAAAATACAGTTTTAATGACAGATTAATAGCATGAAAATACAATGTAAAAAACCCCACACCGCTTTGTAAGTTGATAATGTGGTCATGATATTCCACTTTTGACAATGTTTACCAAAGATTGTTCAGCAATGCTGAAACACAGTGGTGGTGAAATTTGGAGGTAACACAAAACAGACACAGATATTTATACACAGAAAAGACTTGAGTTATCATCATAGGAATAATTAAAGAACTGAGAATCAAGAATTTCCAGGAAAGACAGAGAATTAAATGTATTTAACATCCCCAAAAAAGACCAACAAAACGAACACAAAACAACAAAGCAACCAAAAGAAAAAAAAACCAACCAAAAAGAAAACCCAAAAGCCAAAAAACTTTTTCAACATGTATGGAACCTAATCTGCAGCCTAGTAGAAAAAAAAACAAAAACAAACAACAAAACATTTATTGTGGAAATGTGAAACTATACTAAATGAGACTACAATAGACTGGACAAGATGCATATTACCTAGATTGTAGAAAATTGCCCACTGAAACACATGAGACATTATGGCTGCAGAGTTTAAGAACAAGTTTGGCCACTTTTTCTAACTGTTGCACAGTAACTTGAGTGGGATTTAATTCAAGGAAAATCTACATTCTGTATCACACAACTCAGTGAACACTGTGATCCTTTTTAGCTTTTCATCTTGGGAATCTGTGCAATATGAGGACTCCCTCTCTCTGCACAGGACTGGGCAGCCAGTCAGCAGAGAAGCCTTGCCCTAGGCAGTCTGACTAGTTATTTTCTTGCGAATTTTCTTCACTCATGCTGGGCTGCTGCTTATCTCTGCTTTCAATTTGTAACTCCCACAGATCTGTCTTGGAGTGCATCTCTGTGAGGACTGATGCACCCAAGTGCTTTTGATCAGTGACGAAGATGGCTATGTTTGCATTGTCACTATGTGTGAAGTTTTATGCTTCAATCCATTAATATGGAACCTGCCTCATATTTATCTCAGATTTTTAGAAATATTTTAGTACAGAACTTTATTTTGAACTTTTCATGCTGCTAAAAAAATGCAGGTAAGGGAACAAATTTTGCTTTGATTTTTCCTGTTGAGTAAATGGATTTGCTCCTCAAAAAGAAAAGGGACATCTCAAAGCCAAAGGATCTAAAAATCACATGGAAGCCACTTACTGGTAGTCTTCCCTCCAGGTAGCAGAACTCCACATGAAGCTCCATGCACAGAATCTCTCATCACTGCCTGAATATGACTCATCTCTTCACATAAAAAGACATTTGATTTAACTGTTTGGGAACAGAGTTAAAGATTTGAATCTAATTTTTATCATGTTTATCATTTAAAGAGTCTCACTGATTACCATTGCTTTGTTGTAAAGCTGAAGTAGATTCATGGAAATTAGGTCAGGATATGCCCTCAAACTGAAAATAAAACTGGTAGTCAGAGGCATTATTTAATTTCCAATCAGACCCTGAAATTAGAGAGAAATTGTAATGGTATAAGATTTTCTTTTTTGACAAAACCAACTTGAACTTCTTTTGGCTTTTTGAAATAGAGCATAATAATTACATCCAAAGGAGCTGGCTGAGAGTGGGCAGCCAATTCACAGGTGGAAGGAACATCTGACTAAATCCCTTTTAGCAGGGAAGTCGCCAGAGCATGCACCTGGCTTTTTGTTGGAGTCATTTCTATCTGCCAAAAAGCATTGTTGCAAAATGATGGGGAAAAATAAACAAGGGATAAAGCATACTGGAATTTTAACTAAAACAGCATCTTGACTGAGTTTGGGAAAGGCTAGGGGTAGCACTGGAGGGCCTAGTGCCTTCCCATCTGCAAAACAGTGGAAAAGGAAGACTTTTTTGGACTTTATCTGTGTTTCCCATGTTTTTCTAATATTTGCTATTTGTTTTTCAGCAGTTATTGTTGGGCAAAAGCCTCATTCTTTAGGGATTTTAAAAATGCAAACAGAATTCTGGGTCTTGTTCCAAGGACACAATATACAGTGGTTTGTAAACATTTTAAAATAACTTCGAAGTCTTGTTAATAATATTTAAAAGCTGACAAGTTTTAGTTTACAGGTTGAGTTCACAAATTTGGTATGTCACTTCTGGATAAGTATGGTGTACCAGGAATTGCTGGTCTTCCTACTTGTCTCCCTAAATGTCCACAATATAAGTCTTAAGTGCTCAGGAACCAACAGTGAGAATGTGCAATAAGGAGTGACCAAATGGAGAATACAAAACCACAGCTACTCCACACTATCAAGCTACATAAATTTGCTACAATCATTTCTTTTTCTGATCTTCATTAAATATTTTTTTTCCAACTTAAAAAATTACAGTAGCATTAACAAAGGTTGTAACCCAAAGTAAGTGTAAAAGAGGACTAGGTCCCCTGGGCTTGATCCATATGGAAGTTTCTAAAAATCATACAAAATCTTTGGTAGGTTTAGAATGGCCAGCATGACTTATTAACACCATGGAAGGCTTATGTATAAGAGGCATATCATTCTTGGTAAGATTATTGGTCCCTGTCCTGTTGCGTCATTTTTGATGTTCCATGTGTTTCTGACTCCTAAATTAGCTGTTGACAGCCAACAGCACCCATTGTGCTGAATTTCTTACACCTTTTGCAAAACTCATCGCTGGTAAGAGTGAATTCAGCTCTGAGCCTATAAGAGAAAGCAAAATACTAAAACCCAATTTGTAGACATTTCTGTCAGGCAGCTCCAGATTTCTGCCTTGCACATTTTATATTTCACTCTATTCTGACTCCTTATTTTGTATTGCACTTCTCTGCATGTGGAATGCAGTTATTTATCACTAATGAGAAGACTTTTCAAATAAGATTTTTTATCATTTCTGTTTATAACCCTCTCTTAAAGGGGAAGGAGGAACCCCCCAGATTCTTCCATTTGAAGAGGAAGAAGACATTTTGCATTTCTTTTACAGAAAAGAAAGAGAGCAGAAGGAAAGGAGGTCTAAGCTACTGTATACATAAAACATTTGCTCTCTTTCCACTTTGCTTGCTAAAAGGCATTGCAAGACTTGGTTGATAACTTGAAAATTCCCTCCTTTTTTGGGGAAAAAAAGAAAAAAAAGAAAAACAGGTAGACTACATGCAGGTATATCCAGATATACAAGCTCCTGATTTGAACAGCGCTGGGATATGAAGGGTAAAAATTATACTAAACTTCATTAAAAAGAGAAAAAAAAAAGATATTTCTAGGGATATCAGCTGTAGTTCCCTGTAGGAGGGAGTGTTAGTTGCAATTCATATGAATGAAATTGATTTTATAGATGGAATATATTCTAAAGCTCTATGAAGGATAAAGCAACTCCCTGGACAACTATATAGTAATTGTTTTTAAGCAGAAAAAGATAATTGTAGTTTCATTATACCTCCTGACTTTGACTTGAGTCAAAAATTTACAAATGAACTCTCCAATGAAATAGGTTCCTGAAAGATGCACTTATTCAGATTCTTTTATTTTCTCTGTACAACTTACATTTGTTTAATGCATACAGTGAGAAAGTACATGAAAACCTATTTTGCTTGTTGTACAAAATGAAATGAAATTCAGACATGTCACAGCCTTGAAACTCTTCTTCATGGACTGTATAATGGATTGGCAGATATGAAGGTGGATATTTTTTAAAACTTGTATTCCTGTTTGTGTTCCTTTGACCTATGGTTGTGTTCTGTGTATATGAAAGCAGAATGATGAAATGGCTGAAGTTATCGAATACAGCTTGGAACATTACTTAAGAGACAAATTTCAGTCAGTTGTAAATGGTGAACTGTGTCTGAAGCCTTAGCTATAGAAGCTGGTGTCCTGAACCCTGCTAAGATATCATTGAAGTGCTGGACATTCTCTGTCCCTTCTCAGTGTTTTGCCATGGGAACCCATACACCTTTTTTATTAAAGCCTGTAAGACCCTCCATTTATGATTATATCCTCTCTCCATGAGGAAAAGCATGTTTTCCCCTATTTGCATTCCCTCCTCCTACCCCTTCTTTAAAAAAGATAATGAAAAAGCAAATGTGTGCTATGTTTCATGCAAAGATGACTTTTGTTTTGTAAGCATTCATCTGTTCCAGCTGCTAATTCCTCACTCAGAGCCATAATCCCTTGTCTGCCACATCACAATTAGCAGTGGAAAAGTCTGGGATTAATATTGAGAGGATTACAACTTTCAGAGAGAAAAAGGCAGCAGGAGTGAACGAAGTATGGAACATAAATCCTGTCTTCATCCAAATGTATTTAGCAATCAAAGCAAAGTTTCACACACTGTGAAAGAAAGAATATATATTTGCAGTATTCTCTAAGTCATCAAGTGAATAGAAGAGTCCAGATACTCCTGAAAGGTAGTCTCATAACTCTCTAGACTTTTTAAATAGTGCAGAAAAAATACTTAAATTTTTAAAAGTACTATAACTTTTGACAGACACAATGAACTTCTTCAATAGGCAGTGTAGCATAGACAACCAGGTAGTCACAACCTCAGGTGGCATGAAATATCCTGATGGTTATTGGCAAAACTGCTCAGTTAGAGGAAATGAAATACCTACACCTAAACCCCATGATTATTCTCTACTTCAGTAATATTCAGTGATAAATGGAACTGCCAAGGTAGGGTGTTTTTTTTGCCAGCTGGATCAGGTGCAAATGCCTAAGCCTTGAGTAATGACAGAGCTAACCCACTTACAGTTTTGATGACTTAAGTTAGGAAACTGTATCAACAGATACACTGTGTGAAGATGACAATAATTATCTGATGTTAAATGTGTTTCAGACAAAGTTCTAAATTCTACTGATCAAAAGTCGATGAGTAGAAAAAAATGTTTTCCTCCAGCTTATGAATATATTTGTCAGAGTAAACCAAGGATTTAGAATGACTAGTCATTCTGGACCTTCTGAGGTACTATTTTTATTCTTGAAAGTAGTCTTCAAAATTTTTACTGCTTTCTTATTTGAAACCCTTTTTCTGATCTGAGGAAGAAGATAATTTATAATTGTAATAACTCCAAGTTGCAATTCTGGTGGTAAAAATGTGTGGAAGAAATGCATGTGGGTAACCCAGGTACCAGGCTACAGCTAAGGATTTAGGAAAATTTATTTCCAACAGCCAAAACCACTAACTTTATGGCACTAGCTGCACTGGGCATGAACAAAAGCACCTGTGTTTGTTCTCTCGGGGCCTTTTAATCAACTGCATGGCCCCACTGCTACAGGGCCTTCAAGCATGTCTGTGAGAATTTTATCTTTTAAGAGGGAGTCAACGTCCCTGGCAGGCAGGAAGAGAAAACACATAAAGCTACTAATGGGAAGATATCTTTTGCCAGTCAGCAAAGCTTCCTTGAGTGAACGTTAACTTCTTCCTCATCAAGTAATTTTTCTGAAAATTTTTCTACTCTTACACCCTTCCTTTTAGTGTCACGGTGAAGAAGAGGAACAGAATTGTTAGATGCAGTGCTGGGCAGGGCACATAGCTCACACAGAAGAGGATCTACCCCTCCTTTACCCATCTCCTCTACTATGTGTCCTGCTCCTGGCAAATAGCAAGATGTTTCTCATGTGACCTCCATGTAACCAGTAAGTATAAAGTGTACAATAGCACCTTAGTAGGCAGTTTCTGTTTCACATATCCAGATAAATATTTTACATAGCTTAACAGTAACATCTCTTTCCTGTGAAAGAGAATGTTTGATAACAGTGATATTCATAATCAGTTCTGGAACTAAGAGTAACAATATCCCACCTTAGGTTTTTTTATACTCAATATATATTTCTCTTTTCTCAATGAATTCGTTGAATGTACATTTATAGATAAGATATAGAGGCTAACATAAAGTTCTTTCTCTTCCTGACTTAATCCGTATTCACCCTGGTGTTATTGTTTTATTAATACTGAAAGTGTCAGACTGCCTACCCTTCCATAGTAGATAAGTCTGACTCTGAAAATTATAGGAAGGAAAAGTTGTCTCATATTTCTTCCTTTAAAAAATGCATAAACATGAATTTAAACTAGTTGATATAATTACTGTGGGTGGTTACTTTGATTTCAAATTATAAAGAAAAATAGCGTCAGATAAATATTTTGAAAGGATTTCTTTCTCACCATAATCTGCAGTGAAATTCTGTTCTAAATGGCAACTAGCATTTTACTCTGAAAATTCCACCCTTTATCACTGCTGAAATCCAAGTGGACTGCCCCCTGAAACACTTTTACTGCTTTTAGTGTTGCTCAAATGATTTGGAACTGCAGGATTCAAATTACTAGTTCTTAAAGAGTACGATGGGTAACTTTAAAAATGTGTAATTACTCTGAATAATGTCACGCGAGAGCTCTAGATCAGCAAAATATAATCACACTGTCATTACCAGAATAAACATTACATATGAATTTTTAAAACCCAGCTTGTTTCTTTAAACAAATCATAGAATCAGAGAATGGTTTGAATTGGAAGACACCTTAAAGATTATTTATTTTCAATCCCCCTGCCATGTTCAAGAACACTTCCCACCAGATGAGGCAGCTCAAAGTCCCATCCAACCTGTCCTTAACACTTACAGGGATGGGGCATCCACATCTTCCCTGAGCAACTTGTCCCAGTGCCACACTACCTTCAGAGAAAAGAGTTTCTTCCTTCCATTTAATATAAACCTGTCCTTTTTCACTTTGAAGCTGTTCTCCCTTGTTCTGTCACTACCTGTCCTTGTAAAAAGTCCAGTATGAATCAAACCAAACTACAAGTTCAAAGTAGAAATCAAGCTTTGTATATTTTTTATATTAAACAAAATTCTCAGCTTTACTGCTGAGTTTATTGATAAAGTTTGTTTAGCATACACTCAGAAATGGATATTAACAACAAAGAAATAGACAAGGAAGATCTGTAGTCTTTCATTCAATAACTATTAAGAATGAGTTTCTTCCAAATACTCATTCCTTCACAACTCCAAGAGATAAGTTAGGGAGGTACTGTGTTTTATGCAACTTAAAAGGGCACCTGACTTAAATTGGCTATTTCTTTAAATGCCTCAGAGAGTAAAACTGACCCAAACAACAGAATTATTTGTGCTTACAGATAGAGGAAGATGTGCTTTAAATCCAAAATGAGACTCTGCGTTTCAAAACTATTTTAAAGTCACATTTGAATCTCTAAATAACTGCTACGCTCCTGCTATGAAGGGACACACAAAACAACTTCATGCAGCTAAAAAAATCAGACAAACTTTAATTCACAACCAAAACCAATGGTCAAAACTCACGACCTAGGAACCATACAAGTAACTTGTTGGAGACAGTAATTCACTAAATCAAACCTGGGGTAACTAATCACAGTTGCAAGCTTGAAGTGATCTCTGCAATTGCTAGGGTAGCAAGTTTGAAACCAAGCCAGTGGCTTTATTGCTTATTACACCTGAAAGCCTATTAGATGAGTTGTTGCAGAATTCGTCATTGTATTTAGCTTTTCTGAACAGATATGAAGACTATGAAGCTAAGGGTGCAATCATAGTGAACACTTTGCAGATAATTGTATATAATTTTTCACAACTGAAACATGATTAGTAAGTCATCAACACCTGGTGCTGTATTACCTATATATAGCAAGGCTAGGCAAAATGACTGGTTTGCCTGAATGCCTTCCTGCCCTTTCTAGCACACTATGTTCTTGCTTCTTGTTAGCGAAAACTAGTATTTTCCTCATTTCTCAGCAGCCATTATTATCCAGAAATGTTTATATGGTCTTTGCAGGGAAGAAATTTATGGCCAAATGACTCTATTTTCCTGCAAATTATTTTGACAATGGGAGGGTAGGAATGAGGGGTGAATAAAATTTTATTGAGCAATGATCCTTGAAAACAAAATTTGTAAGGTTTTTTAATTGTAGTATGCATTGAAAAAACAAACCTTTAATAATGTAATGAATTCAACTTATAGGCCTCCCCTGCTCCAACGCTTTTCATCAGTCTGGTAGGCAGGTAATAGAACACAAGGTTCCTTTCTTTTTAATTATCATGGAATGCAAGCATTAGTCTTGAATTTTTCAGAGATAGTCTAAGAAAGTAAAATCCATTCTTATAAATGCTAATTATTTTGGCAAATCAGCCAGCACTAAGAATCTAGTAACTGTGGAGAGTAGGTTTGCTTATCCTATTTACTTTTTTATCTATTGAGTTAAAAAGAGATCAAGTGCTACTAGGGTAAGTTTCTTCCACTGTAAGTGGAAGTTGCAGCAGAAGATTGAAATTGAAGAGCTTTCCAGCCTGTCATTGTAACTATGACTATTGCTCCCATATTATACTGGTTTATCAGCTACAAAGATATCTTCCCAGTTTAGCTTACAGCACTTACTAAAACAAGATAAGGGATCTCTCTGTTTGGATAAATTGTCTGTATTCTGTGTTTAGGGAAACTGAAACTGAATCTTCTTTGATAAACTAAAACAGTACAATGTGTACACTAGTGTTTTAGTGAGAATCAAGGGTGCAGTTTTGAAACAAACCTGATTGAACCTAGTTACAGAGTGGCCTCAGAGCATAGGAACTGTATTTCTTTGGGATGACACTACACTGAAAGATGTGCACACAGTATGCACCTGATGCACTCCAGTTATTAATTCACATTCAGACTCTTGGACCAGAGAAAAGCTAGTCCAAAGCAGACTCCCTTCTCCCTCATAACACATCCAATTGCCCTTAATACCACTACAGTTCTTTCCCTTTCTTTTTTTTTTTTTTCTCCATACTACTTGCTAATATAGCTGTAAGCATTGACGACAAAAATGGTCTCCTGCTAATTGGGAACTCTACTCCAGGGATATCTAATTATGTTGGAGTATCAGTACGGCATGAACTTTGTTATCTAACACCATGGAAAATAGCCTTGATGGGAGTCTGATGGATGATGAGATATCTCAACAGTATCAACCTTTCAGCCAATGGTGTTTTCAAAAATATTTTTGCTGTAGAGCCACATGTACTAATCCAAGGTCAACTATATTCCTATCACATTACACATCAAAACATAGTGTATCCGTGGTCTGCTAAGGACAGAGGTAATTTTTTTTCTGTAAGGGCTCACAATTTTCTCAGTTCCGTGTCTTACAATAAAGGTAATAAAAGGTACTCTTTTTGTCTGAAATATATACATATATTCCTAGACAGCAGATGATAGCAAAGAGGAACAGTTTTTTGTTGTCTTTTTTTCTTTTAAATGTAATGTTCCCATTTATGTTCTTTTCACACAGGAAGCTGATAGAACACCTTTTATTTGACTGACATTCTCTAGATTTAATAAAAAGCTGGAGCCTGCCTTGGCAGTCTCATCAACATGAAACAAAAAGACAGAAATAAAAGTGTTGGTAGTATTTTAAATATAGATATCCTCTAACTTTACCCTTGATAATCAATGCACAGTTAAATGGTTTTAATACATGTGGGAAAATATCAGAAATGGCTTCAGGCTAATGAACCTGTTTGCTGTGCAGACTGTTTTAATTATTTTTTTTCTGTGTTTCCCAGAGATGTGCACCTTTGTATGCTAAGACTGTGCAGCAAAAATGAGGGATAAAAACCATTCTACTGAATAAAATTTTGTCTTTGTCTGGGTTATTCAGAATCCATTTTGCATAAGACGACTCTGGCTGATGAGATTACGTTGAAGGTTATTTTCAAAATCAGATGTAGAATCAGGACTGGACTGACTTTTTAAGTGGGGTTGAGGCAACTTGTCATGCCATGTCAGGATTTTTTACTATTGGAGACAGTCTCCTAGATGAATATTCAAGTTATGTATTCTGAATGCATCCAAAATAAGTTATCAGGTCTCAGGCATTTCCATGAGTTCTGTGATGTTATTACTGGAATGTAAATATAATCTACTTTCCTGTGGAGATTGCTTTCAGGAGGAACGTGGAGGCCATCATCTACTTAGAAACCACTGATCTGTGGTCCTTAAGAATCTTCAGAAATAATAAACTTTGTTTCATATTGTAACCTCCATGACCATGCAATGAAACTTTTTGGCAAAAAACCCAAGTGCTTCTCAGTGATGGGAAATGTGAGTCTTCTTTTTCTATCCATATGTATTCCATCAACTCGAAGTGAACCACAAAATTTGTAAAGTTAGGGAGAATATCCCTTGAACAAATATGGCCAAATGAGGCAAGGAAAACACTCCCAGAGAAGGGTTTCACAGATGAGCCAGAAACTGAATCTAAAAGTGCATCCTATTCTCACTTCATCAAGAGAACACTTCAGAAAAGTTAACAGGCTGTATATGACATCATTCAAAGAAATTCTCCTTGCCAGAAATATCATCCTAGTATTTTCAGTAGATTTGAGATTAGTCCCATAGAGTCTTCTAAAAAAGATCTTTCTGAATACCTAACCAAAAGGGCATTGGTCAGACCTATTGGATACAGAAAGCCTTCGGTTTTATAAGACCCTCTACATTAGAAGGATTGTATTACGGATTTACTAGGCCACATTTCCTATTTCTAGTATAAGTGCTGCATGTGGAATAAAGCCTGTGATGATTTTTGTGTCACCTATACTGTTAATATTACCTTTGAAGACACAAAGTATTTTGTTCACCAAATACTTGCAGGTGATTATTTTACTCAGTATCATCAGCCTTCATGAACTGGAATTTTATGAACTCAGTGACATTAAGGACTAGGGACTGGTATTCTGGTATTGATTTCTGCATTGTACTATCATTCAATTAATTTATTATGGATAAATTGTGTTGGTTCTAGGCTGTTAAAGGAGCTCTGCAGCTGTTCACAAACAGTATAAATGCAGATCCGCACGCAGAATAATGTTTTCCTATAAACAGCAAATACATCTCTGCCCAATAAACAACCTATTTTTACAGCTTTGTAGTCAAAACAGAGTCCTGTAATGGAATGGCTACACCTGAGAAGTGCATTAATCTGGGTAGAATCAATATTAGCTTGTCTTGAGCTCAAATATAAGCATACAATATTACTGTAACCTACATATTTTGTAATACTGTGATTGGCCAAACACAATGTACAAGCATTTTGCATAACCGTGTGAGAAATGTGACTTCTAAAGAAGACAAAGGCTTGTACAGTTGCACTTGAATGACACAGGAAAACTTTGTGCTACTATAAATAACACAATTTTCAAGATGAAGAATAAAGTACAAAATAAGAGCAAGGGCCTGTAAATTAGTAGGACATTTTGTTGAACACTCAGGAAAGACACTGTCAAATCCAGAAATGAGATGAGCAGCATCAGGAACATGAGATCCTCCTCTAGGGATCTGGGGAGAGGGGAAGGCTGCCAGGAAAAAGACCAGACATGAGCAAGGAGAGATGGGTGAAAAAGATAAGGTACTATATTTAGTTAAATGTTAGGATCTTACTGGGTAAGAGCTAGGCATTAACACAAAGAATGTTGTTAATGAATGTCAGTCTCACCCAGTGCTGTTTAAAGTTTAAATCTGGTTTATATCAGTCTTGTAAACATTCTCATCAGAGCAATCTCTAATTCAGCTGTTGATATTGATATGTATGCCTATATATGGACACACATTTATAATGTTTATTAATTTGAGGCAAGTATATTTTTGTTCTGTGTAGTTTCACCTGTTAAAATTTTGGAATCCAACTGAGGTACTTAAAGCTATTTTTTCTTTTGTACTTCATCTTAAATTAGGAAGAGACAGAGGAGTCTGTTTTTTTCCCACAAAACATTAAAGTAAACAGCAGATGTCAAGAGGCAGTAGTTGTCACAAGCAATACCTTTGCAATAGCAGAGATGGTGGTTCTTTGAACCACGTCCAACAGTCAGGTATCACTGGAAGCACTAACTCAATATGCAGAAATTCATTGCATGTTGGGGATATTGAAACTACTGAAAGTTTCTCTGGTTATGAATGCTTGAAGTTAGAGATGCTGATCACTTTATTTAAGCATCAATATTTGTCACTCTGATTTGCAGACATACATTGAGGCTTACACAGGGTACAAGAGTTTCCAGTAGAATCATTCCTGATACTTTAGGGAATAAAAACCTTAGTTACCACTACAGGTACCTCAGCTCCTTGTTTCAACAGTTATATCTGGAAAGTATATAATTATTATCATCTTTTTCCACAGAATTTACTAATTCCTTTTGTGTCGTACTTTGTTTTGTTTTTTTTTCTAACTGCCATATTCTCACAGTTTGTCTTGAAAAAGTGGTTAAAAGTTTTGTTTCTAGAGTTGTTGCTAACAATATGATGTAACAGTGGTTGTCTTTGCTCTGCATTTAGAGGAAATGAATTATTTTAGCTAACAGGAACAATTTCTGTTTAATCTAAATTATATCTTGGTTGCTCGCATTCATATCTTACACATGATACTGAAGACATTAGGTACAAAACTGAATTTGCTTTCTTAAAATTGTATATTCTTACTGACAAGATAGAATTATGCAGCTGGGACCTCATGAATATTTCGCAGTGTAACCAAAGACCTTTCACTTTTATTCTGAGCTACTGTCTTCAAGAATGTCCAAATATGATGTTTTAGTCTGTAATGTTGGGATGATGCTTGTCTTTTACAAGCAATCTGGGCCTGCAATAAGATCCTGGTGCAAGTTGGTGTTTCTTTTTCTTTAGACTTTTAATATTCTTACTTAATAAAAATAAAACAAAGTTAAAAATATTTTCAAAAAGCTAACTGGTAAGTGCTGTGGTAGGTTTTTGACTAAACAGTGCTATAGGCAAACTTAATTTTGGTTGTAATCCAGGATTCAATATGTGGGGAATTTTTTCCACTTTACATATCGTAGTGAGATACAAAGGAGGGCTATTTTGTTAAAAGTCCTTCCTGTCAACTGAGTTTAACTTTAAAACTCTATGAGCTCTTGATTTCAAAAAACACTGTCTCTCTACCTAAATTTTCTGCATTTCATCTCTTAGATTCAAACTTTTTTTCATTTGATTAACATTAATAAATAAAACTTATCCCATTCTTTTTGCACAGTTAACAAATATATGCCTACTAACTGCCGTTCTGTAATGACATTTAAAATATATTTAATCTGTACACTTCTGGGAATTAGAACTGCTCTGAAACTAAGTTCAACATTTTTCTTATTAGAAGGTTCCAATGTTTAGAATATATAATATAATTGTTGTCAGAACATTTAATTGATTCTGAATGAAGAAGCAGGTATAAGGTATCTGCAGGTTGGAAGATACTACTTTTATCCTAGATTTCATAAGTGTACGGAATGAAATCCTCTGTTTGGTCTGTTATTGAAGGGAAGTGGTGTAGTCTGAGAAGAACCAAGCAAATATAAGCAATCAAGTAAAATTCAACACTACTGTAATTACATAGATGTTAAAATATTTATAACATTGAGTTGCAGAAGTATTATATCAATGTATGGTTTTAAACTTATGTATGTCAAGTGAGCAGATTGAACTCAGAGGCCCCATATGTTTGTGTAGTTACTTGAACCTGTGTAAGAGAACTGAAAAAGAAAATAGAACTATAAAAACATTTGGTATCAAATAGTTATAGATGGAATCAGACACCAGACTGCATAATGAATCACAGCAATTCCTCCAGTAAGCATATGCAAGTTCAGTTCTGTGTTTGTTCTGGAGGCACATAAATTCACAGAGATCATATATTATGTCCCTCTTTGGTCTCACTTGTCCTTTTTAAATATTGCCATCATCTGAACATCAGGAAAAGAAAAATCTGTTCCAAATATTGACTAAAGAAAAAACTAAGCCTTAATGTAATGACACTCTATGTGTAACTAATAAATTATGCATTAATGATAGACAATAACACAATCTGGATCAGTTTTGACTATAGCACAACTTTTCATGTGTCCTTTGTTCATCTTCTCTGCTTCTTGAGGGAACAGTATTGCAGTTCAATTAGAACAAAAAATTGTGAGAGCAAATTTTATGTTACAGCTCCCCTAGGCCAAACAATAGAAAATGCTTGTGAAGGAAAACTTGGTAATGTGGAACAGAGTGCTTTGAAAATTAACCTTGTATTGATAGAAGCCACAGAAAACACTGTATATATGCTGCTCAGCTAAGCCAAACCTATATAAACATGGTGGTTTTTTTGAGCAACTACTTCTTTATAAGGTTCACTTCATGAAGTTCTTTTAGATATATCTTTAGGAAATCAAAGGCTAAAGAGTTGAAAGGGGTTTTTAGAGGTCATTAACCACCGTCCAAGGCAAAATCCTAAAGGAGATAACAAAAGCATTTCTGGAAGATGCCAGCTTAATCTACAGCTGAAAATCTCCAAATAGGAGATTACTGATCCTTATAACACAGTCAATTCTGGTGCTCGTCTGCTTTCATAATAAAGAATATCTTGCTCACATTTAACAGTAATGTTGCAGTTTAAATACACCCTTTCTTTTCCTACACTCTGTGAACACAGAACAACTTCATTTCCTTCTTTTTTGAAGTAACATTTCATGTATTTCAGGACTCCTGTCTTCCTACAGTCTTTTTCTTTTCCTAAACTAGCAGATGAGGTTTTATGTTTTATTCCCCTGCCACAGCAGATGGAGAAGGCTTATAGTAGCCACAGCATGTACAAACCACACACAGAGGCCAAGCCAGAAACTCCAGCCAAGCTTGCTTCCTTCTCTTGTTACCTCATTATGTTGTAAAAGAGACTATGTTCATCATAAGGGTTAAATGGAGACTAGGTACCATCAGAATTAAAATTCTCATAGAAATCAATTTTATATCTCCTTCAAGTCAAAGATCTATTGATAATTTTTTTACAATAACAGAGCAACTGCTGGCAAAGTTCTTTTGTACTATTACTGCCTGGGATGTAACTGCTTAGCTCACAAGAACACTGTGGGAGGCAGTGTGAAAGTACAATAGAAGTCAAGGTTATTGTTACTCTCACCTATGGCAATTGCATGTTTGTATGGTAAAAGTTGCTATTGACTCAGTATATTTTGGTCAAACATCTGATGACAATTATTTGTTTCCTGAGGACTTCTACAAATTGATTATATTTCCAACTAACATTTTTTAATTCAGAAATATAATGATCCTGGGATTGTTAGAAATGCCAGACGTTAGATTTCATTAGGTTAGTGGAGAAATCTGATTTTTTAAATTTATTTTTATAACTCATTACAAAAATAAATTTTAAAAAAATCAACCTACTACTTATTCTATTTCCTCCTAAACTAATTTTAAAGAGGAAAATGAGAAGTCAAGATTATGCTGTCAGATGAAAACTATTTCTGAGAAAAATAATATTACTATCATAACTTCACTAGACTAAATCTTGCTTAGGTTAGATGTCAGGAAAAAGTTTTTCGCCCAGAGGGTGGTTGACCGCTGGAACAGGAAAGTGGTGACAGCACCAAGCCTGACAGTTCAAGAAGTACAACATGCTCTCTGGCACATGTTGTGATTCTTAGGATGTCTTGCATAGGCCAGGAGTTGAACTCAGTGTTCCTGATGGGTCCCTTCCAGCTCAGCATATTCTGTGATTCTGTGATACTTCTTTGATTGAGCTAACACAATGTTTCAGATAATTTTGGCAAAAAATTAAACTAGCCTGCGTGCAGAATAATCACAAGCAAAAAATAAATCTTTCTGTCTAATTGAATTCTTAACTGTAAAATAATCCCTTAATTCTAAGCCCAAAATAATGGACTCCTACCACTGCTTTGCCTATAAAGAGCCTTTATTTTCTATCTCAACCTGTTCAAATCTGTTAATCTAATTAGGCTCAACTGCATTTTATTTGTCCCAAAAAGGCATGCCACTCTTCTCTAGTTTTGAAAACAATTCATAAATACCAAAATGGTATACAAATTTTGAGACTTTGCTGGTACATAGAGGAAGTAAAACTGGAAAAACAGGAAAAGTAAAGCTTTGCTTTCACCTTCCTCCCCCCTCCGATGTTACACAGTAACAGGGACTTTTAGGCTTTTATAAATCTGTATTTTTCAGATTTCCTGTTCATTTTCCCAGAGGCATATTTGTATGAGTGAATTTTCTTAGTGGCAAGATAGCAGAAGTTGAAAGAGTCAATGTAGGCAACACCTCCGAAACAGAGACAGAGACAAGGCAGAGGTGTTTCATGCTTTCTTTGCCTCTGTCTTCAACATGGATGACGGATCAAGGGAGTCTCAGTGCCCTGAGCTGGAAGACCATGACAGCAAGATTCATCAGCTCCTAGTCAACCCTGAAATTGTGCAGGATCTGCTGCTCCAGCCATGGGGCCTTATGGGATTCATCCCAGAATCCTCAAAGAGCTGTTGATGTCATTGTGTAATCTTTCTGGATGATTTTTGAGACCAGAGAGTCTCAACTGACTGGAAGCTGGCAAACATTGTCCCAGTTTTCAAGAAGGGCAAAAAGGAGGATCCTGGAGGACTACAGGCCTGTCAGTTTCACTTCAGTGCCTGATAAACATATGGAGAAGATTATTCTGGGAGGTACTGAAAAACAAGTGTTTTTCAAGACACCACAGCCACTGGTCAGAGCCAGTACAGCTACATGAGAGGAAAGTCCTGCTCATCAAAACTGATTTCCTGTTATGACAAGGTAACTCACCTAGCTGATCATGGAAAGCCAGTTGATGTAATCATTTTGGATTTCAGTGAAGCTTTCAATTCTGTCTCTCACAGGATCCTTCTGAACAAACTGCTCAGCACACAGCTGGATAAACACATCATTAGGTGGGAGAGCAATTGGCTCATGGGTCGAGCACAGAGGGTAATAGTGAATGGGGTGACATCAGACTGGTGACCTGTCACTAGTGGGGTTCCACAGGGCTCCATCTCAGGCCCTGTGCTCTTCATCATCTTCATAAATCCCTTGGACACAGGACTTGAAGGGATATTAAGCAAGTTTGCAGATGACACAAAGCTGGGATGAGCTGCTGGCTCCAAGGCAGGGAGGCCCTGCAGAGAGACGGTGACAAATCAGAGGACTGGGCAATCACCAACCATATGAAGTTCAACAAGGGGAAGTGCTGAATTCTACACCAGGGATGGAGCAACGTCTATGTATAGACTGGGGAATGAGATGCTGGAAAGCAGTGCCATGGAAAGGGACCTGGGAGTCCTGATCGATGACAAGTTCAATATGAGTCAGCAGTAGGGCTAATCATGTCCTGGGGGGCATCACCAGCGGGTAGAGGGAGGTGATTGTCCCACTTTACTCTGCACTGGGGTGGCTTCACCTTGAATATTGTGTGCAGTTTTGGTCACCACAATATAAGAAATATATTAAGCCACCAGAGAGCATCCAAAGGAGGGTAACAAAGATGGAGAAGAGTCTGGAGGGGAAGCCATATGAGGAGTGGCTGAGGTCACTTGGTCTGTTCAGCCTGGAGGAGAGGAGACTGAGGGGAGACCTCACTGCAGTTCCAACTTCCTTGTGAGGGGAAGAGGAGGGGCAGGCACTGATCTCTTCTCTGTGGTGACCAGTGACAGGCCTGAAGTTGTGTCAGGGAAGGTTTAAGTTGGATATTAGAAAAATGTTCTTCACTCAGAGGGTGGTTGGGCCCTGGGTAAGTGGTCACAGCACCAAGTCTGACAGAGCTCAAGAAACATTTGGACAATGCACTTAGGCACATGATGTGACTCTTGAGGGCCAGAAGTTGGACTTTATGATCCTTGTGGGTCCCTTCCAACTTGGCATATTCTATGAGTCTGTGATTCTGTAATGAAATTATGCAATTATGCAGGGAGAAAATTAGAAGGGCCAAAGCCCAGCTAGAACTTAATCTGGATACTGCAGTAAAAGACAACAAAAAATGCTTTGTACCAATAGATCAGCAACAAAAGGAGAGCTATGGAGAATCCATGTTCTTGACTGGATGCAGCAGGACCACTATGTGACATAGTGACAAAGGATGAGGAAATGGCAGATGCCTCCTTTGCCTCAGTCTTTAATAGCAAGACCAGTTTTTCCCCTGAGCTGGAAGACAGAGATGGGGAGCAGAATAAAGTCCCCATAATCCAGGAGGACCTGCTACATGACTTAGATGCTCACAAGTCTAGGGGTCCAGATGAGATCTGCCCAAGGGTACTGAGGAAGATGGTGAAAGTGCTCGCTCAGGCACTTCTCAATTCTGTGGTTTTATGAACTTGAAGAATGAGAGCAAACAAGTTCCTGGATCTTGCTAAATCCATTCTATGCTTATTTCTCTACTGAAAGACAAGTTGCATTTTACCTCAGAGCTCTTCAATCTTTCTTAAAAATATTAAAGTGTTCTTTGCTGTTCCTATGTAGATTTCTTTGTTCTTAGAAGTGAAGGAATTTAAATTAAAATAGATTGTACTGCATTGTCATGTAATGAGTGGAAATTTACAACCTTTGTTTTCCTTTAAAGTTTTCCAAATGGAAAAGGTATTCATAAACACGTAATTATAGAGAACTTCTGCGAAGAAACTTACTTCTATATTCAAGGAATAAGCATTTTTGTTTAAGAAAGGGAAGTATTCAAGAAGACAAGGGGACTAGTCTGAAAAAGTTAAAATGCCTTCTTCCAAAATACCCAATTCACAGAGGCATATCTATTAGCAGATTAAAAAAGAAATAATCTGCTATACAGATACTAATTGTGCTGGTGAGCAGTAGTAGCCCTACTCAGCAACAAGGAATTAACTATTCTGTAAACAGAAAAAACAATCTAAGTAAATGGGCCATTTGGACATCACTAGTAATAAAGTTATATACTTCTCCTGAGAAAGTTAAGTTTCACTTTCAGGGACAATTTCTTTCTCCCTTGCCACATATCTTCTATTATTATGTTCATATTAGGCATGTCACTGGAACTTTAATATCTTTCACGAAGCATTGTGTTAGTCAATCAGAAAATCTTTCTGCACATTAGTTTTATGAAAAGGGAATATTAAAAGGTCAATGTCTCTTACAATATATTGGAAACTATTTTTGCCTTTCTGTTTAAGAGGTTTACATATTCCAAAAACATTAATGCATAGATAATACTATGAAGTTTTTGAAGATAAGCAAGTTAATTGGCATTCATTCACATAACTACACCAAAAAGGAATTAACTAATGAGTCTGATTAACTTTTTCTGGTGAACACAGAAATGCAATTCTTTCCCCTACTGTTGTGCAGAGTAGCAATTCATGCAGATATTAATTGTGTTAGCAAACAAAGCATGATAGTCAAAGGGAACAAATGTGAAGTTTATGGATATTACTTTGTTTTCACTACCCTCATAACACAATGAACAGAAGAGAGGAAATATGAGTTAAAGTAACTAGTAGATGAAGCATGAAAACCAGATATCATACATGCTTTCCATTTTTCTCAGACATGTCTGATTTCCATACAGCCACAAATAAACTTCTGGAATGGTTTAAATTTTGAACAGAGAAAAGATTAAACTCAGAAACACAGTAATGACTCATCTATAGTAGAAGAAATTATCATTTACAGACTTGTGTAAGAGCTGTAGAATTGATAGCAAAGTTTCATGAAGGTGATAAATTTTAAGACCCTCAAATGCTGAGTAGCTACTTTATCAAATAGCAAAAAATAATGGAAAGTGGATAAGATTTTTCTACATGACTGTGATAAACATTTTATCTGTTTGCCCTTTGCCAGCATGAAAAACTTCAGAAATACTCACTTGAGTTGAAAATTCATTCTTTTTGAAGACAAGATTAATTTAATAAGCAAACACTTCAAAATACCAAACATGTTTGTAATGATGAGTGTTGTCAATTTGGGGCAAGTTAAACATCAGTCCTAAAGAACTGTCCACCTACTATACTTGTTTAACATCGGAAAGCATTTTTATCCAAAATGTCTTTTTATGCCTACACTGGATCTTGTTAGACTGGTCTTAGATAGTTTTGAGCATAGAATACTTAGGAGACTGATCAGACCAAAGGACCATCAAAGTCCCTGTAAACTCCAAAGCCAGTAGGTTTGTAGTAATAGCAAAGAGAACTAGCAGGGATGTATGGAAGAAAAAATTTACAAATTCAAAGCACACTGAAAGTCTTCTTTTTTCTTCCACATACTTCTAATTTCCAGAAACCATTTTTTTCACCAGAGACTTTCTAATTCTCCCACCTCAATGAGATCATAATTAACAGTCTGACATTGAGTTCACTGAAAGTGATGACAGAACAAAACAAAACTTAGACTATAAATGGAAACAAGTTAACAGACTAGTGTAGGATAGAGGAATTGAATGAGATTTCACATGTTTTTATAGAGCCCACAAATCACTGTAGTGGGGGAAAAATACTTACTTTGAAGATGTAACCTTGTTTATTTAGCCTTGGGGAACTGCCGGTTTTCCTGTTCCTTTCTCAGACTTTTTTAGAAACATGAATTCCATATGTTCCAAAGTGATTTCTGTCAAGCTGCAGTGTTTATGAGGCTTGAACAGAAGGGACATTTCAAGAGCTGAGACAGAAACAGATTTTTGTTCCACGGTGCTATAACCAAACCTATTTGAATTTAAGACAGTTTTACTAAATACAAAGTGCAGAAGATCATGGTTTTAACTAGTAACAGCATTGTGGTTATGACAAATACCTACAAGAAAGAGAAGCAAAAGGAAGGAATGAGATTGTAGCTGTGAGCTGTACAGCTTTACCAGAGCTCTACCTTTAGCCAGAGTTTATAAATATCTTGGGAAAACAAAAGCCATAGGAAAACCTCTACTCCTTCCATTAACACATAAAACATGCCACATCCCAGGGCTTGTTTCTTATCTTAAGAGAGTGAGCAGAGTGAACCCTGTGGAAAATTGTGGAGACACTAGAGAAATGGAGAGCTATTAAAATTGCCAAGGCTATAGGCAAGTGACACAGAAAAACACTGCACCTCTAGAAAATTAAGTACTTCGGTAAAAGGAAAAAAAAATATTGAGAGGCAGACTGATGAGTAGATCTGTATAAGCAGAAGGAAGATCTAAAATGGTGGCAGCAACATCAGTATTTGAGCCATTGAAATGGAAAACATGTACAAAACTTCCAGCATACCCAGTGAAATAGCATCTGTAGACAATACAGTGTTTTTCCTGTAGAAAAGTAGGAAAGAAAGTAGCACAACCTAACTTACACACAGCTGTAGGAACATGTAATTACAATCAGTCTCGTTTCATTCATCATTGATCATTAACTCTGTTACTTCTGTCTTATTAACTCATCCAGAAACATCCAATTTTATTTTACCAAGGACTGGAAAGACCAAACAGGATTGTCTATGGGCTAGAGGGTCTTTTTATTTGTCTGAATAATATATCATATTCTACTTGGTTTCATTGGGATGACTTATGAAGCAAATTCTTATAAAAGGAATATGTAATACACTATGACTAGAGTAATTACAACAACAAAGAGTTTATAAGTGAACTTAAGTTGTCAAATGGTCTTTTGTTACAGCACTGACCATGAAATAGTCTTCAAAACAGCCTGATATCACTCAAGGGAACCTGCATGTATGGTTCTTTTCTAAAATGCTCTAGTTAGATTCTGTTATGACTTGAGAAAGAGGAGAATGGCAGAGAGTAATGAGGATGAACTTTGTTGGAATTTGTATTACATTCTTTGAAGACTTTGTAACTTACAGGGCTGTTTAGGTTATTAAATCCACATAAATCCTTCTTTAAAAATTGTTATGTTGATTATAAAATAATTTTCTAAAACTGATCCTGTTGTGTCATACATTAACTCATTCTTCAGAATTCCTTGAGCAAAATCTATGTCTAAAGGAGCGATGATTTTTACAATCTATAAAAGTCTACTATGCATATAAATGCATTCATATTAAAAATTGGTTCCACCATTTTTCCAAGGTTTGGATCTACCTATGATTGTTTAACCACATTACAGTACTTGATGTCTAAAGTGAGACAAAGTAATTATAAAACCATGTTTCTGTATCTTAAAACACAAAGAATTTCTGAAGTGGACTTCAAGTTTCTAAAGTGGAGTATCTCCTGGATTCTCATTCATGAAATACCCAAGTCTTGATTTCTTTGGCAATTACCTTCACTTTTTTCGCCACATTTTCCAGTGTTTAATTTGTCACAACATTTTGCCTCTTATTGCTTTTCCAAATTTTGTTACAATTCTGTAGATTATCTGCTGTAAATGAGAGGCAGCAATGTATATTTCCTCATAAGTATTTGTCTAAGCCACATCCATTAGGCTGTTTAAAATTCTCAGGAGGAACGTGCATCAAACAGAAAGACTTAAAGAAACCCAAGAAACCAAACCAACCCAACCACAAAAACTTTTAGTCACTGTAAGGTGCTCAGCTGAAATTTTCTTCCACATTTGTTCTATTTTCAGTTATGAATCTGATAAATGAATTTTCCAGATCCACTTATCAGGCTAGCTTTGAGTATTCCAGCTTGAAAAATGTAACCCCTTCATTAAAATTGATAAAAAGAGGTACTGAAGAAAGCATGAATCAGCCAAAACAATGTTAAAATATTTAAAATAGTTAAATATTTTAATGGCAAAAGAAGTAAAGGTTTACAATCTGCAGGGATTACCCTATGATCCACCTCTGCTTGTTTGCTAAACCTTCCCTGGGTAAAATTAACTGAAATGCTCATGCACTTGTTCAGACTTCACTTTGAAAAGATCAGGCAATTCTATCTATCTAATACCAGGAATAACAGTATATTTCTAGTACACTTATAAATTCTTTAGAATAATAAAGAATGGGTCTATACAATATACCACCATAGATTACTATCTTGGTTGGAAGATTTCCATAGTGAGCAAGTTAAAAGAAGAAATATAAACAGAAGGTATAATGTTTATTAGGTGTACCTTAAGCATGTTCATTAAGCAGATCATTAAACATCTAAGCATGTAGAAGGTGGGGGAAGAGAGAGGTGAAACAAAAAAAAGGTGGGAAAAAAGGCATAAAAGCTAGAATTTATATTTTTTTTATTTTGAATCTTCCTAGTGTCTAATCAACTTTTGTAACACTCCATCTAATGCTCTCAGAATAGCAAAGAGTGCCTTTGACAGTGAAAGACAAACAGGGTTATACGTATGAGCTATAGCTAAGTTTTCATATTGTTATAGAAACAAGAAAGTGTAACTTCAATCAGTAGTGATTTAATATTTTCTGATACAATATGAGAATTTCTTCCACTCAACTGGTTTTGTGCATTGCTTGAACACCAACCACAAGTTTGCATGCCAAATATACTGTCCTCACAAACACTCTCCTCATTTATGTTTCTGGCTTTCAACAGCCAAGCTGAACACTGATAAAGAGTTCTTCAGAGGTTATGTGAATTAGATTGATTCCATACAAAATTATAAAGTAAATGTATTAATAAGTAAAGATAAATGTGACAGGGTGTTTTTTATTTTTTGTCAGGAGGAAGGATCCTTGAGTTCTATTTGAGCTGCATTATAAAGAGCACTATCTGATTTGCTGTTACATAATGTGTCAGTGCCTATCTGGTATTAAGTACTTAAACTAGTCTTTCTGACTCCTTGGAAGCATCTTCTTACCATTTTTTCATAAGACATGTAATTTTTCATAGGTGCCACTTGATGTCCTACACATTCAGCTCAATCTAGTAGACAACATGTTTTGAGAAAGTGTGGTCCTAAATCTCAGTTTGCTCTTATAATTAGTCTTAGGCAATAAACAGTGGAGGATACTTCTGCTTTCTGTCTGGGTTTAGGACCTTTTAATTGTAATTATCTTTAATGATTCTTGGCATGCAGTAGACATCATAATGTTCACCCTTCTAAGACTGAAAAATTAATTTCAATCCCAGTTCTTCGTTCTTCTGTTTTCTGTTCTTTTCTTACCATACATCCATTTGTTAAATTGTCTTCTGACACAGACAGCTGGTGTAAAGAATAAGAATTAATTTTCCAAATTTGGCACTGATATGAAGAGGTTGGAACTGTAGACATATAATTTTTGAAGCACTGAGGAAATTCCAGCTCGCTGCCAACACTAACAAAGGATTATAATTTACAGACATGTGGAATGAACTTGTAAAGACATAAATGACACTGAATACTTCATAATTGAATGGACAAATCAGGATAACAAAGAGACAATTGAAAATGTTTGTATGCATTACAAGAAAGCCAAACTATATGACAAATGAAATATAACTTGGGTTGTAAAACTTCCAAAATATCTTGGAAACTAATTATTCAAATTCCTTTCTCAAACAATGGGATCACCTTATATGGCTTTATGGGCCTGTCACTATTCCTATTTGTTCACCAATCTAATTATAGTTTAAAGATTTTTTCCTTACTGAAGAAGCATCAGGATTGCGTTAGTCCATGAGTTATAGTCACAGTAGGGCATAATACTGCAGCGAGCTGTATATTTTGGGACAGGAACATCACCATTTAGATTCTGGGGACAAGAAATTGGTTTCACATGAAAGATTTCAGCAGGAACATGATTTTCACTGAGTTTCCATGAAAATTCACCAAGAAGGTAAAATGTACCATAGATTTATCTTTTGACTACAATACACCTTTAAATGAATACTTTTCAACATTTTCTGAGTCTTTACTACTTGAGGGAAGCTCCCTTTAAGGAAACAAAACAAAAGCTCCCCACATTGCACCATGGATTTATTTTGGTGCAAATAATCATTCTATGAGAGCTGTGAGCAATGCTCGTCTTGCAAACTAGCATTGTATCCTTGTTATCCCACTAATTTTTCTCCATTTATTTCTTATATTCACTTTTTGGGTTTTTTGCTTGCATTGCTGATTTCCATAATCTGAGAGGAAGCCTGATTCCTGAGGTAAAGAAAATGGGTTAAGCATTACATGTCAGGGCTCAAAGTGCAGTCCACCCTGGGAAGACTAAGATGGCTGTGTCCAGGGTAAGCTCTTTTGCTGCTTAGAGTGCTGTGAGCCAGTTAGGAGTGAGAGTCTACCTCCTCCCCATGGTGCTCAGCATGACTGTGCTGCAGCTAAATCTGCACCCACTCACATCTCTGCTATGCTGACCCTGACCCTGATATTCTAACTTGATTTCTTGTCTTAACCTGGGACCAGTCTCACCACAGTGGTCTTGAATGCTGGATGGAGTGCTGCTGCTGACATAGGGCTTGTTTTCTGTCTCTGTGCTTGGACAGAAAGACCTGTAACAAAAGCATATTAAGTACTACTACTCTTATTTTGCTACCAATTCACACTTACTACCTAAGATGAGAATTATCTGCTTCCTAGACTTAGATGATAAGTGACTCCTCATATAGTTCCTTCCTTTCTTGGTGTTAATTCCTCAAAGAACAATACTCTGGTTTTCATTTTCACCAAAGATGTCTCAGTTACTACACTTTCAAAAACAGAGGTGGCTCTACTACTAAAAACAACAACAAAAAAAAACCACCAGAAAAGAATCAAAATTTGAGGAAACAGTGAAATAAATTGAACAAAAAGAAATGTTGATAAAGGCATCCTTCTAAATTCTATCTGTAACGGGAATAGTGGCAATATGTGTCTGGAATACCTTACCATAAAAAAATGCAAATCAAAACTAATTTCCTTTTATTTTTCTTTGCTGACAGTGAACATTAAAAGAAGACAGTGAATGTGTGGAGAGACATATTAAATGAGCCTCTGGAATGACTGACACTTCCGAGTTGTAGGAAATCATCTCATGAAGAGATAATAAAGTTTTCTGACTCTGAGACTATCAAAAGTTAGCTTTGTTGAGTTCATAAAATAGAGATGCTGAGTCAGAATTTGATTAATAGTTTTATCTATGAGTTGAATTATTCAACAATTAAAATACACTTTAAAATCTTACAAAAAGCTTAGAATGCTGATTAGAAATAGGCTGTAAAATTCAAATCAACATGCATCTGATTTGTTTGCTTGTTTATTTTGATAAAATTGTATTTTATCTGAAATCAAACATACACTGAAAGAAAATAATGGAGATTTTAATGGTCTGTTTCACTTAAATGTGAACCACAAGGACAGAATTATTTCCTCTTTAACGAATGTCAGTGTCTCAGCATTAAATCCTGTGTATTTGCAATAGATAATAACGATGTCCTGTAGCCTTCTTTCAACTGATGATTTATACTTGTCTGTTGAATATTTAGCCTTGGTTTTGCTATCATATCAATAAAGTCACTATTTTAAAATAAAATTCAAGCTGATGTCAATCTCTGCTTTCCAAAGGAAATACTTTTTCTCATTTCACTTCCGGTATTAGAAAAGATGCAAGACAGATGACATTAGACTAAAGCTTTACAGAATATGCACTTTCCAAAGATGTTTCACAGGACATACACTTTCTAGAGACTGGGAACAACTGTTCTTTTGTGATGCCAGGGACATATTTGTAGATCACAGAAATGACAGAATGATCAAGGTTAGAAGGGACCTCATATTCAGGTGGGACTTCCTATGTATCAGTTTCTGCCCTTTGCCTCTTGTCCTATTGCTTGGCACCACTGAGAAGAGCCTGGCTCCATCCTCTTGATGAGCTTCCTCAGAAACTCAGAAACATCTCCTGACCAGCGCTCAGGTTGACAGAGGGGTGCCTCTATCCTCTGCAATGGGGGAGTCACCCACAGCAATCACTTACTACCTCTTCTGGGTGATCCCACATGGCCAAGGGTCCATTGTTTCTATTGCTTCACTGGAAGCAGTATAGAGCTCCTCCTCTAGTTTAAACGATACTAAACCTACCTGTCATTTGCAAGGCTTCAGAAGGAGCAGAAACCTCTCTCCTAGTATGGATTGTGACCAACTTCCATCCTTGTTCAACAGATTTTTGACTTGCTGTTTGACATCATATAGAACTCACCTGCATCTCTGCTGTAACGGGGGGTTGAGGCTCCTGAAACTGTAGGCTCTTTGAGAGTATCCTCTTAATCCCATGCTCATCTTCATGATGCATTTGTTACAATGATAATTATGATTATTACTGTTATCCCAGAACTTCCCACAAAATTGTAATTGGTACACTCATGGTCCACGCTTTGGCTATGCAGGCAAAAGGAACTGATGCCTTATCTAAGAGGTATTAAGATAGCCCATTATCCTTGCCTCTCTTTTGCCTCCCTTCAGCAACCTTGGCTCCTGTCAGAACCAAAGGGATGCCTCTCTCTTGACAGCAAGTTACAGTACATTACATCTCCATTCAGAAGAGGTTCTGAAAGTGCACATCTGACAGCACAGATACAGTCAGTCTGGTTGATGTCAGATTGATTGCTAGAAGATCTGATCTATGATTTTGTAAGAATTGTCTCTTCTGTACTTAGCTGGGGAACAAATATTGTTTCCTGGGAGAAGTGATAAGGTGGGCACAAATGTCTTGTTTGCCCTCCTTAGGATGGCAGATGCAGTTATGACTGTTTTCATCTCTGTCATGGCGCCTCCTATTTCTGTGCAGGGTAGTCCTTCTGTCTTGTGTTTTACAAAGGTCTTGGTGATATATGAATATGAACCTTGAAGGTCTTTCTGAAGAAGTACATAGTGAGAGTTGTAATGAAGGAGTTAGCCTACATGTATAGAGCTATACAAGAAGGAGATTGAAGGATGGTGTTGCCTATCTGCTCTGAAAACACCTTTCTTTCTCACTGGTGCAATGACCTGAAAACAACTGAGGGAGTGCAATTTCTCCATCTGACACCTTTGAGTGCTTCCTTCTGTGTAATCAGGGGAGAAAGATGTTTGCCCTTGAGCAGCTGAATGATGACTAAAAACCTGGACATAGTGTCTCACCTAATTTTGGACTACTACTTTTAGTCAGACAAATGAAAAAAACCAAATAAAGTCTGGGAGTCTTAGGACTTTTCCTTTTTACTACTTTGCATACTAAACAAAGCAAAGCTAAAGCAGATGGTGGGTATTTTAATGCCTTCCCATGTCTGTGTATCTAGGGAAAAAAAAACTTCTCAACACTGATAGTTTCTGAGTAAGTTTAATAATTTCTATTAAAGTTCTCACAGCACATGCTGGTTTTGTTAGTTTTCCTTCTCTTTGTGAAGGAAAGTGTTTGTGGGTTTGTTTGCGGTTTTTATTTATTTATTTTTTAAAACGTTTTAGTGCAACACGTTTAGAGGAAAAGAAAGCAACTTCCTTGTCAATAAAAGTTACAACTATTATATTTTTCACTGAAAGTATCTAGTCTAGTGCAATTGTCAAAATATGCCAATCTCTTGACAGCCAGAAATTATGTGGGTGTCCAATATAAGGAAAACTTTTATGTTTTTAATTGTGGCAGCATCTGGAGGAGTGTCCAATCTTCTGTGTAGCTCATGCTTATCTAATTCCAAGAGCTGCCAGTTGGTTAAAGATAACGCACATGGGTTTCATTTTCTTAAGTGCTGGAAACTGAAGAATTACACTGGAGCAAGTCATGGCTGAACAATGCTTAGTGTTACTTGCTGGGGTATGCTGACAGCTTTATAGTGCTATAATACAGTGCACTTCACTGAAAGCTCTGAGTAATAATCCTAGGCTGATTTTTTTGAAAGTATTTGATCAGGCAACTGTTGTCTGTGTATTCAGATCAATTTTACAGACAATCAAGAGAAGGATTAGTATTGTTGTTTCACTGCACGTACAATTCAATTTATCCCAAACTCTTTTACTATAAATGTTGAATATTTGGTAATGTATGTTATTTATATGTTGCAATGTTGTGTCTAATATATAAAAAATAAAACAGGTTATTATTTTCTGTAGACTCTCTGGCCATGGTAAGATTAAACTGCAGTTACTGAAAAATCAGCTAAACTCTCAAGAAAGTACCTACGAGCCAAAGACTACTACAGAAATCTTTCAGTCTAAATAATAAATATATTTTACATTTGTAAATAATAACACATACAATTAGTGAAAGAAAAAAGCAGTGTTTACATATGGACATGACAAGGTAACATTGCAAAAAAATCTTGCTTTATATAGGTACAAAATTGAGCTCCTATTTTCTTTAATGCACTGATTTCTGGAACCGAGACTGGATGAAACTCAATGAACATGAAGTTCCAGAAATTGTACTTTGAAGTTTATTAAGTGTTAGTTGAAAATTTGAGATTAAATATTCTCCACAGCACGAGGGAGGAAACATATTTTTTGGATTACATCTGAGTCTTAAAAATGTCTGTTTTCATATCATTGGCACATTTTTTACTTCTGTAGTTCAAAAATATTGCTCTTTTATATGTGTGTTTTCATTTAGATATTTTACATTTAGTAATATAAAGCTGTTTTAAAGTTAAATTATTTGTAAAATGTTTCATTGAAAAATAAATATTTTTAGTTTGTCCATTTCTGCTTCCCCCACCCCCGACTGTATCAAAAAGTAGTTTTCAGGTAGTAAGGGTTCAGTGGACCTGTGCAATTCTGAGAAATGCAAACTGATTAAGATCTTTAGGACTAGGAAGATTTAAAAAGCTTTTTATATTTTTGAAACCTGAAAATCTGAATGTAAATTATTTGAATCTGCAAGTAATTTTGTAGGTTCACATAAGGAAAATACTGCTTAGTTCATCCTTTCCATCTTTCTAACATACTTTCCACAAAACATTTTCTCATGCTCTAGTCAAGTCTAGTTTTAGAAGCCACCAGAGACAGCATTTGTAAACATCCCTGGGGCAGAATTACCCCACAGACTGGTAAACATCTCAGTGGGAAGGCAAAATAAATCCAGGCCTCTCCATGGGAATTCTAAAGTGATTGATTCCTGCCATGACTGGACTGGCAGAGCCTTCCTCTCTCTTGCTCAGCACCTCTGCTTCTGAATTCACATTAGCGAGGTTGTTCGGTATGATAAGCAATGAGACTGAAAACTTATTTGAACCTGAGAACAAGTTGCAACATGAGTTAAGAGTGTTCTGAATTTCTGGCTTCAGGCAGCATGCTGCATATCACAGTTTGGGCAGGAAATATATCTGGTTTTAGTGGTTGAATTAAAACCCAATAAAATATTTTCAAAGGCATCCACTCACCTAGTGTGTAAATGATGATTTTCTAAACTCTAGATATACTGGCAACCATAAAAAAAAATCCCAAACCAAAACTTGTCGTAGTACCCCTTAAATGCCATGTGCACTCAAATTTTCAATCTATACATATTAAAACAATCCTTATTCAAAGACATGGAATCACCAATTTGTATCCTGACTTCTCATTTTCCCTAAAATAAAACATTCAAAATGTATTGCAGTACATACACTTCTGTAAGCAATAATACAAACATTTTAATTTTTTTGTGACAACAAAATTTAAAGATGGTACTGTAAATACATTCAATGTATACAAATTGTTCCTCCACATTGAAATAATGAGTGCATAAGCAGTTTTTCTTGTTATGTTTGAGCGACCAGAATATCATACTGTAAGAGGCATAATTTATGCACACATTTATTTGTTTATTAAAATCTCAAGCCATTATATATGCTTTAACAACCAGTACTGTCTAACCTATTCCTTTATATTTCTTTGCTTGCAAATTCTGCTTGAAGGGAAGAGACCTACATTTTATCTGGATCCTGGACACTAAATATATTCTGGATGGAGCAGCAGTAATAAAAATGAAAAGGAAGGATTTTCCATCCCCTCCCCCCTGCCATCTTCTTGCCTTGCATATATCACCATGATATTAAAACATTCAGCATGCGATAGAGAAAATAAGTGATGCACAAAGAAGCTTGCAATAAGAAGTAGGAAGCCCAACCCCAGCAACAGAGTAGACAACATGCAAGGTAGATAATCTTGAGAAACCTCGGCAAATGAAGAAACAACAAACATTCCGGTAGTACTGCATGGTGACTTTGCAAGTGAGCCTTTGTGGAAGGTTTCTTACCATGATCTATCACAAATGGGAATTGCTTCTCACAGTTGTTGTAGCAAAGTTTGGAGGCCACAGACAATGTTTGGGCAATGTATTTCACTGTCTTTGTGTGAAGTCCACTTCCTTGCTTCCCTCTTTTTCTGTCACAAAGGATCCTGCTTGACAGGTCATGCCTCTAACGTGCATTTGTCTGGTATGGCTGGTTCTTCCTTGCCCGCTGGTAAAGGGAAGTATCAGTGTTGGACTATAATAAACTCTTTTTCTTTATTCCAACATACTGCTCATAGATTTAATGAAAGAGTGAGGTTTACATTGATTAATATAAGACTGAATAACTTTCAGCTGTGAATTTTTTTTATCTACCAACAGATTAGTTAGCTAGTGTCAAATTAAGAGGGGTCAGATTTGTTTTTCAATCCGTTCAGACTGAAAGGTTAAGAAGTATACAGCATGAGTTTGCATTTAGTTGGTCAGGTTTTTTTTTTTTAAATGTTAATGAGAAATTAGATTTTTTTAAGAGAATCTGGTTATTTTGGAAAACATCAAATTAATAGGGAAAAAAGCTTTATCTTTTTACTTAAAATTATTACAATATAATAGATGGTGATATTATAGATTTATCTATCTATCTATCTATCTATCTATCTATCTATCTATCTATCTATCTATCTATCTATCTATCTATCTATCTATCTATCTATCTATCTATCTATCTATCTATCTATCTATCTATCTATCTATCTATCTATCTATCTATCTATCTATCTATCTATCTATCTATCTATCTATCTATCTATCTATCTATCTATCTATCTATCTATCTATCTATCTATCTATCTATCTATCTATCTATCTATCTATCTATCTATCTATCTATCTATCTATCTATCTATCTATCTATCTATCTATCTATCTATCTATCTATCTATCTATCTATCTATCTATCTATCTATCTATCTATCTATCTATCTATCTATCTATCTATCTATCTATCTATCTATCTATCTATCTATCTATCTATCTATCTATCTATCTATCTATCTATCTATCTATCTATCTATCTATCTATCTATCTATCTATCTATCTATCTATCTATCTATCTATCTATCTATCTATCTATCTATCTATCTATCTATCTATCTATCTATCTATCTATCTATCTATCTATCTATCTATCTATCTATCTATCTATCTATCTATCTATCTATCTATCTATCTATCTATCTATCTATCTATCTATCTATCTATCTATCTATCTCAGACTCCTGATTTCTTTTGGAGAGACTGATTAATGATCAAAGTTGACTTCAGTTTTTATACTACTCTGTGCTGCCCATGACAGTATATTCAGAAGACAGACCACAGAGACATCAAAGGAACCATGTTGTTGGTGCATTTTATGATAAAACATAACTTTCTGCTGGAAAATACGCTGGTGCAATCTATTCATATTTTACAGTCATATGAATTTTCCCTGGCTATCCTTCACCTGCTTCTAAATACTCAGTCCAGCAGATGACACAAAAATAACAGGAAAAGATTTTTCTTCAGAGGAGAATAATAATAAATTATCAGAAATCAAGTTACAGAACAAAAGAAGCAATATAAGCCCTACGTTACCTACAAGATGTATAAAGACCAAACAGCATTTAAAAGTTCACAGGCTTGAGCTGCCACTTGCTTTGTTTTTGTTCTTTTTGAAGATGTTCATTTATGGATATCCAAGTAATTTCAGATAATGTAGATAAAACAAGGATTCAATAAAACAAAGATTTCTACCTTGTCCAAGTAGAGTAGTTAGTTTGATGCATACAAAGTATGGAAATAACTGAAGGAGTAGCAGTAGGTACATATGCTCTTCTGTATTTCTCCAAAAGGCTGAGATCCAACATTTTTTCCAAAACAAAATTAAACAATTTAACAATTACCTTCAAACATTTGTCACTTAAGTGCTTGAGCATTTCTTAAGACAAATTATCCATGTCCGGGAGAAGAAATTCTGAAAACCAGATTATACCTCTTCAGGTCCATTAACTCTGAATCTAATACTATAATATAAATCATTTCCAATCCAATTTTCAGGAAGAGAATTAAATATTTTTTTTTAAAAATCAATTCTTATGAAACCAAAAATCATGTTCAGAGCTACCACAACTGTTATTATTAGCAAAGCCCATCTATCTTCCACAATCTCAAATCACTTTTAATTAATCCAGATATTGCAAGATAAATTCCATTACAGTTGGCACTTTCTATTTTATACCGTGTCTTGTATATGAAATATTTCTATTAATAATGTTTCTGACATTTTCTCTTTGAATTCATAGTTTTTCCTTAAGTGGAAAGCGGCTTTCCATTTGTGGTCTAGATCTGCTCATTATGATGAACTTGTCATGGTAATAGACTCTTTTTTTTGATTGTATATAGTTACTTGGGTTCAAGGGAATGACTGAAAAGTTTGTAAAGATCTGATACAATGGACCTTCTTACAAGCATGACAGAGAGACACAGGTTAGGATTCATCTGAACTAACTTTATCTATGCTGAATCACTGCAGAGAAGTACTTCCACAGTCTTAACTCTTCATATTAAATAAAAAAATAGAAAGATTTGAACATATCTGTCGTTGTGCATTGACTGAAAACTTCAGACATAAGCTAAGATGTATACTGCTTACATAGCTAGAGTTAAAAGAGCTGAATTATACCTGCAGTGCCTAGAGAAATACTAACAATATTAAATCTTAGAGTGAGGATCTATCCACCAACTACGTAAAAAGCCAGAAATGTAAGTCTCAGAACCAATTCTGTTGCAATTTGTCACTGGGAGCAACTAATTTTGTTCTTCTTACTTGCTAAGATAGTAAGCTATTAGCCATATTAATTGATAGATTAAGCTTACAAGCATCCATGCTAATTTAAATGAATAAAATGTGCCTATATAAAATATACTTGACTACCACTCTGCATGAGAATAAACTAAAATATGTCTCTGCTTTGAAAACAAAGATGTCAGCAAATGACCTTGATTAAAAATGCTGATTTGGAGCTTTCTGAGATTTGAAGAAAACGGGGTTTCATATGAGAATGGGTAATTGATAAAATGTTGCATACTGTGCTATGAAATGAAGTATTTTTAATTTAATTTAACCATCAATAGAAGAAAATCAGACCCATGTAAAGTGGGGTGAAATTGGACTTTAATGAAGAGTGAAGCAGAGAACTATATTAGTTGTTAGTTTTGAGGGAAAAATAAATTAATAATAATAAAAGCCTTCAAGACATCAACTGTGTAAACTTCCAGGCATAGATTTAAAGTAAGGTTTAGATCATTACTAAAGCAGGGAGTAAAGAAGGTCCAGCGAGTGAATTGTCAGCATTATCTACAGTTCTTTCATCTTCATATTAAAAATTTATTGCATTTACAATGCATCTGGTTTAAAAGTATCTTTTCATGGCTGATTAATCTTTATTTATGCTAATAGGGGTAAGCTTAGTGTCCAGTGACTTATGAAAATTAATTAACTTACTAATTTTATTAAAGTGGAATTTGGAGACATGTTAATTGCCAAAAGAAAAAAAAAATATGCTGACAGTGATGCTGAGATCTTAAGGAGAACTCATACTGTTGTTCTGACAGGAGGACAGTGTGGGTACCTCCTTTTTCTTCTGTCTATTTCCACAGTCCTGTGAGGGCCAGGAAGGGATGCAGGTGCATCAGGAGCCAGGGTGCTCTTACCACGCTGAAGACTGCCTTGAACTAACAGATTAAACATGGATTTTAGAAAGTGTGTTCAAGTATTTTCCTGAAATATGACTTAAATATCGTTTCCCTGGGACAATGCTATTCTGATTCTTGACTGCTTGTGGTTCCTAATTGATTTGTTATTTATATTGCACTGTCAGCACCCAATAGTAAGCTGAGTGCAATCTGGAGAAGCCAGAGGAGGAAAGGAAGGTCATATTTTTCAGAAAAGTATATGACTTGAATTTGGAAGAGCTCTTGATTTTGTTTTCCATTATGTGAGTGTATATACTATGTTCAGGCAACATAAATTGTTTTACTTCTACACGAAAAGCCAAAATATATTCACAAAATAAATTGCGTGTAATTATTTAGAGAAAAATATCTATTTATTTATATTAGAAAAAATATTTAGAGGAAAAAAAAGACTATCACCAAATCTCCTGCATAATTAAATTAGTAATGTTGCCATACAAGAGTTAATAAAACTTTAATTTGCTTTAGATAAGTCAATAAACTATATACTATGTTTTCTACTGAAAAATTAAGAAACTCTCTGGAAACTTCAGTCACAAATATATGTATGTATGCACGCACATGTTACTGTATAAACAGGCATACAAACTGCAAGACACACACAGTAATTACTGTTTTCAGCATGGGTGATATCTTAGGTGATGTACTGTGTTCATTTTGTGCACCACAATTCAAGAATGAAGTGGGCCATTTGGACAGTAACAAGATCGATCAAACATCTGAAACTTATGACTTTAGGAGAAGGAGAGAACACACTGGGGTTATTAAGCTTACAAAAAAAAGAAAATTTAGGGGAGGCATGGTAACAGTCTTCAAATATGTGCTGCCTTCTGCCAAAGATGAGTAATCTACTCTCCTGTCCCTGCTGAACAGACCAGAAAATAGTGGCCTTAAATTGCAGAAAGCAAGATTCAGGTTAGGCACTCGAGGAAAGAAAAAAAAAAAAAAAGAATTCTGATGCTCTTGGAAGTACTACAATAAAGTTTTCAATGGCTAAGAAGCTTTAACTAGTGAAAATTTGGAGGAAATAAGTTAGATGAATATTTTTCAAAAATGAAACAGATTGTCCATGAAGTTGTTTTGAAGGTAAGTATCAACTTAATATCGCTTATCTCCTGTTTTTTTCCCTCTGATTCTGAGACATCTGAGCAGTGCTCCTCAGTCAGTTTCCAGGCTGGGATAAGAGGAGACTGCAATGCTCTTCTCTCTTATTAAAAGCACAGGGTGTTTAGCTCAGACCAAAGGTTAATTACTTTATTTTTGGGTCTCATGAATTGAATTGTGGACTTTTGAGGAATAGTCATCAGAGAGAAACAGAATCCAGAAGTGAAGTGTATACAGAATCAGCTTTGAGACATTTTGCCTAAAAAAGTTAACTTTGTAAGTTTGATCCTCATTGACCAAGACTAATATGCTCAATTGGTCTTTCAAGCTGATCATCCTGAAAATCTTTGACCATATCTTTCATTCTGAAACTAAGTAGAAAGTGAGATACAGGTTCAATTTTTTCTCATGAAATTTGTCCTGCCTTGAAAAAAAACTGTAAAAAATAAAAAAAGACATGACTAAACTGCTGGCAATCCTTTGAAAAAAAAGATACTTTTTTCTGACCATTACAACTTTCACATGATAATGCTGGTCCTTGATATGTAACAAATACATTTCCTTTTCCTTCATAGCCAAATGCAAATGGTTGATGTGCTGTTCAGAAGGGGTTCACTGTTACCTTTTTTTTTAAACAAAATTCTTAACTGCATTCTTTTACAGCACAGAGTGATATAAACTGATATTGTACTTTATCTTACCCTCCTTATAAGTTGTCTCATCTTGTCTATTTAGTTCTGTAGCCACAATTTGATGTAAATATCTGGATGAAATATTTTTCGTAAAATAACTCTTCATGTGATTATGGGATTAAGTATCCTCAATAAACATATATTTAAAAAGATGAGTGGAATCTAAAGAAACACATGCCCTCAATAGTTGCGTAAAATGGATTCTAAATAGGACCTTTCCATTACAAATCACAATGCATACATATGAATCTTTAAAAGGTCACTTTTGTAATTTTACAATGTTACAATGCTGCATACTATGGGAGATGCTGAGCCTCAGCACTAAAACTGGCAGTGTGTGTAGACTGTAGATGGAGCTCCCATGGAGATGTACAGGAAGTCTAGGATGAAAGATGGAGTTAAAGGCTTTCCAAGAAGGAACATCTCTGCACAAAATGTTTCACTCAGATGACTACCTCCAAAGTCCTTCTGAAGAAAGCTGTGACTAAATGGGTGCATGTGACAGTATCAGCAAAGAAAGAAGTGTTTTGCCTTGTTCTAGTTGCTGGGCAACATTTGTTGGAAATGTTAAAGCAAGGGCAGAAGTTTTTATTTCCCGCTGCTTATTCTGCCTTTTAGGCTCTGGATTATGACTGGTTACCTTTATCTTTTGCATAAAGTAGATGAACATGAATATTTTTTGTTATTGGAAAAAATGCTCAGTAGTGAATTAAACAACCAAAATTTGGCTCATTTGTCAGATCATAATTTTGGAGAAAGTGTAAAAGCACCTAAGCTAAACTTCCACATTTTGTTCCAATAATGCCTTTGGCTAAGTAAAAATTTTGAACTGTGCCTGGATCTCTTAGTGACAGAAATATTTTATTATAGGGAGGAATCATATAATAAAGATCAATCATTTGCTTTCTTTTATTTTTTAAACCAGCGAGACTTGAATGCTTGCTAAGATTGTAAGGGAAGGGGAGTAATTTATGTCAGTAATTCAAGATCAGATTTTGTGAGCAAGGCTAAATGCAGCCTTATTTTTGAAAACTAGACACAAAGGCCAGATTGCTCCAATATATGCCAGTTTTGTCCCTGTTCCATCACTGAATCTGGGCTGCAGTATTTTCTACAGAGCCACTGAAGAGACCGGCAATTTATAATCACATTACAGTAACAGCATGCCCTTTCCTGTAGCTTCAACCTTGAGATATGTATCAGCATCTTTAATATTTTTGGTTTGACAACACAAATCCAGGACCTGTAAGATTATGGTATACATCTGTGAGATATTTAATTTAAATAGATTTATTTTTTTCACTTAGTGACATCATACAAAGAGTTCCAACAACAGTAATAGAATTCTCTTCCCACCTGATAATCTTTTCAAGATGATTGAGACATTTTTGATTCATTGCCTGGCAGAGGACAGTAAAATAGATGTCAAAATAATGATATCCTCTGGACATTTTTCTTCTACGTGCATGCATTAATAATACATTTTAAACATGGCTTTGATTTCCATCTTGCAGTAATAGTTGAAATTAGAAGAGAATTGCTGTGAGTATGAAGGAGAGAAAAAAAGACAGTACTTTTCCTTGATAGGGCAGAATCAGATAGAAGAAGTACAAGAAAGAAAGCAAAACAAATGGTGCAATCTCGAAGATATTTCTTTTTAATTTTCTTTGTTAAATTTTCTATACCAGGAAATTAATCAAATAAGATAAAATTTCCATTCATTTCTTGTACAAAAGTAGTGGTGTTATTACTTTTTCTCTTACAGTCAGCAAGATTAGATGAAAGTTATAAGAATTAAAGTCATGGAAAAAAATTACAATTAGCAGTTTATGTACTAAATGTCTGTTTAGGGTTTATATAAGGCTTTATTCATAAATACATAATTTAACAAGTTATTCCTTATTATGACTTTTAACTCCTGTAAATCCATTTACCCAATATGGATAAATCACAGACAATTCTTTAAAAATATTCAGAATTATACAAATTCATGATTTGTTTATTGGATTAGTAGATATCATAATTTGGTGTTTTTTTCAAACTGAATACAATAATACTGCAAATAAGTCTTAGGGGCAGGAAAATATATACACACAAATGAAAAGTGAGCCTTTTCTTAAAGAATTTTAAAGAACACTTCTATATGATAAAAGAATATAAAAATGTACAATTTTATTTAGTATTACGTCCCTATGACACACATTCTTTGGTCTACAAAACTAGAACTTGATTTTATAGAGTTTAAAATATAACCTTTCAGATGTCAGCAATGTCTTAGGATTTGAGATATGGAGAGATAGGAGTTTTCTTTTACCCTTAAATACTGGCACTGTTCCAGATTGATCCCACAGATTTAACAATATCATCATATGTAGTGTAATGTTTATAATGACACAATGATTGTTGTGCATCAATTCTACATGTGGCAAAGTGAGTCAGAAAGTTTTGGAGGCTTTGTTAAAGTCATTGTGACTCCTAAAATTGTTATGTCCTGTCTTTTTAACTATATTTGTCAAGGGGTTTGCCAGATGAATGTAGTAAGCAGACAGCTGGACGAAGATTTTCAGCCACAGCTAAACTTCCATTGCATTGTGAGCTGTTGGAAATAATTTTGAGGGCAATTAAGAGAAGTTGTATCTAGACAGTGAATTGAGTGCAAGAATTCAGTGTCTTAGTAACATGGCTTTCTGTTCAGCTGACCATAGCTATTTTTTACTCTATGGAAATAATGTAGTTAACAATTCAGTTTCCTATAGCCAAATATGAATTATGTCAAAATAGTACCCAAATTGATCTTCACAAAAAGAATATGGAAGATGTGTGGAATATTTCTATGCTTCTAGTACTCATTTTCCCAGTGTCCATTCTTAGTAAAGAGAAGTAGAGTGAGAATTTACCCTTAAATATTATATCTGAATCAGTGTAATAAAAATATTATGTTCCAAGCAAACCTATATGAAATGAAGAAAAAAAATTCTGAAAATTTACATGAACTAGTGGGTGGAAAGACATTCTTAGTCTCTCATGAGTTCATGTAAACCTGTGGGGAAATGGAAATAAATGTGAAGCATTAATTTAACCAGTATTTTAACATACGCAATATGTGTCCAAGGCTATTTATACTGCCATATGGACATACAGTATGCTGTGTGGGCTGATAGCACATTGAAAATAACACAAGAGCCCTTCTTATGTCTGGGTCCTCCCTACACTCTTAAAAACTACATGTGACCCTAAATCCACAGCGAAAACAAGAATGCAACCTGAATAAAACATACAAAGTAAATTAAATATGAATATTATGGTAGGAGGCAAGCTGATATTTTGCTAGACTTTTCTTTTTACATTATTCTGAAGATATAAATAAAAACAGTACCTAAGATAAAGGGTATGAAAAAGGGAAAAGAAAATGAAAGCATGATTGGAGGAAGCAAAACCCAGGCATAGTCTAAGGTCATTCTCAAGCAAAAGTCCTACAAAAAAATGTATATATTTGATTACCTATTTACCATAAACTCTTAAGTAGTCATTTATTTTACTGCCGAACACTAACAAAATGCAATATGGGTTTTCATTGCTACCAGTTTAACCAAACCTCACGTAACACTGAATTTTCAATCCCTTTGCACTCTGCTTATATTGAAAGCAGTGTATTTAGATTATCCATATACACTTTTTCCAAAACGATGAACAAACAATTTCTATAGTGTAAAAAATTAAAGAAACAAACCTATTGTTATTAGAATAAGTTCATTTTAAAATATTAAATGCTTCAGTTATTTCTCTGTGCTCCCTCAGAACGAAATGTTTAAATGAGAAAATCCTTTGTGGCTTTCAAAATTAACTGACTCTCATGTTGGCAGTCAAAGCTCAGAAGCCAGCTATTCTTTTTCATTAAAATAATCCCTCCATGTCCTGGAAGGGGAATGCCTGTGTTTGTGGGGACTAGCATCAAAAACCAGTGGTGACTTCATTCCCTCTGCTAATTGATTTTAATCTACTGAGAACTGTTCTACTTTCTCGGTTTCATAACAATTAGATTCTGAATTACCTACTAGTATACACTAGTGACAGCAAAAGAAAATAAAGTTTTTATGAACCTTGCATTAAAATTGAAAATCAATCTGGGATGCCTGTCTACAAGGGTGTGTTGCTGACAAACAAAAATTAACTGGTGTCTATACAGCACTAACACTGTCTTCTGACATATTTATCAAAGAAACACTGTCAAAATTAATACAAAGCATAATAATGAATAATTAGGGAAATAATTAATAATAGGGAATACTTAGGGAAAGAAGTAGTGGGAAAACTACCTTTATTAATGAAACCAAGGAAACTCAGCAACATAGATAAAAGCATAGAAAAATCATTGCCCATGTCTGTGGAAACACCATACACTATTCATAGGGTACAATCACACTATTGACAGTCATCCCAAATAATTCCAAAAGCAACTGTGATAACTGTGTAACTGTTTGTGAAGATTTTGCATTACATTCACCTGAGGATAAATTAAAAATTATTAATTTATGACTTATACAGTCCACATAGTATTTTCAACTTTCTGAAGCCCGTCTCTTTACAGCTGTAACTTTGTACTGAGAATGGGAATAGCATAAACTAACAAAGCTGGCAACATGAATGCTTTGCAGGAATAGACCTTTCTAAACCTGATCATACTTGTGCCTTCCTGAAGAATATAGGAAGCAATTTCCTTCTTATAGGTCATGAAATGTAACACACAGAGAATTTTTCAGAGGCAGAATTTTGTTAATGGTAATGTGGAGGTGAGAAAACATCAAAGATGATCTGAGATAGTATTGAAAGTTGTCTTTTATTTCTCAGATTGCATATGAAGATTTGTTTTTCATATTAAAGTTTCAGCAGAAATTTGTCAGAGTGCTTTTAAACTATGAAAAAATGTGTTCATACATTGAAGAGAACCTTTACTTTATATGACAGATAAAGGAACACTGACTTTTTCTGTTCCATAAACTCTTTTTATGCCATGTATTTCCATATCATTCTTCATATCTTGCCACCTCTAATACCCCCACTTCAGGATAGCTTTTATTTTCACCACTCTTAATAAATAGTGACAGTATTTTCTTTAAGTTCAGCAAAATCTCAAATAAAATAATGGATATAAAATGTTAAATATTATGTTAAGAAGACTGCTGCCATGAGTTCTCAGAAGAGTAATTTTTCTCAGACATATATTTTACAGTTTTCTTCTTAAATCTACTGTTTTTCCGTCTCTTTGGAGTAAAAAAGTCTAGTTTGGCTACACTCTTGACTTGCACAATTTCCTTTACTTTCAATTTTGCATGACAGGTAGGAGGTGTGAGGCATGCTCAGTGCATGTTTAGGCTGCTGAATTATCCATTGTTCCATCTGTGTCAATGCAGTAGGAAAGGAAGAAAAGGAAAGCCATTAAGAACGTGTATACACTAAAGTCATGGTTATTCAAACTGGCTTTATATGTTTCTACACAGAAGTAATTGTGTAGTAAATCTGGACATTTGAAATCCATGCAGCAAAACATACCCCAAGTTTTATGGATAAGAAACAGTGATAGGTTCTGTGCCTGACTGACTTAAGCTAACAACAATACTGTCCCTTGTTGTGAGCAGAGAATCACTGTGAATGGACTGTTCACAAACAAGTGCTTGGTTCAACTATTCAGTCTAAAAGTCTGTTTAACATTTTCTTTTCTGGGTTTTAGATATAGTTTTCATAAGAGAAACACTGGTGAAAAATAAGATAGGATCACTTACTCATCTGAATATGATTTTACTAGTAAATTGAGTAAATTCTTTGGCACTGTCTTTAACCAGAGAGCAAGCATAGCCAATTGAAGCCCCTGTTTTTTCCTGCCAACTCAAACAGGCTTCACAGTTTGGAAAGTTGGACTTGATGCTGGGGCAGCAGCCTTGCCTTCTGCCAGTTCTGGAGATTTGAAATTATTCTGAGCAGAGTGTGGAGTGAGAAGAAACATTAGGCATGCTGCAAACCAATGGACTACAATCACAGAACAACAAAAATAAAAACCATAAAAGTTCAGCTTAGGAGGAAATCATAAAGACCCCGGGTGCTCTACACAGCACAGATTGGCACCATGTCTGCTTTCCTTTATTTCACTGTTGATTCCAACAGTGCTACCCAGCTTCCAACCATCTTTTGAGCAATAGTAGTATTATGGCTCTGAGCACTTTTGTCTCTGAAATAGAATGCAAATGTTGATAACCTGCTGGCAATGGACAAAACACACCCTCTTCCATGTCGACAGTGAGAGCCTCAGACATTTTGTGCTCTCAACACTTCCAGATGGCAAATCTTCAGATGTTCCTGATTTCTGAGATCAATGTGTTTCTGTGGGAAATGGGACTGGAGGGCTATGAAACTGTAGAATGTAATTAGCTTATCATCCAGTGGTCAGACTATGACATAAATATGTTTCAACCCACCAGTTTGCCAGCATGACATACATAACAAACACTTTGAGTGGCTTCCTGCCAGAATATCTGATTGGAACTACCTGTTATTGCTGATGAGAGAGCAAGGTCCTTCAAGTCTGTGCTGCTTGTGCAAATATGCCTTTATATGCAGTGACAAGGAGCTGTTCTCTCTCAATTATTGGTGACTCAGGCAGCTGGGTGAAGGGTGCTCTGTCCTCTGTCACCTCTGCTTCTTGAGGGACAGTCCTTCAGGCAAATATATCTACCTCCTCTGTCAGTCTTCAGGAGGGTCCTGCTGTATGGGAGAGTAATAGCTGTTTAAATAGGGAAACATTTATTTCTCATTTATTGCATCTTCACTCGTAATCTCTCATACTAGTTTTAAATTAGTCTTGTCTTCTACAAGCTAGAACTATATTGATGCATTTAACCATCACCTAGAAAAACACAGCCCTGCACCAATCCCCTTCTATTGCAGTTGTTCCATAAAATATCAATAACCCTTTTATTTGTAGATGGGGAAAGGAAGAAAGAAAACAGGTAAATCAAGTAAATTTTAGCATTAGGACAGGCTTAAAATGTTAAAATATCTTTATCATTCCCAGTATTTCCCAAACATTGTTGTGAAACCTTAGTATTGTCAAAAAAATAAAAAAAGGGATCGCCTAGTGAAAACACTTAAGGGAAGGAGAGAAGGTAGAAACAAATCCATTGATACAGGCCCCTTTTCTATCAGTTTTGTATCACAGTGAGATGCTATTATAAGGGCTCTTAAAATACTGAAGAAAACTGCTTACTTGATTTGAAGTCTAAGCAGATGTTTTAATCAAGCACTTTTAATGCTATCTTTCATTAATAGAATGCCAGTTTTACATCCAAGTGACTGTTGCCTCAGTGCAGAATACTGCTATTCAGGCGTCAGAGCTCTGCTCTGATATAGCCTTCAGCTCTGCTCTGTGTCTGTGCCTGGTGATTTCCAAAAGCTCAGAAGGCAATTCATGAGGAAAGAAAGCGGCATGGTTTTAATGAAAGGGGATTAAAGATTCTGGGTCAGGCAATCAGAGCAAAAACGAGTCCCTCCTGATTTTGATGAAGGTTCAGGGAGCTAAATGGTGTAATAAAGAATGACTTTTGCAATTGCCTTTCTTCCTTATCATTAGATTAATGCTAAAAAAAGTGACACCTTAAAAGGTTTAATGCTGAGCTTAGAGCTGTAGCACTGCTGCTAAGTGGTTGCTTTTCTTGTTGAAAGAGCAATGCAACAAGGAAACTCACATTACTTCCTTTTTAAATTGCAGGTTTATGTCCATTTATAGTTCTAATTCTAGGACATTGTTAGGAATTGAGGATTTTTGTGTGCCCTCCTTTCATTTTCCATTACATTAAAAGTTCTGAGTAAAGAATCAAGTCTTCTTGTAAGTCATGTGAAGAAATACCTTCATAAAGCATCTGCATTTCACTGTCTTGCTATAGGTGTCAATCTTGTTTGTACACATTTTAACAGGATGATATGTTACATGTTTTCTCTTTATAAACCCTCCCTTCCCTGATTATTTGTCTAAAAAATTTAATTCTTTCTCCCAAGAAACATGAGGTTTAATAAACACTTTTATAAATCTTTTATGCTTCAGAAGTATATCTTTCATAGCACATTTCTGGAGAACAACCTCTGTCTCAGATTCTGTAGAAATTTTGATTTCCAATGGCGTAGACACAGTTCAAAAATTTTGAGGAGTTGCAGGAAGCATGGAAATACTCATAGAGAAAAAGCAGATCTCACACAGCTTTAATAGCAAGAAACTCTTTCATAGTTCAAATTTACTCAATTGATTCAGCTGCAGATCATCAATAGGAGATTTTCTCTTTATTTTACAAAGTGATGCTTGGAGATGTTACAGCAATCATTGAAATCAGTGCAACGTTCTTTCTTAATTAAATCCAAGTAAAAGCCTGAATTGAATTTTTTTCTTAGTTAACAGTTTGGACCTCATTCAAGTTTAACATAGAGGTAAGAATAGTATTGATCAGATATAGCAAACACACACAATGCACAATTTTAGTGTGTGTTTGTTTGTTTGTTTTAAGGAAGTAAAAAAAAGAAATCCAACAAAAAGGTGCTAGGATTAGGATATTAGAAGCTGAATTGCAACACAAGCTTTCTTTGAAATCTTTCTCCAATTAGTCATTCTCAGCTTGTCTCACTTGTGGGTTCCCTCCCCACACCTGAAAAGTATGAGTGGTATGCTCCCAGCAGGAACATTGCAATCCTTAAGCTATGACTCCAGCAGTTGAATATAGCTCTGCTTACAGGGAAACTAGTTTCCTCCACTCCTGAAATGAAGGAAATGAAACAGGACAATAAGGTCTTAGAATACTGTCGCCCCCTGCTGCTCAAAAAGATGAGGACTAACTTGTCTGAAATTAGAGTTCTGCATTAGCGATGGTGTAAGTGGATTTTATGCTCTGTGCTCACCTTAACCTGATGAGACTTCGTCTCTATCTGTAAGCCTCTCTGCCAATTTCCCTCACAGCTCAAAGCTTAATGGGCCATTCAAGAGCTAGACTGCTCTTCACTGGCCCCACAAATAATAATTTCTATAAGCCTGGGACTTTTATCCACAGGTATTCCCCTCTCTACAGCCTGATAATTCACCTCTAATTACTGCTGCATGAACACCGCTGTTCTCTCAGGCTCAATTCCATATCCTTTCTCCTCTATGCTACTTGGTACATCGGGAAATCAATAGATGGATAAGGAAAGCTCTCCCACTGCTCTGCCTACCCCAGATTTACCCTCCTTAACAATTCTAATGCTTCCTTCTACCTCATTTTCCCAGCCTCTGAGAGCTGCTTTTTTTATTCCCTGTGCCTAATCTGATTTCAGACTGTTTCAGACCTGATGTCTTGTGAATATTCTTGAAAGAGCCTCTTCCATGGCCATGTGGGACTTCAAAGTCTTGTCACAAATTTTCAGGACCTAATTGTTGCACAAATGGTTATGTTATTCCGCAATTAACCTTCTGTTCCATAGCATCAAATGATAACGACATTCTGTTGTAATTCTATGTCTAGATTGATTAGATGATTTTAATACAATTATAGAAATAGATGGCAAAAAATTACCAGCAAAGTTATGATTGTGAAATGTTTAGTCATGGATAAAAATGACATTGTGGACAATGTGGTATTTCTTATTTATCCTCAATAAAGCAGATAAAATAAAATAAAACCAGATGTGTGAATTCTTTCTTGTAATAGGGATCACTTACTTCACAAGCTCAAATGTTTCTTTTATGCATTGTCAGTTAGTAGTAATAATTTAGGTCCAAGAGTTCTAAATTAAAAGCCCTAAAAATAAATCAGTTAAGATGATAATTTTGAGAACTCTAAATTTCTTGAAAGATTCCTCCAAGTAAACCAAGCTCATAATTTCATACAGGCAGTTTTAAATTAACAAAGAACTAACATAACATTAATGTGGTAATGCTTACATCTCAAGTCCTGATCTTATGATATTTGTGGGATTCTGTGTAATTTTTCCTACAATGTATATGTATGTTTTCAGCTAGAAACTATTAAAAGACCAGGTGATGCTGAAACAATTCCGATGCATTTACATATGGTTAAAAAAAAACTTCAGTGTTCTGCTTGTACATCTTGAATAGGCTTCCTCTATAAGACCAGTACAAGGAGTAATTACTTGCCTGAGAGAATTTCTGAAATCAGGTTTACAGCAAACTGCCTGTATCCTATTATTTCCTCCAGCTTTCTGCAGACATATGTTTTGTGTCAATGCCTCCTGCTCAAACAAGTCACACTGAAGCAGAGTGTCTTGCCTGAAAGGTTAAGATCTCACTGCTGTGAGAAAATGAATAACCCCAGGAGCTTGAATTGCCTCTAATCTCCATCAGCTTCACAGGGGGAGCAGCTCAGCTCCTTGAAGACGGACTCTTTTCATCAGGATGCTGAATAGCCACCTCTTGCTCCTAGATGTGTACAACAGCCTTAAAAAATGCCTCTCTCCCCCAGTGTGTTAGATGCAGGTGAGAGTAACAACTTAATATCTAGTTAGTTGACTGGTCACAAGGGAGAAAATACATTTTTATCCTCTTCTGGGCAGATAGTCATAGAATCTTAGAACGTTTTGTGTTGGAAGGGACTTCAAGTACCACTTAGTTCCAACCCCCCCTGCCATAGGCAGGGACATCTTCCATTAGGCCAGGTAATTCAAAGCCCCATCCAACCTGGCCTTGAACACTACCAGGGATGCTGCATCCATAGCTTCTCTGGACAACTTATTCCAGTGACTCACCACCTTCACAGTAAAGCATTTCTGCCTAATATCTAATCTAAATCTTTCCTCTCTTCGTTTAGAGCCATTCCCTCTTGTCTCTCTTGTCCTTGTAAAAAGTCCCTCTCCAACTTTCTTATAAGCCCCGTTTAGGTACTGGAAGGCTGCTCTAAGGAATTCCCAGAGCCTTCCCTTCTACAGGCTGAACAACCCCAAGTCTCTCAGCCTGTCTTCACAGATGAGGTGCTCCACCCCTCTGATAATTTTTGTGGCCCTCCTCTGCACTCAAACAGGTCCACCTCCTTCTTGTGCTGACCTCCCCAGAGCTGGATGGAATTGTGTAAATTAAAGTAGTATTTGTATATCTGGGGTTTTAAGTTGCTAACCCAAAATCCATAAAGCAAAATAGGAGAAAAAACACCCAGTAAAAAATCTTATATAGCAGAGAACAGTAGAGCAAGTGTGAAGAAGAAAACCTCAGTTGACAGTGAAGCAATAAATGTAACTAAATCAAAGAAATCTGTAAGGGCAAAATTTCTGAACATGTACTGCGAAATACTGAGAATACAATAATATTTGAGACTGGTCTAATCTTCATTAACTTTGAAAAATTTCATTGTTTTATTAAAGTTGGTGCCTTTTTTTATTTATTTTCCTTGAGATTACTGTGTTATTACTGAAAATGAATAGTAGTTTCCTGGCCAATGGATTACGAACTCTTTGTAATTAGTGGGTGCCTCATTTCTGGCTGTCCAAATGTAGACTCTTCCTTTGAACTGAGTTTTAACAAAATTACTGAGAATATATTTTGACAATAAAGCCCTTTGAAGAGTTTCTATTTGTGTAAACAAAAATTACAGCAGCTGAAAACACCAAAGAACTGTTTTGAAACATATCCCAAGGCTTAAGGGACATTTGCTTGCTCTTCAGCACTATTCCACTTACATCTGGGAAACCAAGAAGCCTTTCCTTCAGTTGAAAGTCAAAGCAAATGAGGAAGGCAAAAGCCAGTTGTATTTTTATTTGTTCTTACAAATGGATGTTTTTCTTTTCCTTGCACCTGAATTAATATTCCTTAACTAAAAGGATAAATATGACTCAGATGACAAGTTTCTTCTTCAACCACATTGAATTTGATCTTTAGTTAAGCAAAACATTGTACAGGGCTTGATAAGCCCTTCCCCGTAAATAGCTACATTTTAGTAGAAATAATAAGAAAATACAAAAACCTGCAAATATTTTAAATCACAAAATCTGGGGAGACTAATGCCCTCCAGGCCTATATAGATAAATTGGCAGAAAGTGGAAGATTCTGGTTAAAGAAAGTTTAAAATCATAAAAAATCTTTGTAAAGTCTGTGTTGAAATTATTTAAGTTGTTATACACTCCATATAGCCAGTTGTCCTGGCTATAAAGAATCTATTTTTCATTTTACTTGAGTGAAGAACAATTTTCATTCTGTTTTTTAAAATAAAGAGACATCAAGTGAACAGACCTTCTCCCTGGCTATATGTGAGTTCCATATATTTTAAAAAGTATATGAAAATTATTTAGAATTATTTTCAGGAAACACATAAAAATCACAGGGAAATCTTTCTTGTATAGCAGTAGGACAAAAATGCTATAGTGTCTATTATTTGCTTCCATTGGGAAACTGTGGAGCTAAGGGAATAAGTCAAAAAATGGATGGGCTTCACTAAGTTTTGAATCAAAAACTTTCAGACTTCCTGAAGGTTACATTGCAAGCCTGTGGATTGTGCTGTAACAAACATTGCCATACATTTTGCCAAATATTTTAGATAGACCAGAGAATCTTAATGTCCTTTACAATCACGAACATCTTACCAGATTTTCTATTTATATGTGAATTCCTAAGTATTTTATTTTCAAAAATATCACATTCTTATACTACAGCAGACCTAAAGAAGATTTTTTAATTAGCTTGTAGTCTATAAAATTAGTCTTTTAATTATACACTCTAGCATAATCAAACATGGATTGCTAAAATAGATAAACTTTGTTATATTACCTTTTAGCATTTAGAATGCTGTTGTGTCAAGAGTCTTAAAAGAGAGAGAAAGTTAGACTCTGCCTGTTTTTGCATTAAATGTCTTCCAGTAATGATGTTTGGCAAAAATACAGGTGTCAATTTTGCTGACTTCTCACCAGCTTTCCAGCTAGCTCAACTTCTGCTGATCTTTTCAGTAGAGGGAAAATGGGGCCCATTCTTCAATTCTCCTTTCCAAAATCAAAGAAAAGAAAAACATTTTTGCATACATTATGTGGCACAAAATTATCTTGCACTGAGAAGTGATCTTATATCACTGGCAGTGAATAATCTTTATATGGCTGAAATCTGAAAAGCAATTTCTATCTGTTACCATTTTTATTTTTAGCACTGCACCTTTCACTGGTCTTTGAGTATATTGTATTCCTTTAGAATTACAAACCCTAAAAGACTGAATTTTCATTTTAATGCTCTTTCTTCATAAGGGAGATAAAAACAAAATCTATCCACAGCAAATTTGCCCCACAAAAGGAGGCTATATTCTTGATTAAACTCATCAGATATATGTCAAATAAAAGCTGGAATGGATACTCATCTGGCTACTTTCACAAAAACCCTAATGTAGCATCTAATGCCATTTTTGTCTGCCTTCAGTTGCAGTAAGCCACTGTTCAAAGTACTGCTCACAGTTCCTGCCACAGGAGTGTTTCAGGGCAAAAAGAATTTTCAGTGTTGGAGAGTGACACGAGCTTCAAAGCAGTCAAATCTCCCTGCCAGAACCGTCTGGAGTACCCAGGCTCAGGCAAGCCGCAGACCTGCGGGGCAGTGCATGGCACCCCAGGCTAGTCACATCCAGTCCACAAGGATCACATGTAAATGGCTTTATGGAAAGTTCTGTTAGCCAGAGCCACAGATGCAAAACAGGGATGCAGACAGGTATCACTTCTGGGCTACATTCACCTCTGGACTATTACAAAAGAAAAGTGAAGGTCACTCTTTCCATTAGATCCTTTCAGGCATGAATGCATTGGTATGTGCATATTTTGAGACAATGTCTGAGGGAAGTGTGTAGGCTGTCAGGAGACAAAATGATTATAAAACAGCAGAAAATGCACAGTCGATACAACTTAAAATTTCCCCCTTGTTTTCAGAATAATCACTAAAACATAATTCTGCAAATCTGCGTTAAAGAAATGTGTACACATAATTTGTTTAGGATAGAAATTTTATTGTGTGGTACTTTGCTCATAAAGTACAATCAAATGCAGAAGTGCAGGTTTAAGATATTATTTTATCCAAAGGTAGACATTTAACGGCAAAAGGAAAAATTTTTCACTTTGCTGACATTGTTCTACAGTTTTAGTGGGAAAGAGCTTCTCTGAAATGTTTCACATAGATCTTTATCCCAACAAGGGAATCTATACAGTTGAAAAATACCCCTTTTAAATTTTAGTATAAAATATAACGGTATATAGAGCTTGTAATATAACATAATATTGCAATGCTATTGCAATTTTACTTCACTGGATATTGTCATTAAATTAGTGATGTAATTATGTTAAACATAAAAATTCTGGGAAGTTATGTTCTGTGAGAGATATAGTGATTTCCTGTTCTTCAGTTAAAAAGGAAAATTCAAATATGCCAGCAGGAAGTTTCACAGAAAAATTAACTTGTCCAGTTTTCAGTAAAAAATAATTAAATAAACATGAAAGAAGAATAAATCCTTTTATAAAATACTCATAAGAGACTTCATATCCTGAAGTTGCTCAATTTACGTAGAGGGTGACTTTTGTTTTAACATCTGCCAGCCTTCATTGTCATATTGCAGAAACACATCTTTATGCATAAGCAGAGAAAAAGACTGACAAGGTCTTTGCCAATATGGAAATATCTTCTTTGATCTTTTTGCCCACAAAGGGTGACGAAAAAAACAACACTAATTCGCCTTTTGTACTTTATGGTTGATGAAACATTACCAGTTGTCAGAGGATTTTTAAGTATTCATGAATACTAGTGCTCTACAACATGGATAATACAAGTGCACTTGATTATTTATAACCCAGGACATCAAACTGGAGGCTCTGAGCCAGACAAGTGTTTAGTTTACATTCTGGCTCTTTATTCTGTTTTGCTTTTTGCTTATTTGTTTCTCTAGAAGATATTGTCTTCTGATCCTGAAATGAATTAATTGTTGAGATGCATTTGTAAATCAAAGACCGGTCTAGTTTCCTTTCTGTCTTTCTCTCTGTATGTTGTTTTAGGTTGACTGTGGTCTGCTCACATGCATTTGAAGTTCCTCTTCAGCTGTACCAAGTGAAGGGGATGCCATTTTCTACACTAAATAGTGGCTCTGTGCTTGTGAAACCTGGCAGTTGGAAAAAACAAGTGTCTTAATTCAAACTTATTTTTAAATTTTTGTGAATTAATAATGGTAAAAAATATTTGTAAAAACCTTAATGTTTTTCTGGAATATAATTTAATTAAAATGTCATTCACAGACTCTATAGTGGTATTATGGAAGACACCGATTAGATTAGAAAATGCAGAACATGTTTAGTTGGTCAACAGCTATGTCCCAGATTTATCTGCCTGAGGTATGGTGATACTGTCCAAATATTTCTCCCTGTGCCTCTTGAGAATGTCTCTCAGTTTTAAAACTTTTATAGTCCACTTATATTTGTCTGTTTACATGACATCTTGAAACAGAAATGCATGGGTCCAATCTTTAGTCATCTTTAAAGTGGTTTGTTTTTTTGTGCTGCCTGCAGGTCCATTATTAATCACCAAAATTAAGTTCTAATGCAGTCACTATAACAATGCCAGAATCTTTTTCTTTTTTTTTTTTAATTTCTTTGGGTTTATATCTTCAGCTTTACATTCAAGTGTGCCTTATAGTTGCTTAGTAGACACTGCTGAAGCTTCTTCCATTATTAGAGTATTTACACATTCTCTCCCTCTGTTATCTGTGTATTCTCCGGTACCTAATACTGTATAAAGTTGTACTGCAGCATTTTTTGTATCATCAGATGCTTTCACATAAGGAAATGAAAGTATCGATTTTTTATCTATAGATCTATTTCAGGAAACATATATGACTAACTTTGGAGAACATTATTGCTATATCAAATTTGTTCCACGTTAGCTAATGGGTGTAAAATTATAGAAACAGGGGCAGAGGGAAGTGGGAAATGACAACCAAGAATGAAATTGATACAGAACAAGACATAAGCCTGCACCATCACTGATGCTGCACCATCAGCATCAGTGTGTGAGCTGAGAAATTGCCTGGATTAGAAACGGATATGAACAATAGTCCAATAATATGGGAAAAAGTAACTGTGTAGGAAGGATTAGTCTGGCAGCAGCTGGTGGTGCAGCCAAGGGCTGTAGTAAAGCTTATGGAGTAAAGCTGCATTGCTTGCATATTGATGGTTAGCTTGCATATACATCCTTGTATCCTGGGGCTGCAGAAATCAAAATTCCTTAGAGATGTGTAAGACAAAGAGATTTATTGACCATCTGAATGAACATACTTCTCTCAAAATCTTAGATTCCTCCCTTGGCACAATTCCTCCCCACACAATGCCTAGTGTGACAGAGGAATGCATTTCCACAGATTTTCTAGTTCTTTCTTCTGAGTATTTTTCTCTTTTCTGGACTCACCTAGAATGTTCTGAAGTCATTGGTTCTGCACAGCCCTAGACTTGCTGACTCCATACTGCTTTTAAATGAGGATATTCCTGTTCTGCCTTCCTCATTCTCTGTGTCTGTCTTTGTCTCTGTCTCTGTCCTGGGGGAGAGACACCTGCAGTTGTCTCCCCACACTGAGGAGTGACCTATCTCCAACAGAGATCTCAGCTAAGTCCTATTAGTCTGAGATCTGCATAGGGAAACATTATGTAATTGGGTGTGCTTTAGATTTAATAGATGAGAAGAAGCTTACTGCAAGTGAGTTTGGAGAGATATTTGATTGACCTGGGTCACCAAAGAAAGTGGGAAGAAAAGAAGTCTGACTCAGAAGCCTTTTACCTCTTTCTTTATAACTAGATGTTCTAAGCTTTCCAAGTGGATTAGTCAATCCTAATAAAAGGGTGAAAAATCCTAGGAAGTGTGCGTAGTATCAGAAGGAAATGTAGTCTAGTGTATTTACTCTAACATGATTTATCTTAATAAAGCCATATATTCCTGTACAAGCATAAAACAAGCAGAGTCTACAAATGTTAGTGCTAGCAGATTACATTTACAGATACAAGTTTTTATTTCCTGCTTTAAATGACAATTTAAAACATAACTTTTAAATGTTTTTCCAGAGACAATGCCAGAGACAGCAGCAAACTTTAAAGAGTGTGTACTTTATGATGTGACATCTTTAAAATGCACAGAGAATTTTGAAAGATAAGTTTAGTTATGTACCTTGAAAGATACTCGTCCGGTTTCTGTCTCAGCACAAGTCAGTTCAGCTCCAAATAATAAAATATTGCAGACAAAAAGGGCTAAAATTACTATAAACACACAGAATTATTTTGTCCCCTAAAAGAATATTTCCACAGGATATCACCCTGTAACTCAGTCAGCACAGTGGGAAACAAGAAGACATTCCTTTGTAAATGTGCTAAACAATGAAATGCAAACAAACGGACAAAAAATACAACAAACATAACGAAAAAAGAGAGACAAAGAGATAGCTGAAGGCTCTGAGGAATCCTTAGAGCCAGAAATGTTATCTGAATCCCTTGTCTGCCTTGCGGGTCTCTGGGTCTGACAAGGAATGAAGGATGACTTTGAATGCTAGCCACTTTGTGTTTTAGATGGTTGATGTGTTTCACTTTAGCTTCTTCAGTAATAGAAGCTAGGGATATAAACCCATACAGCTTAGTTTCCCAAACAAGCAAACTCTGCTTTAGTATTGGAAAAGGATAGAGAGAATGAAGAGGGGTTTTTTCATAATTATTCATGATGTCATTTATGAGATTGGCTACTGATAAAAAAGGGCAATAAATAACTCACATGCGTGGAAAAAAACTGCAAAGAAGGCATGAATAATATTTTGGAAGGGAAATGTAATACAATTTGTCCCTCAGTAGTACTACTGATGTCCTAGTGCCATTGCCTGTCTCTTTAGTTTGAACAAGAACTGAGCAAGAGAAAATTGGCTGCATCGAAAAACACATGTTTCCAGCTGAAAACTTCTATTCTTTATTGTAACTACATACACTTAATCACCTCTTCTAGTCTTCATCCCCACATAGGAATACAGGCAAAAGTTGCAAACTATCTTCCACTGATGAGACTGCCCTGTTATCTCTCAGGTGTAAAGGTCCTTACATTTCCTTATGAATAAGCACCTGAATTTGTTTTACTCAAAAATAAAAGATATGAAATGTATTAGAGAAAGTATGAGTAGATTTTAAAGCACAGTTTTAAGCAATTTAATCTTCATTCAGAACAAATGTGGATACCATTTTCTAAGTGCCTGCTTTACTGTTGCTGAATGGATCATGACAGAAAATACAGAGTACTTTGAGTCAAAGCTGCATGAAAACAGAAAACAGGATGAGGAAACACAAGAAGGGAGAATGCTGTCTCAAAGCCACTGAGCCACTTGGAAACCTTTCCTGTGACAGTCTGCAGTTGCTGAAGCCATGGCAGATGGGACCCACTGCAGAGCCATATGTTACCTGTAGCAGAATACCTTTCACAGCTGGATCTTTCTAGCCTGTACAGATAATTACATGCTGTGGCAGGGCCATGTGCACTGATGACACTGCTGGAAATGTGGTGGCTGCAGGGGAGAAGATGAAATGGGTCTTGGGCTGTGAAAAGTTAAGAAATATATTTTCATGTGAGCAGCAATGAAAAAGTATTTGGTTGTATAGTTTCCTTTAACTAAGGATGCAGTGCGCAATGCTGCACTCTGAGTTACAGTGAGCGTTGCTCCATGAAACCAACTGACACACAATTTTGAAACATGAATCCTGAAACTATTCCAGTGGCACTGAGAGGATTAGGGAAATGAACCACAAAGTGACAACAGAGATTTATACGGTTTAACTGCTTATACAGTTTAGTTGTAGTGCAGCTAAGTAATACAGCCTCTAAAATTTTTAGAAGTGTCTCACACAGAGAAACCATTTCTAGAATATGTGTGCGTAAACAATTTGAAATAGGGTACTGCAAAGAAAGGGGACTACTGTGACATATAGTTTCCTGGAATCACTGAAAATCCCTAGAAACCTTTCCTCTTATTTTTTTACACACTAAATGTAAGTAGAGCACACATAAAAGTTGTCTGCTGAGTTACTGAACCTAGAATTTTTCTTAAATTCTTGATATCTAGCAGTAGGAAAGAAATTTAAGAGGTTAAGAAATTATTATGGCTGACAGGGAAACATTTATTTTGCAAAAACATTCTTTAGGGAACAACAGACATTCACATCATGGCAAAACCTCCAAGAATTAAATGGCAGATATATTACCAAAACTGGAAGAAATAGATCTAACATTGAATGTGTATCTTCCAATATGAAATTGTGGAATTCTGTATTTATTACTTACAATAATTCCTTGGTTAACTGGTACACTGTTTACATGTCAAATAATGATTTTTCCCATTGTTGAATACACAAATTCACTATGGGTCTGCAAATCATTGCTATGTTGCCTCCTGTTACATAAAAAATGGTTCCATAACTCCCCATATCTCCCATGTGAAGAAAGAGAATAGATACTGCTAGCATTCAGAAATGTGTTTAACCATAACTGGGTACTTATTTGAAGTTTTGTGACATACCAAAACTTCCAGCTACCACTGATTAGTCAGAAAATTCTTCATTGTATACTAATTTTTTTTTTCTCTGCTGTTGAAACAATGTTTATGGTTAGAAAGCCAGATCAGCTGTTATGACTTTAAACATATATATACTATATAAATATATAAGGAAAAAAACATTAATGCAAAAATGATAGAAGGTAGCACCTGCAGCTATTCTATGAAAACAAAAAACATTCCTGTAAGTCTATAATATTTGCTGAGAAGTCTTACATGAAATGAACTTTGAGCTTAAAAGGAAGTTCTATCTTGGTGAGCATTTTTTTTTTGTTTGTGTGGTTTTGTTTTTTTTTAAATTTTTGTTTTGTTTGTTTGGGTTATTCATGGCTAATTAAATTTAAATAGCCTCTTCAGTAATCTTTTAGGGAAAATAATATGGCAGTTTATGGAAATGAGAGATGTGAAAGCAATAAAAATTTAATTTAAATTAAATTTAAATTTAGAAATTTAATAAATAATCTTGGTTCACAATTGTAAACTTACTTCAGGTGGACGTGAGGAAAATTTCTACTTGATCAATATATTTCATGTAGTTAAGAAAACTTGCTGTATGGCTTCTTTTACATGGTAGAAAAATTTTATTACCATCAGCAGCGAGTCAGGAAGAATTACAGAAAATCTGATCTTTTTAATTCTCCATGATTATAACTTTCTTTTTGGGATAACTTATTCCCAGGAGGAACAATCTGACTACCTGATACAAAATGTTTATCAGCTCTCGAGAAGTCATTAGATTGCTATTTCTGCACTGACCTTCAGGTCAGAGAAGGTTTACTGATCCTGATTGCATAAGTGAGATCAAAGAAACAGTGAAATATTTCAAGTGGCTAACACCTGTGAAAGTTCCTGCTATTCACAGCTACCAAGACACATCATTACAAGCAAAATATTTGAGTTGCTAGCCAACAAATGTATCTATTACACATATACCGTGTTTTTAATTTCTTGTTGCTTTCTTAGATGGAAAAATTCCTTTTCTTCAAAGGTATCATGAAGCGTGTATTTAGATTAGTTTTAATAACAATATCAATAATAAGGTATCAATGTTTCAAGATATTTCTTTGATCAGTAGCTCTTTAAATGTATTAGGGAATCCTATAGGAAGATACTAAACTGAATGTAAAGCAACAACTTGTCAGCTTAGCCAGTTTTGTAGATTGTATGATGATGTGGGAGTATTTTCAACACACTGAGCACTAAAAACACACCAATTTTGATTGTATTTTTCTAGTCAGTGAACAGCTTGGGGGTGGGCTTGTTGGTGATAGTATTCCCAGCTCTTCATCACACAGATCTCAAATGTGTGCACTGACTGACCGCTGGGCTCAATGTAAACATTACTGCGGTAACTATTATCTACATAAACTGCTGTAATGTTGGAAGGCAAAAATAGAGCAGGAAATCAAATTTAAAAAAAAATAAAAGGCAAGTGACAAGAAAATAAATGACTTCTGAATAATGAGCCTAATTTATCATTCACCAGTCTTATGGTGATGATGAACAAAATTAAATTAGAGTTAGTCTCAGTAAAAGATTTCCAAAACTAAGGATTAAAGGTTTGAAAGTTTCTTTTTGGATCAAAAGTTTTACTGGAGGATTAAAGGCTGGTGTTGTCATCGAGTAAACATATTTATTCTCTGTTTTGAAATGAATATAAAAAAAATTCATTTCATGCAGGCACCTCTGCAAAAGGATTATAGGCAGAATGAGGTAGCAAACTCCTTCTGCCAGTCTCTAAAAAGTCTTCATTTTTCATTTGAGAAGCAGATTAACTGTTGCTAAGAACAAGGATTCAATCCTGTATACCTGAGCTGATGCTGATAGCCAATTACAGTCTGTTGTGGTGATGATTGTTGTAAATGAGATGCTTTACATTTACATACATGCCTAACACTAAAAGCATAAATATTTACTTTAGCATCCCAATAAGACAGCACAAGATTTTCAGAGGAGCTTAGTTCTCTGATATTAATGGACACTATACCTTCATTTCTGAGAATAAGTCCACTTTCATATGTGAATACTGAAGAATTCTGCATGTAACATTAAGCGTCACTTTTTGAGTCTTACTGTTAGATTTTACATCCCCTCGCCCTCAACACTGCCAGGGATTTAGTGCCCAAAATAACTATATATATATATTAGGAAGCCTGAACTTGAAACATATATGAAAGTAACTAGGTGGGTTCAAATAACTGATGTTTTCAGAGAATCAGTTCAGCTTGGGTTCATCAGCGGTTTTTATCAACAAGTATATTTCAATAAGTACATGCTAAAAGTAAAATTTTTAAATAGCATTTTATAACCTTCACATTTTTATAACTTTGGACTCTTGAAGAGTTTGAATAAAGTTCTAAGGTTTGAATAAATGGCATATATAAAATGGATAACTTTTTTAAAATGTCAAATGACCTTAAATCACCTTCTAAGAATTTAGAACAAGATTTTGTTTTTCAGTCTGAAGAAGTAAGAAACAAACAAGAATCCAAATCTGAGGTAAATTGAACACAGAAAAAACTTATGAGAATATGTTACATTGTTAATGTGACATAAATAGTAACTCATTCATTTCCCCATCAGTTTTGCCATTGTTCCCATTCCTGTATTTCTCACAGGGAAGCAGGATGTCTGCAATGACTCTGTTGGCTGCTTTGATTCATCTTTATTTGGAATCTGCTAAATCATTGGACAGTATCATGGTTTAATCCCAGGCAGACAGCAAGCCCCACAGAGCCATTTGCTCACTTCCCCACCAGCAGGATTGGAGAGAGAATTGAAAGGGTAAAAGCAAGAAATCTCGTGGGTTGAGATAAAGACAGTTAAATAGGAAAAGCAAAACCTGCATACACAAGCAGAGCAAAACAAGAAATTAATTCACCACTTCCCATGCGCAGGCATGTGTTCAGCTATCTCCAGGAGAGCAGGGACCCATCAGACATAACAGTTACTTGTGAAGACAAAAACTATCCCTTCCAACCTTCCCTTCCTTCTTCTTTCCCACAGCTTTATATACTGAGCATGATGTCATATGATGTGAAATATATCCCTTTGGTCAGTTTGGATCACCTGTCCTGGCTATGTCTCCTCCCAACCTCCCATGCGCCCCCAAGTCAGTCAGCACAAATCCAAAACATAGCCCCATACTAGCCACTGTGAAGAAAATAACTATTCCCCAGCTGAAACCAGCACAGGCAGGTATGTCTTTCAGCTTCTTTTGACTTTCTGATCAGAGAATACTCTATCAATATCAGTAATTTACCACGGATGTTACAGAACTCAATGCTTGCAGGCAGGTTTGAGATTATTCTTCCTCCAGAAAATGATCCTTTGATGCAATTTCTGTTGCGTCTAGAAGAAAACAATTTGCTTAAAACGCTTAGTGGTTCAGAGACAAAAAAAGTACACCTTCTTGTTTCTACAGAATTGTAGAAGTGGAATATTTGAGAATGTTCAGATGGGGGACATGAAAAGCAAGCAGACAAATACATACTCTGAAAGACACAGGTTTTGAATTCTAAGTTCCCCCAACAGAATCTAAATATCTTCAGTCTTTTGAAGCACATATAACTTACGAATATCAGAATATACAGATCTAAGTCTTAACACTAAGCAGTCCGAGTTTGTTGGGACAAAAGTAATGTTAAAATTAAAGTTATATTTAACATAAGAAAGCAATATTATATCTTGTGTGTGTTGCACTAAATGCAATATAATATACAGCAGAACTAAACTATAACATTTTCTGCTGCCTCAGCAAATGCCTATTTGTATCTACAGCTTTCTCAAAAGGCAATAAAGTAAAAAGCTTATTCATTTCACTGTGGGGATGTATGTTCTATTCACTTAAAACTAAATACCAAGACACAATGCTTCTTGTTTCATACAAACAGTTTATGGTTGTCAGTTAGAAGTAGCAAATCTTCATACTCAGTAAAACTGCCTCCATATGAAATATATGATGTTGGCTTAGTGATAAACAATGCCCAGAGAAGAAGGCATGTGTTTCCTGAGATGAATCATGTGAATTTTGAAAACTAAAAAGTACTAGCAGTGTATATATGTGAGAAATGTGTTTAATAAATACTCGGATTTTGTGGGAACACGTTTCCAGGAGTGTAACCAAGCAAGTTTCCCAGAAAACGGCATTTCAATTACAAAAGGCCAAAACATTTTATATTGAGCATCAGCAACCTTGAATCTCCATGCAAAGCTCAAGAAAATTCTTATTCATTCCAATTTAGAGATATTTAAACAGAGTGCTTGGTACTAAACTAGGATGATAAAGCGCAAAATGCTAGGATGAGGATACATTCATTGTATGAATGTGCTGTGAGTCACACTGGTGACAGGGGACTTGCTACAGTGTTAGACTAAAAGGTCTAGATCAAGCAGAAAGGATGAAAATTTTTAAAGGTTTTAAAAATGTATTTTAAAAACATATTTAAAGCTAGAGAGCTGAAGAATCTGCACTTGAACCTAGGGTAGTCTTAGCCAAAGAAAAAGGCTAAGATATAAACAGGGCAACTGTTTCTTCAGTCAGAGACAAGTTAGATTGACAAAGCTAGCAAAAAAAAAAAAAAAAAAAAAAAATTGAAGATCAAGCACTTAGATCTCAATTGTTTTTAATATTTTTTATCCATACCTCACATCTCAGAGGAAGCAAATACAACCGCTTCATTTTGAAGATTTTGGTTTTAAGTAACTTTAATTAGCTGGCAACTCACCGGTCTCAGCAGAGAAAAGGTTTAGAGGATCCTGTAGTGTGAAGCCTGGCTCTTTAGCTAAATTAGGAGGTAGCAAGAGCTTTAAGGGAAAGAAATAGATAAGGAAAATAACTCCCTTTCATGTCCAGATTATGAGGTAAGGAGGGTTGCCAGGCTCAAGTCACCTTATAACTGTGACATCCACCATAATTATAAAATCATAGCATGTTTGGGTTGGAAGGGACTTTAAAGATCATCTAGTTCCAAACCCTGTGCCAGAGGAAGGGACAATTTTCACTTGACTAGATTGTTCAGGGCTTCATCCAGTCTGAGTTTGAACACCTCCAGAGTTCCACATCCACAACTTCTCCAGCAACCCATCCCATTCCATTGCCTCACCACCTTCACAGTAAATATTATTTTTTTCCCCTCATAACTATTCTAAAATTACTCTGTTTTGGTTTAATCCATTTTGCCTTGTCCTGTCACTACATTCTCATGCAAAAAGTCCCTCTCTGTCTTTCCTATAGGCTCTCTTCAAGTACTGGAAGACTGCAATTAGGGCACCCTGAAGCCTTCTCTTTCCCAGGGTGAACAAACTAAATATTCTCAACCTTTCTTTGTACGAGAGGTTCTCTATACCTCTAATAAACTTTGTGGCCCTCCTCTGGACTTGGTCCAACAGGTCAATGTCCTTCCTGTGCTGATAACCTCAGAACTGGACACAGCACTCCATGTAGGATCTCACCAGAGTGGAGTAGAGGGGCAGAATCACCTCCCTCAACCTGATGGTCAAAATCCTTTGGATGAAGCCCAGGATGCTTTTTGCTTTCTGACTCATGTCCAGCCTCTCATCCGTCAGCTCCTCCAAGTCCTCAGCAGGGCTGCTTTCCATCTGTTCACCCCCAGCCAGTATTGATGGTGGGGGTTGACCCAACCCATGTGCAGCACTCTGAACTTAATCTTATTAAACCTCATGAGACACCCATGCACACACTTCTTGAGCTTGTTCAGGTCCCTCTGAATGGCATTCCATCCTTCAGTTGTCTTAACTGCACCACTCATCTTGGTATCATCTTCAAATTTGCTGAGGATGCAGTTGAGCCCATCATCTATGTCATTAGTGAAGATATTAAATAGAATTGGTCCTAATATGTACCCCAGAGGGACACCACTTGTCGCCTAATGTCTATCAGAACTCTGAGTTGTTGCCTGCTATTGATTATATGATTGATGATATTAATACAATTGAATAATGATAGACCCAAGATTTTTATAAATACATAATTTAAATTATGATGTTTCAAGGAAGTTTTTAAAGACATAGAAATTATCATTTAGCCAAAACCCAGATGCCATAGTGATGACCAATTGCACTAGCAGCCAGAACAGATGGCAGATGCCCTGCTCATGGGAAACAGTAAGAATTTGCCTGGAATTTGAGGGGAGAATAAAAAAGCTGACTATGTATGCCAAGGCTAAAGAGATAAGAGTGTTATTTGGATTAGGGTGGAGTCATGAATGGAGAACTTATACAACAACAACAGAATCTGAGACAAGAAACAGACAGGGTGGACCAAGGCTGGATGAGCTGATCTGAAAGTGTGTAGGTAGAATCAAGAGTTGGGTTTGAGGTCTAGGAACAAGACAGAATCAAAAAAAAGGCTGCACGCTGAAGCGGTTTAGCAGGCAAGATTTCCCAGGTGCTGCCTAAAGGATCTGTGCTTGGCAGGGATGTATAAATATACAGTTCTGTTTGATGGATGACTCAGAATAAATGAACTATTAGTTCTTATTAAGTATTTCAAATATGCATGTCTCATATACTGAGATAAAATAGGAGGTAAATTCCTAAACTTTGCATCAAATGATTCCTTTCTTCATAGTTTGTCATTAAGGAACTATGCCATAAAAAAGATACAGAAAAATGTCTTTTGCCACTTCTTTTTTCTCATTATACATGATGGACAGAAAAAAAATTCTTACTCAAATACTCAGCTCACTTTTAAATGTTTACTTGTTTTTAGTTTCACATTGATGCTAATACTTTACTTATTAAGTTTAATACGTGAAATAGCTTTGTCATAAATCAGTGCCTCTATTTTATTTTTTGCTTCATTTAAATTTTTTCTTCAAGAGTCCTGTGTGTAAATAATGATAGTATACTATGCGTCAAATATTTTTCAATACTTTCGTATGTCTGGTATAAATGATGGAACATTATTTTAGACGGGGAAGAAAAAAATAGGCTTGATATAAACTTCTCTCCACCTTACAGTCTGTGTAATGTCATGTGTGAAGCATATTTGTAGTTGGTGAATTTGTAATGTCTGGAGCCCAGCACAAGTGGCAGTGTGGCTGCAGAAGATGCCCATGTTCTGATGTTTCAGCCTCTGACCTCTATGCATGTGTCAATGAAATAACCTCCACCCCACTTCTGCCCTAATCATGCACAAAATTGACTAAGAGAAAAAATTCCTATCAGTTAATGAAAGAGTATTTTCAACCAAAAAACATATTTGAAGAGAGGTATGATGATGTCTGATCATGAGTTTTGGAGTTAGAAACTCTATCCAGGAGTGATCTCCATGTTAACAAAGCTGTATTATTTTAACAATTTCTCAGCAGCTGAAATTTTGGCAGTTCAGTGGTAATATATTTTTGTGTAATAATTACACATGGAGTCAGGGCTAACCACAGCTAAGAATTCCTGATAATCTCTATATTGCAGCATAATGCTTGCTATTTTGCCCCTAGACATAGCTGTCATAGCTTATGTCTGGCTTGAACCAGAAAGCTTCATGTATCTCTGCATTTATTTAGACTTAATAGTAAGTAAGAATATAAATCAATGTCTCATTAATACAATTTATTACTCTTCACTTGTGCCCTTTGAAAGGTGCCTAGATGCTAGAGGTGGATCTACAACAGCAGATTTCTTGTGTAGGTGTTCCCAAGGCACATAGGCTATCTCCTACTTCCTTAAAGTGAAGATATTTTTCCTTAGTCAGTAAGGTAGTTGTAAAGTTAAAACACACAAATTGTTGTGAGGCACTCAGATACAAACCTGAGATGGACAGTCAGTCCATCAGTTTTCGCCAGGGTTAAGAAGTAAAGCATGTTAAAGAATGTGAATGCTTTTGGAAGTTAATGGATGCATATCCAGAGTCACATAAGCTCCTAAATAAGTATGTAGAATTAACATATTGTGACAAACACACAAACATATTATCACTATATTTTCTGCTCTACATTTGAAAAGGGCACATTTTCTATATGAATTAAGGCAGAAGGGAAGAATAAAATAAGGTATTTTAATAATTCAATAATTGTAATATCCATAATTATATCTCTTCAAAATATTTTTTCTTTCTTCAGCTCAAATAATTCAAAAGTATTTTCAGTGATTTACCCCAAAGAAAACATTTTTTTCTACCATTGAGACACACTTGTTAATTGTTATCACTAGAGGATTGTGTACCTGTACACAATCAAGATGGTAGTCACTAAAGGTAAGGAAGTACTTGACAACGCCTCAAAATTTTTATTATTTGAATTTTTCTTTGCTTCACCATTATGATGCCTATGTTAACAAAGAATTTTTACATAGAAACAATTACAGAAAATATTAGTTAATTTCATTCCTAGCCAATATTCTACCTGTGTGTGAGTGTACATATATATGTGTGCACATATAAATGTGTGTTCTTCACTGACCTTGGAGTGTGCAGAATTGTTTCTTTCACATAATCTCACTCTTCATTCTGGTTGCCATTGCTGAGGTTTTTTTACTACAGTCACTGATGGCCTTAGCCTTTGCCAGCAGTCGATGCTTCTTGGTAATGCCTAGTGTTGGCTCTGTTGGACATAAGGGAAGCTTCTGGTAGCTTCTCACAGAAGCCACCCCTGTAGTCTCCCCCACTGCCGAACCCAATTCAGCTACCAACCTTTCTGTGTGTAACAAAATGCATTCATCTCAATGCTTGATTCCACGAAGCTAGATAAATATAAGAAAAAGTTCATATACAAGTGTACAAGTGCTGGCTTGCAAACAGGTTTCCAGTTTGAAACAGTGAAGTCAGTTTCCTAAAGGCTTATAGATGACAGAAAGGAATGAGCAAGAATCTGGGCTATCCAAGCAATGGATATGTCACAACATGTAATGAAGCAAGGGCACAGCCAAATTGGGTGTGGGTGGCACCTGATCTTGTGGACAGTGAAAGGGGAATTTTTGTTGCATTGGCAGGAGATTTATGTCACTGAATAGTAAACTACAGTTTTGTTTCTGCTATGAAACAACAGCCAAGAGGGTTGGTAAAAAAAAAGAAGGAAAAGTAAGAAAATTAATAGTATCTTTTCCTCTGTAGTTTTAATAATATTTTGAAAATCAGCCAGTGTGATACTTTCAGTGCCTGGAGAGAAGTTTTTCAAAAAAAGGAAAAGGAACCCACAGGCACAAACAGACTCTACTAATTACTCCTTTCAGTGGTGGCTGATATTCTACAATCATGGTCATTTAAGATTTGGCATGCTATTTGTGTAATATTTGAAATTCCAACAGTCGAATCAGGACAGACCATTTGTAATTGCAAAGGGAAGCCACAGTAATTCATGTAAAACTCCAGCGAAACTTGACCTTTGCAAAACTATGACAGTGTGCTATGTAAATTACTAAATGGCAGCAAATCACTAGCAAAATAAATAAATAACCATCCATCAGAGTTTAGCATAGGCATATTCTGAGTGCAGAGAAGGAAAAATGTGGGCCAGGAGGAGTAAAAGGAAAGAAGAGAAGAAAGAAACTGTTACTTGCAGCTGGTGCTTTGGTGAATGGATTATACAGCTATAATATATCTAGTCTATGTATATTTAAAATGTTCAGGGTTGCAATCAGTGTGGGCTAGAGCAGAGAAAAAATTGCTGTGTTGCAGATGATGGCATCTGCTGGCTGCCTCAAGCAGGGCCATTTGTTTGGTTGAACAAATCTACGGCCACAGGGAATTTTTCCCAGCAAATTTACTGATGCTGCCACTTATGTTACAGAAGAAAAACTGAGGATCAACTTTTCACATGATACAGATGGCTGCTGAAAGACTATGCCATAATAGTTTCTTTGATATGAATTACCTGAAATACTGAGATAGGTTTCAAAGTGACGACAAATCTAGAAGCAATAATTGAATTTTGTAAGGAATACACAACCACATTATGTATAATGTAGCAGTTTTCCCAAAATATTTCAAAAGTAATTCAGTGCTCTGCCTAATTACTTGTACTTCCTCCTAGGCCATCCAAAAATGTAGCATTTAATCATTTTTCAACTGCACGTTAGCATGATTTGCTCTTCAGCAACCCAGATATGGAAATTACTGTGTGCCAACAAATTACATCAATTTATTTGCTGTGGTCTAATTTCATTAACTCATGATAAGAGAGATCGAGCTTAACAACTCTCCTTTTATGTACAAATAAACCCTTGGGTGACATATCATATGAAACCAAATTACTGCACATAATAAAATGACACCACAAATAAAAATGTATTTCCTAATTCAGTTATACTCAGAGATGAACAGTTAGTAAACATACATTTGGCACTGAGTCAGTAATCAGCACCACTTCCTTGGTTATGGAATAATCTAAAGCATATGATCCCTCATAGCAGTAAAAAGAACTGAAGAGTCCATGATCATTCCCATTCTGTTTGCTCCTTTTTGTTTCTGGCCCACTGGTCAGAGCAGGCAAAGTGAGGGCTGCTACAGAGCAACTCCTTGAGGCACTCCTTTGACAGATCTGGGCTCTACACCAGTTCTCTATAGGATAAATTTCCAGCCTTCCTCTGAAATTGCAGCCAACTGATTTGTGAACCCATCTGTTTGGGACATGCAGATGCAGGTTTGGCATCCGTAAAATAAATGTGTTTCCATTTATTAGAAGCACTTGTCATTCTTTTGTAATGCGAAATAGGTTAGTGATTTCTTGTCAACAAACTCTAGAAACTGAATTAAACAGAGCTATTTCCTGTCCCAAAGAACTCACAATACATTTATTTATAGCTGGTTTTACAGGACCATTGAAAGGATTGACATTAGTATGAAATGGACATTTGAGCTGTGGAAGAACAGAAGAGAGGTGTGCCAAAGCGTGGCTGCCTGCATCTCAAGCAGCAGAGGCAGCCAGAAAGCCTGGCTGCAGGATATAAAGCAGCCCTGGCACGAGGCTGTGTGGGGAGTTTGATTGAAATCCATTTTCTCACAGCTTTGAAATAATGCTCCTCACTACCATGTACTTCAGCCTCTTCTTATCGTGTCTTACCATTTTTTTATTTTTTTTTTTTATTTTGGGTGTGAACTAGAACTGTGAACTGAAGTTAATGAAAAGTGTTTCAAAGACTATTGGAAGGAATCCAGTCTTTACACTCCCTGAAACTCAACTTGTAGTTCCTTGAATAAACATCACTAAGATAGTGGTCCTGGCTTAATCAAGCTTTAGAAAAAATGTGCAACATAAAAGTGAGCAAGACAGATTATATTTCACCACTGTGCTTTCAGTTTACTCTCTTCACACTCTAAGCAATGTCCATCTTCTGCATTTGGTCCCAGAAACATAGACTCCATTTTAGAATGATTAAAAATAGAGGCCAAATACAAATAATATTATTTTCTTAATTTGCATGGCAATAAATTTGATGCTGAAAACTGTTGAACTGTATCTTGTTATTATTTTCAGTCCCCAAGGAGTTAACAAGAGGACAGATAACAGCAATCATCCCCTAAGGGTAAACTGATGTAATAGCCTTTGTTTGTTGCTTCAGTCACTGCCAAAGAATGTCTTGATTTCATAAACTTATATATAGGATCCAAATAAATTCATTGCCTTCTATATGAAAGCAGAACCATTTATCAACCCTGAGGATATTGTCAGGAGAAAATAAGGAAAGTCGAGTGCAGTAATGCTCTTGATATACTGGTTGATGACACCACAAGATGTAAAACACAGTTTGGGAAAAACAGATACAACAAAGAGGTCACTTTTCCTCAAGGCTAATCCCCTCAGGGATGTGTGAAATAGCCTTTGAGAACTCTGGAAAGGAGAGAGCAAAATTACATACTGACATGAATGAGATAAAGTTCCTTTATCTTTTTCTCCAAAATAATTTTGGGTACTAAAAGTTGGCTCTTCAGGAAATGTGAAGCACATATTGTGTGAGTAAAGCAATTATTTCTTGTAGAATTGGAACCAATACTGAAAGACTCTCAGTTTGGACTTGGTTCACAGAGAATTTGAAAGTTTGGGAATTTAACTGCAGCTTTTGGGCAAAATAAACTGCATGTGCTTATCTTTTGTACCTCTTATTTATCTTTGCCATGGGACAATGAAGCAGACTAAAGAATTTGCTGAGATTATGGATGAATCTTAGATCCAGAATACAAGTTGGGTCAGTTATGTACTATGATATTTCATATCCTGACTTAATAATACCCTACAGAGTCCCTAAAGAAAGGTATGAAGATGTGGATATGATGGGTGGACTATTCAATAAGGGGTTGGTTGGATGGTTAAACCCAAAAGGTAGTTGTCAACAGCTCAATGTCCTGATAGGCATGAGTAACAGGGGTCTGTATGGGGACCATTACCATTTAATATCTTCATTAATGACATAGATTAAGAGATTGAGACCACCTTCAGCAATTGTTATATCACTATATAACAATTCTATGGGCCTTTCCATCTCTTTTGTTACTGCAATACAGATAAAATTATATTGTGTCTGAAGTAATGTTTAATGGAGAACACAACAGGATTATGTTGCTTGTCAGTAGTCTGGTTTTGGCTCCACCATTGGTTGTGAAGTAATTAATTTCACCTTCCTCTAAAGGATTTCATGGTAGTTTGATTAGATACTACTGAGAACTACTTGTTCTGTGTTTTAAGCTAAGTGAACTAATAGACTTGTGAACTATCACTATTGCTTATTTAGTTGGCTCTCTTTAGCCTATTTTTTTCCTAAGAAGATTATATAGCAATCTAAACCAAGAGGGATGAGTGAATATGACAGTATATTCAAGGTATGATCCAAGCAGCTAAACATTCCTCTCAAAGTTGCTAATGATATAATAATACTTAATGTATAAAAGTATTTCTTCCTCTTTAATAATGTATCAAACATTCTAATGGGTAAATGCACAGTGAATGTTTTTGGTTTGTCTAATATATTAAACACTTTAACACATCTGCATACATTCCATAGTAACTCTCAGGCTGCATTTGTAAAAAGGTAAAACTTGCATAACCTTATGCTGGAAAATACATGGGAAATTGATCAAGTTTACCTATTTTAAAATAAGAACTGAAACACAGGTGTTCCTTTTTTATCTCAATGCGTAGAAGAAATGTTATTTAAAATGAAGCACTAGTTCTCTGCATAGACACAACCTATTCCCTGAGAAGACTGAACTACTCATATTCCCAGCCATTAACAGAGATTCCTCCAGAAAGTGAGGGAGGGATGGACTTCAGAATATGAGCAATTATGCTTCAATGAAATGTAATATATTCTTTTTAAATAACAATTTGCTTTCTTCTTGTCCCTCTAATGGGTTCTTTATAATTTTCTCAATAGTCTGATGACTGTATTCAGGAAACCAAATCCATGGGCATAGACATGAATGATATATCTCATATTAATATGAAACAGTTGACAGTGAAATCTCTGCATATGTTTTCTGTGTAATTTCAGAATAACTGAATACTAAATCTCTGAACCACACAGTAAATGAGTGAAAATCTCAGCTACAGTTTCACTCTGAACGACTTTGTAATTGAAGGCCAGACAGCAAGAGACTGTCAAAACCAACATTTAATCCTCCCTCTGGAGAAATATTTACACAATTTTTGAAGCTACATCTATTATAGTTCTTATAAATGGGATTAAAACATTGTACATATGCAGTCTAAAAACTTACTTTAATACTTAGGTATATTTAATAAGAAGAAGAAAAAACCCTCCCCAAACCTCAACCAAACATCAATTATTAGGAAAAAGAGCATTAGGAAAAAGAGATATATTTAGACACTTATTCAGAACCTCCTTTTAACTTCTACTGAAAATGTTTACATTATGGACTCAGTAGTGGCTGGGCTTGTCCAGTTCCAAAGGGTTTTTATTTTAGCAAATCAGCTCTCCAGGCATTTCTATTAGTATGAGTTTTATAGAATGGGTTGTAGAAATATATTCAGGTCTTGAAATATATATTTAAGAACAGTAAACTGTTAATTTCAGCTACTGGAGAGATATTTTAATAAACAACATACAGAGATCTTTTTTCCCCCAAAATTTTCTCAGTTGGCTACCTATAAATAATTACAAAGAACTGACAAATAGACTGAGGCTGGAATCCTTCTTCATCTATGATCAGCACAAAGCATTATTTTGAAAGCTCAGGTTCTATTTCGGTGGTACACAAGCCTTGAAAAAACTTTTGAAATAGGATGAATTTCAGCTTGGAAGAGTTATAGCAGTAATAGTATGACATTGACAAATTAGGAAATTTTACAAAGAATTGCAAATACAGTATACAGATGAATGAGACCTTGATCATAGGCATGGTAGAAAAAATCTGACAAATACTGTAAGAAAATCTAAAAAGAGATTTTATTAATACACATGAGTATAAATCATTTGAATAGCTGTACCTAGTAATGTGGCAATGTTACTTATCCTCTGAAGTTACAAGTGTGTAACAGGAACACAGATCAAAACCTAAAAAAAAAGGTGCTGGGGTAAACAGCTTTATCTTCAAAGACCTGAACAAGATTTATATCTATTTTCCAGATTTATTCTAGTGGCAATTGTTTTATTTTGGGGTTATTTTGTAAAAGGCTAGTGAAATAGTTGTAATGAAAAGAAAACCAAACAAAAAGGCACAAACACAAACTTGAAGAGAATGTAAAAATTTTTAAAGGTATATTAATTTTTTAGGACATGAAGTTTGTATTCGGAAATCTGTTATATTATCAGAGTCTTTCTGTTTGACCTGTGTACTCCTCTAACCAACTCAAAAAATTGGTTTTGGCTAAGACACAACTCTTGTCTGGTTGAAGTTTATCTTTCAGAAAGCAATCCTGCCTTCCTGTGTGAATAGTTACAGAATCCATGTTTTCGTTTGGCCATGTTAATTATTTGCATGATTAAAAAGAATTTATTTTGTTATGACTTGGGATTTAAACAGGGGTCAAACTCTAAATAATTGTCTCCTATTAAATAAAAACTGATTTTGCAATGTTTTTTCCTTTTATTTGTATGCTTCAATGAATAAGCTTTTGTGGAAAAGGTAATCAAACCGCACTCTTTGCTTTTCTTCTCACTACCCTAGAATCATTTGGCTGTTATCAGTGGAGTTTTTAGAGTTACTAGGCAGCATTCTGAATGAGTAACTAATAATAAATATTTCAAATTAACATGAAAATATTCAATGTAAAATAGAGGTCAGGATGAAGTTTATGAAGATCACTTAAGGTTTTAACTGAGATTTTTTTTTTTCTGTTTGAACTCTGCTAGATATTTGGAGCTATTCTGTTGAACCAATGATGCTGAAAATCAGTTATTTGGTTTCCTAGAAGAGTATCTTTAGAAAATTTTGTAACTTTTTTCTCTTATATCTAATAATTATTCTATCTTTTCTTTAAATAGCTTTCTTCCTAAAATGCTTGAATTCTGGAGCTCCATGATGTGCAACCTAATGACAAATATATATTGATGTATACATTTAAATGATCTAAAAGATTGTGCAATGACAAGTTAGCTTTCCTTTTTTTTTTTTTTTCTTGGTTGTACTTTTGACTAATTTTTCTATGCCACACTTCAATAAAACCAACAAATGGTGTATACAAGTTGTATATAATGAACATAGAAATTTGGTTTAAAATAAGATCTTCAGTATGTGCCAGATCCTCTTTCTGAAAAAAAAAATAGACAGTAATAATAAAAGATTTGTTCCTCAGTGAGTATCCTCAGAAGACAGAAAGTTCCATGTGCTGCATTTTGATGAATCAATTTCCTTCCAGGAGAAATTATGGTATTAAAGAGATGATAGGCAGCATTTTGGGGACAGTTCTTGGGAGTCAATACTTCTGTTCATGTGAACAGCCCCTTGCTTGGTCTGCTGGAGTCCTGAAAATCAGGACACTAACTTGTAAACTGCCTCCAGTTACATAAAAGTGAGCACACTGACTGCAAACAGTGGCAAACAGTAAAATATTTGATCACAAATCATACAGTGTAATTAGCACAGGGAGAGAAACATGTTTTATCTGTATGTTTCTGATGTGCCCTGTAAATTTGCTGTACTATGCAAATGTTTTAAAATAAATTAAACAAGGAAAATGTAATGAAAGGAGAGATCTGCATATTTTGTTGACAATTCCTATAAATGTAAACAATATTTTGGGGAATTTGAAACATTTCTGAGTATCTCCTGATTTACGGCAAATCTTTCGGATGAAATGGGAATAGACTATACAAGGGATTCTTGGGGTTTGTTTTTTTTTTTTTTTCTTGCTGTTCTTTGCAATAAATTTTTATCTTTTTTGATTTGTAGTTATTTTAAAATGGGTTACACATATTCATTTTTAAAGCCTTCCAGCAAAGCTGGACTTTTTGTATCATGCACACCCATTTATATGTGCTCTCATGGTGGTACACATTAGCCTACTCTACAAGTTGATTAAGGATCATGGGAAGTTCTTCTAGTTAATGAGAAGCCAACCCACTCAGTCAACATTCAATTACGAAGGTAATCTTCAGTAGCCAGAGATTTTAATTTCATCTTAATGTTAACATATCCTGAATATTTACAAGATACATAGGTTAAATTGGTGATTATGATTTTTATTTTGAACTGTAATAATATCTTAAGTCGCACTCAAATATGTGCCTAATTTGAGCTTCTGAAAATAAAAACAACTCTCATGAATGAGTGAAACACAATGAACTACAGGTAAGCAGACTATAATCTTTAAGTCCTTGAAATATTTCTGAATTTTCCTGTTTTTACTTAACAGGAACTTTTATTCTCTTTGTTGTTGTTTTTGTTTGGTTTTGTGAATAAAGGGTTTCATCCAAATTTATCAGAAACATTGAAATATTCTTAAACTTCTATTACCTCTCCATCTATTTCAGGAGTTTCAAATAAAACTAAAAATTTGTCCTTACACATCTGGAACTGAAGGCTTAGAGTTTTTGCAGTCTTGGATTAAAATGTCTGTTCTTACCTTAGTGGTTAAAAAACAGACAAGAGAAACTTGGTGTTTTTTACCTTCTTCTCAGATAAAAGGTATAAGAACTTAAAAAAAATTATGTATGTAAGTCTCTGTAGTTATTAGAAGATGTATGTGTGTCTGTGTTAAAAGATGCAGGTGTTGGTCAAAAGGTAAGAATAGATTCTGACTATTAAGTAGTTTAATTTTAAAATTTAGTTAGTTAATTTTTCTCATGTACAGTAATATTTTTTGGTTCACACTGATTTATTTTCCAACATGAAATCGTGCATTCTTCAGTGTTTCTTATATTCTTTTCTTCCATATATAAAATAAAAGCTTATATTATCTTAGTGTTTCCTGCTGACACCTGTGGCTATATAAGAATCAATTACAAACCAATTTTAAACACAGCATGGATTCCCATACAGAAATACAGAAGACAAGGAAGATAAACAGTACAATTGATTTATTTTTTTTTCAAGGAAACCTCTGGCAAGAAGAATAACCTGTGAATATTGTTTAATTTCAAAGCAAGCCTAATGCTTCTGTTTGCATGAGAGCAGGTCTCTGTGAGGGAAAGCTCTTCATACAAAATTAGTTCTCATTCTGAAGAGCTTCATGTGCCAAGAAAGTTATGAACAACTGAAGTTCCTTTGCTTGGCTTTTATATTCTCTTTGAATTATGTGGCTTCTGATTTTAGACTTTAAAATGTCAGCTAAGCATAAACTGCATTAAACTTCAAAGGTATTCTTGATGGACAGCAAATAAGAGAAGGAAACGGTTAATAAATCATGTCAAGTTACAGTGTAATGGGACAGTAAGACCTGACACTACCACTAGAATGGCACTTTCATACTTTTGAAGCAAGATTGTGTCAAAGACACCTTTATGTCATCCCATCTTGGGGCTTATAGCATATTAGATATGCTGAGAGCTAGTCTGGGTAGGACTGACATTTTAGTCCAATTTTAGTGCTAAACAGAGGAAAAGCATTTTGGGTACCTGAGTCGACAGATGAACAGCAGGATGTTCCCCAATCATGCTTACTAGTGCCAAGCATAACATAAAGTTGTAAAATAAGCACATGCCCTGTCATCTCTTACACAGAATAATTTTGTTTATTTTTTTGTTACTTTGTCACGTTATTTTTATGTAACAGAAATTGTGTAAAAACTATTAAGTTTTCAAGAAATTCTACTTTTATTGAAAAGTAGCAAAATGTGATATTAATGTTTTAGGGCTTTTTTAACAGAATATCTGGTGTAAAGCCCACCTGAAGACTGAAATAGCAGGAGAGCAGTATATTTAACAATGCTTTCCCTAAATTTGTATAATAACATCTAGAAAGTAAAGATAAGATAAAATCCTGGCTGCTCTGAGAAAAAAAAGAAAAAAGAAAAAAAACCCCAAACCCACCACTCTCTACCTTGTGAATTCATTACTTCATTATTAAATTAATATTCACTTCAGATCCATATCTCTTTGAAGGTCGCAGTGCTTAGCTATAAAACCTTAACTAGGTTAAGCTCTCTTGATGACAAAGAGCACTGCATTTCAGTTAGGCATCTGTATTTAATGGGGATTCATCAGCCTCTTTTCATGTGGGTGAACAGTGGTTTCAGTGTGGTGACCCTGTTTGCAAGCTTGTTATCCTGAAAGGTTATACTGCACCTCAATACAAGAATTTTGAGAGGGAACTTGAAGACCTTAATTTCTTCTGAACTCATTCAGCTGAGATATGGAGGCAGCTCTTACTACTGTGATATTTAAATGTTGGATTATTAACCCTATCCTCATATTACCTGTGCTGAAATTGTATTGCTTTATGAGAATGAGAGGATGCTGTAGAAAATAAAAAGCTTTTTTTGAAAGCTGAAAGTATGGACAAATTTGTAATTGCATGGCTTGGTGAAAATGAGTATTAACGTACTGTGTACATTTCAGAGGGAATAAAAGCAAAACAAAAGAACAAAACACCTGATTCTCTCTTCTGTCATGCCATTGATTGGTGTCATTGTATCTGATATATAGGGAATTTTGGTATCATAGAAGTTGCAATGCGTACTGCCATTGTGTTTCTTTTGCCCTATTACTTGATTAATATAAGCTTAAAGATGTTTAGAAAATTCTTCATGTGTTTTTAGAACAATCAAAATACATATGAATTTTCTCAGAAATCTAGACATTTTATTTCCTTTAAAGCAAGAAGGTTCTTCAGAATAAAGACCAGGTTTGATTCTCAATTATAAGAATATGAACTTCGAACTCCTTGGACTTTTTTTAGAATGCAATTTCTTATTCAGGTAACAGTGAAGTCTTCCTAAATAGCTGCAAGCACAGTCTTCTGAGGAAAAGGGAAAGGAACATCCTTTAATGCACTCAGAAGAGTCCTGTGGTTATACTTTTAACAAGTATACACTTGATTCCTGTGTGTGTTACAAGGAATACTGAATTGCTTAGTACATTACACTGAGGAGACTAAACTGGATGGTTATAGCTTCTAGAAAAATCAGTCATAAAACCAGGAGGCTATAAGAAAGAAGTTGAAGAAAACAGGAAATTCTTGTTGTCCAGGAGAAAATATCAAAAAAGTAAGCCGCATGGTGTCTTGCCTAATCATGGGAATAGATAAAAATGAGTCTGTGAGAAAAAAATTAGAGCAGAAGCTTATGGAAAGGACTTGAAAGTCCTGTATCAGGAAAGCTATTATTTCCCAACTGAAAGACAAGTGTTCAAAGATAGCCAAGAGTGCAGAACTCTGATGGCACATATCACTGACAAAACAATAAGAGAGAACAAACATTATGTGCTCTCCTAATTTTTCAACTGTATGTATTTTGTCACTTCTCCAATCTCGGAGTGCCCTGGGGTTAAGTCATCTTTTCTTTGTTAAATTTTATGGGAAAGTCAAACAGTGAACAATTTGGCTAGAACAACAGGAGTGGTGGGTGAGTGGGCAGTGTGGAGAATGTGTGTGTGTGAATTCTCTTCCTAAAACATGAGATAGGTGCTTGGTTCCTACTTTCATTTCTCAGTCCTTTCATACCTTGACACCTCTATTTAGTTGGCTTTTTACAGTGGCTTTTCAGTGCTTTAAAAGAAAGTAGACAATGCTCGGATCAGAGGGAAAACTCTGTAATGTGAGATAACTGTTCCAAAGATAGGAACTTGAAAACAAGTGTAGTTAATCAACTGTTTGAATGGAAGGAGGTCACTGGTAGAGTTTGGTTCTGTGTTTGTTGGCTCTGTGTTTGTGCATTCATAAAGGTTGTGGAAAAGTGAGTGGGAGATGACAAAGGATACATCTGGTGCAACTGTATTCCAGAAAGAAAGGGTAAGGGCAGATAGTGAAAAACTAACTGCAAAACTGCTGTGGGAGACTGCTTGAGTAATGAAAATAGCATATGAAGTTTAACGTAAGGAATTTTAAAGTGAGGCACATGGGAAAAAATCATACTAGTTTCACATTAAAAAAAATGATAGGTTCTGGCTGGGCCATTTTCATGGTTCTTTTATCATAAAATTTCATTTAAAATCCACTTACTCCTTATGCTTCTCTGTAGAAAATGGCAGAACCAGGCTTTTATATCCTTTCTTCTGTTTTGCTTAAAAATAACACTGTCAGAAGTACTCCAGTTATCACTAGATAACTAGCCTTTTAAAACACCTTTTATTTTTCCACTCTAGGAAGTTTGCAATGTTTGCCTTTTGTCACATTAATCTAAAGCCATTTGTTCTCCTAATAATTAAAAAAGGACACTCATGGTGGCCCCTTCGTGTTGTGGAATACATTTTTATGTTTGTGACCTCATGTTGGGTACTTGCAGCCCTTCGTTATCAAGCTTCCAAGATGATATGAATGTCAGTTTTTATAGTGGAAGCTGACAATTGCACTTTAGAAAAGCTATAAATGTGAAATCTGTATCCCACTGTGTAACAAAATGGTCAGTGACCGAGGATAAAGGTTAACAAGGTGGAAACAATAAATCTGATTTAAGTGAAGGGCTCTCATATCTATCTCAATACCACATCTTAATTAAACAGTCTTTTCCACACCACATAAGATTATTTTGCTTCCTTTTCAATAATTGGATAGATACTTGAAAGAACAATCAAGAAAACAGAGTGGTATAACGGAGTGCTGAATTGCAGTCTCTTTTTTATTTTTCTGCCTTTTCAAGGCATTTTAAGACATTTATTTATCTAAAGACTGAGCCTGAACTTGCACTGATATAAAGAAGGGACTTTGCTGACTTACATTTCTGGACAGTTCTACAAAGTGTTCAATGCCTTAAAAAGAAACGGAGATGGAAGAATTTCAGACTCTCTTAGAGAGAATTTGAACTCTTAGAGACAGAAAAATTACAGACTTGGACTTCGCTACAGCCTGTACTGGAACATAGGATTTTCAATATATTTCATCTGCAGTCAGTCAGAGGGAAAAGGTCTTAGAAGGAGCCTCATTTCAGTCAACAGTTTTGCTTTAGTGTAAATGATTCCACTAGCACTGCTTACTGAGTGTCAGTAGAAACCCAAGAAATTATGTGAGGATTTGAATAATTCAAACTAAACCAGAAAAAAAGGTAAAAATTATTTTGCCTATAGTGGACTAGAAGTTAATTTAATGTTATGCACAGAATGAACCAATTTACCTTATTATAAATTGTGAAAAACATGCTTTTGTATTCACAATCATTCAGCTATATGAATATTTTAGCATAAACTTTAGTCATCTGTAATGGCCTATTTTCATACGACATATTCACTCTTCAAATATTGGCAGCAGGAACAATCCCATGCTTTCTTAAAATCACTTAGAAGGAAAGAATGTTAAATAATAATGAAACTTAATGATGAAAATCAAGCATGAAAAACCTTCAGTAGAAAATAATAAAAAATAAGACAAAAAAATAGAAGCAAAAAAATAAGAGAAAACTGGATAAAAAGAACGAAAGCTTAAATACAGATCTATCAACATAAAGGAAGAAAGTAGTTGCATAATTGCCTTGAAGGTCTCCTGTCAATTTTCACAACAGAGAAATTAACAGACATCTTATCAAAGTAACCACTGAGAATTTTGCTGAATGTAGCAAAGTCTAGACAAAAGGACTCAGTACTCACTGCCACAGAGGGTAGAAATCATGTAACTACTTGTTTTAAAGCACAGCTAATTGCCCTTAAAACAAACAGACAATGAACAAACAAACAAACAAATAACTCACCAAGAAAACAAACCATCAGCAAAATAACCCACTTTGCACTGACACTATGATCAACTGGACCTATGACCCAGCTGAGCTGCTCTGTTTAATACCTAAGAAAGGATTTTCATTGCTTTTATAGACAGAGTCAGAGCATTATAAGAGATAAAATACTGTTAGATCTATGCACTATAACCACATTTCTAGATCCTTTCTGTTCAAGAATGGCATATCAACCTCTGGTACTTATGATTGGTGCATCTTTCCTATGCCATATAGCTCAAGAAGGCACATTTCAGGTGACAAAGCAAAGGATAACATATTAAAAAAAAACCCAAAAACCCAAAAAACAAAACAAAACCAACAAACAAACAAAAAACCAAAAAAACCCCAAAACAACTGAGGAGACTTGTCCAAAGATTCATTCAAAAAAATCCTCTCCTTTAAAGTCAAACTAGCACTTGTGTTATTTTGGCAGGCCGCCTTGACATTAAAAGTATTGTAGAGAGAGGCAACTAATTTTCCAGTTAAGAGTCAAAGAAAGACTGCAGATAAAGATTTGTAAAATTAGAATCTCCCAGCAACATGTTCCTTTTCCACTGTGTGAATGTGTTCTGACTTTACAGGTTTATACATTTGTCATCAACTCTACTTCAAAGACTCCACCATTTCTATCTTGCATTTATGTATATAAATTTTCAAATCTGAGACCTTAGAAACTAAAGGAAATGTAAGTTATTTGTGTGAAAATTCCACGAACATACAGTTTTGACTTTTTGGTAAACAAATTCCTTTGTTTGAAGGTCTGGATTTAGGATCTTATTAAACTGAATAGACTGGGTTTTTTTTCTCACCCTTACCAATCTCTCCCCCTAGCTATTTTTACTATACCTTTTCACTTCCTGTTGTTTAGGCTAACACCAAAAGCATTTTGAAGGAATAGAACGAGCAAGTAATGTCAAAGCCTCAATAAAAATATGAAAGATAGTCTATAAATTGTCAGTCCTTGAAGTTTTCAAGAATTCAGAAGTGACTGTTGTTTTGTGGAAAAAACACAGCAGCCAAAACTTTTAAACTTGTCAGTAAAACATCAAAACACAAAAAAAGCATTACCAAAGACAATTCCAATTTGTAGGATTAGACTGTTTTATAAAGAGGTATTATCTTTGTAAGCTAAAAACCATGATCCAAAGCCTCTGTGAGGGATAGGACAGTAAATAGAAAACAATTTCCAAACATTATGGTGTCAGCAACTACAAACAACCTGCAAATGCTCTCTACTTGATTAAAAGTTAAAACAAAAAAGGTTTTTTTTGGCTTTTTGGCTGCTGAAGGCCTGAGTGATTGAATGTTGCTCATATGAATGCTCATGTAAAGTTTGTGCAGAGGAGATGATGCATTTTGCAGGGCGAGATAGCACCTGCAGCAGCAGGAGAGGGCACTATTCACACAAAGAGGAGAGCTGGTCCCCCTGCCTGTCTGCCCTGGAGTTCTGTGGCAGGGGACCTGAAGTTTCAGAAATGGAAAGAAATCATGTAAGGATTGTGAAGGCCTGTGAAGAAAATGAAGCTAGCCAAAATGCCTTAAAAACTGAAGCTTTTACTGTGTTGTAAAAATGGAGTTCTTGTCTTTTTTCCCTGAGTCATGTTAATAAACTCTCTCTCTGCTTCTTCTCCTGTGGTCTCCATATGGCTCTTTCTCGGGCATCTTGGGGACCGTGTGGGGGGGGCGAAAGGGGGGAGCATCTCCCACCAACTGTCACAGAGTTCAATGAGTTACAGACAAATTTGACTACAAATTGGACTACAATCCCAGGTTCTGTCTGTGTGCATGGGATAGCAGATGTGAAATATGCTTCCAGCATTTTGGGCATTTTTGAGCTGAGATCCCCAAAACTAGCCACCACACAGCAGGGTCACTTGTATGGATACATGAAGTTTTCAGAGTGATCCCGTGCAATATGGCAAACCAGTGTTATTCCAGCCCAGCAATCAGGAAGACAGCTGGGATGCCTCCAGAGTGCTTACATACCCACTTTCTCATAGCTGTGTATTTTTATAGATATGCATACTTTATATATACATATATATAGAGATACGCATATGTAGTTCAGAACAGAAAACAACTATTAAAATTTAAAATTGCACAGTTAATTTCTTTTTAAATGTTTTGCTTCTTTCTAAGAGATTCAAAGCTTTGATGTCCAATAATTTTCTGGATTATGACTCATTTTTAAGACCCGTGAGCACTGGACTTCAATTTCCCAAATAACAGGTGAACACAGAGGCAGTTACATTGCAGTGGATGAGCAACCAGACACCAGATGTAATACTGACTGATCACACACAACCAAGCAGATCATTTTGCTTTAAATGTATGACATAAACCCCACTTGGAGAAATGTTATCTGAATGATGTTGTACCAGGAGAGTCATAAGTTCAATTCAGATGGAAGAACAGAATCCTGGATATTAACTCATAAATATACCTCACAAATATCTTATTTAATTACACACAGTTAATCTTGTAGTATTCCTCCAACTTGTCAAGATCGTACTTGCAGTGCCCCATAGCTTTGTGCTGCATGCATGCAAATTTAATTGGCTGTTCTCTGTTCACCATGAAAAGAAAAGGAGAGCAAGGATGAGTTGAATATGAAAATTGCCCTCTGCTCACCTGCCCACCCTGGGACTAAGAATGCACTGCCAACCTGCATGCAGTTTTCTGAACAAAATTTCATCTCAGTTGTTTGCTTGCTTCTAGGAATGTTAGATAATGTCAACAACCTTACTGAGGACACATAGCAATTTGCTCTTTCCCTTGTCGACAAGGCCTGAGTCTGTGTCACCACAGGGAGTTCAATTGCTTTAGCGTGATTTCTTCTTGGTAGATTCATGGGAGTTGTCACTAATCTCCTTGTTATCTTCTAGGAGTTTGCAGACTGTTTTCTGAGATTATTTCTGCCAATCTCTTTCTGGGAAGTGCATACCTTTTCATTCTGTAAGCTTTTCTCCCCTCAATAAGACTGACATCATCTAGACTCTGCCAGGCTTTGCCCAACTTCAACATATCCTGGCAATTCATTTGAAAAATTCACAATAAAATTTAGCAAGTCTATTGTATAACCCAGAAAATGAAACTTATGACTAAATTATCATCGAAAGCTCCTGAAATAGAAACAGCTTACATGTACTATCTCCTATTAATTATTCTTTTTGTTTGTAAAAGAAGTTGGTTTGTACACTATTGATACGCTTTATGAATGATTGGAACTTTATGCAATTAATATTTCTGGAACTAAGAATTAATGTCATAATCTATATTTGCTTACAAGCACTAATTTTCTATGTTACAGAATGGAATAAACAAATATGTATTTAGCTACTGTAAAGGAAATATTACACTAAAAGGCGATTATCTGAACTAGTGATCAGAGCAAAGAAAGAACTTTTAATTTTGTCTGACGGTACAACTTCAATGTACAACATTGTGTGTGAATCTCAGACAAATTTAAAAAAATTGAGTGAATAAGGAGTTCTCTGCTGAAATGGCACTTCCTTCAAAATAAATTTTTATGTAAAAACAAACCATGTAATTTATAGTTTCAATTCCAAGACAAAAAGGAGAAAAGCAATCTCACTAGTTGTTAAATAACGTTTCTTTAAAAAAAAAAAATAATTAAATAAATAAGCTAGAAAACATGCTAGGCTAGTCTGGATGTATAGAAAACATTCAAACATTATGATATTCATCAATAAAAGAGGTTAATTGAAAGTTCTGGGTAAGAAACCTGCTGACCTGTGAGCCTATTTGAAATTACCTGTAACATCAATGAATCACTTCTAAAACTATCTGTTTTCTGTCTAGAAACTTCATTTCCATGTTATTTCAAACTACTTTTATTCATTGGAACTTCTAGAGTGTTTATCATAGGACTCCAGAAAAAAAAAAAAAATCCTTGAATTGCTATTAATTAAAAGGCAGAAAGAAAGGGTGAGAGTTTAAAAATTGCTAATTTAGAATAACAGAAGGAAATCAGTTGTTCATATAACTTGATTTTACTGTGAACAAATAAATAGCCAGCTGAGAAAATTTTACTGAAATTGGAAGAAATACATTTAATTTTCTTGACAGATAAGAAAGTTAAGGGTTCTAACTTGTATTACATTCTTCATTAAATTGTCTAAATTGTCTACTACCTTAATTAGAAATTCCAATTTACTTAAGATTGGGGCAAAAATGAAGCACTTCCAGTCACACTGGGGCCCACACTTCTCACCTGAGATTCACAATTTTTGGTGTCACTGTTGTTCAGCAAAAATCTATCCACACAAACAGCTGAATTGTGTGACACAAGTAGGTTTGCTTAAACCGAAGATGAGCAAGAGATACTAATATATTAGTATGAAATACTGTTTTTCTGTTATGAAAATAGGACATTCCAGACTGACAGGGAACAATTTAGCATACTGTGAGATATGTCAATCTGGGGTAAAAACCCCACATATACTCTGTGCACAAATCAGAGAACAAGTTTTATATAAATACACTTTTATCAGTGAAAAATTTCAAAACTAATAAAAATTCTCAGATTCTTATCAAGTTGTAAGGAAATTGAGGACGGACCTATTGATAAAAAGTTGAAACAGATAGGAATCTCTGAATATAGTCACATTCTTACTGTAACTGTTTTTAGAGTAGGAAAGCAGAAATAAGTTTAACAGTACTGAAATGGGAGACATCATGAAGAGAAATAACACACTGGTAAATACAGGTAATTTAATGGATATCTTAATTTCTGAGAGCAAAAGTTGGATTTGTTTAGTCCTTTCTGAGTAATAATGCAAAAATTCCTATTGTTTGATGTTTGTGTTCATTCTAACCATTATCTCTATTGTATGTGGAAGATGCCATCAATACCATTCAAACTGCAGACTTTATAGAGACAATGAAGTTATAGTGGATGCAGACCTGCCCACGACAAGGCCCTGTGGTGGACAGGGCCGTGTAATTGCAGCCAGAGAGGGAAGGATAGAACTTTCCTGGCATCACAGTCAGGCATTATCCAATTTGGATTGGCTAAAAACATTGTTTTCTTGGCAAATATCAACAGAAGCCTTCATTGCTAACCATTACAATAAACCTTTATGTGGTACTACAAGGAGTTAGAGACCTGGTGCTAGAACCACCCTTGCCACTCAAATGTCCAGCCTAAGCAAAGATGTCTCCTACTGCTAAGGTGATTTATGTATCAGAAATGTACTGCTTGCTTCAGCTGCTCATCTCACCAATGCATTCAGATTGTTTTTTGTCAATTCTGAGAATTAAAAAGCTCTGACTTTATCCTTGATGGATTTTTAACATTAATAAGCCCCTATTTCATGTTTCCACTGATGTTGCTCTCACAAGTTTTTAGCACGCTCATTGTACAATCTGTGATATCCAGGAATAACCATCAGATCCAAGTGACAGAGCCTCCAGAGACAGAAACCAGTTCTCTTTTACTCACAAAAAAACCTCCCAAAAAACTCAATCAAGCATTAGTATTGTGACACAAAAGTCTTGGAAGATGGCAAAATTATAACATTGAGCAATGAGTTAGTCTATGAAAAACTAGATATGAGTATTAATCAGTTGTACAGTTTTAAATGTGTACATTACAGCAGAACTATTTCAATTAACAAAAAAAATCAGATACTCATAGTGAAAGAGGGAAAAGTAAAGAAAAAGTATATTGAGTTCTTTACCACACTGGCTTATCTTCTGTCTAAATATATGAAATTTTAAGTACAGGTAGAAACATCATTTCTTATACTATTTGTAGATATTTAGTTCAATAATGTCATGGGCAGTATTTCTAACAGTAAACTGCAACGTTCTCTTGTTTTCCTTCATTCTTACATCAGCTGGTATAACCGGCAAGTTTTTTTATTTTATCAGTGCGTATACTTTGAAGTAGTCACACATGTATTTCACTAAAATCTTAACATCCCTAGAAAGTCTATCTAAATTTCTATTTAATATGCCATATAACATTTAACCAGCATTTGTCTGTTTTTAGCATGTACAAGTACATGTAAGGTTAGTTTCCATAAAGTAGATAAAAAGTTAAGAGTTGGTAGGATATGGTAGATGCAGAATTAGGGAATAGCTATGCTTTAGCCTTAACCAGCTCAACTTATTAAGTTCATCAGTGTCTTATAAATAATGCAGTTATTTAACAAGATATATCATCTAGTGATGAAAGAACATAGCCTGGTGTATTTATTCTCTTCTTAGACTCTCTTCAACTCTTCTTAGGTTGAGGTTTGCTATTCAAACATTCATCATTTGTTCCGCAATGGCCATCTTGGCATATCAAATATCATAAGACATCAAAAGCTGTGATGATAATAAAGATCTCAAGTATTTTCACTGTTAAATCCCTCTTAAACTGCCTGTTTTGATTTCATATCCTTTCTTTCTGAGAAAAGTATTCCATCATCCTGATTGTGCAGATGGCCATATGCCTTTTTTATCACAGAACTAGAGTTTCTTTCCAGTAACAGATTGGGCAAACATGGAAAAAAACTCCACCCATTATACTCAAAAGCTTTTGGTATCTCATTGGAGAGATCATAACCATCCAAATCTAAGATCCAAATTGGATTTTCCCTCCCCACAAACCACTTTAGGTTTGCAAATTCTTCCCATGAGATGTGTATGGCAGCAACTGGACAGCTGGTGTGGATTTTCTTCCTTTTTTAGTTGTTACTTTCTAGGGGCCGAAATGGTATGTTGTTTAGGTTACAAAAATGTAAGCTGGTACAGGGGCTGGTATGCTGTTACTGCTTCCTCAGAGATCTAGGCTACCAGTTTCCATCTGGATCATGACAACAGTTTCATTTCTGATCTTCTTACAGGCCTTTCTCCAAACAATTATGTTCTCCTGAGAAAAATTTTCTGTTATTATTTTAGGTTAGGTTTCTGGTAGTCAGCTTGCTGCCACTCCACAGGTTTGCACCTCTGCTCTACATTGTACTTTCTGTAATGAATCTTGATTATGAGCCATAATGAAAATCAGTGAATTTCCCTGGACAAAATGAAGGTGAATCTGTAGGTTAAAATTATTTTTTATTATTATATATGCCATTAATGTTCTTTTTATACTCATCTGGCTCCTGCCTTTTACAAAGAGAAAAGCAAAGTTAGTAAGTTTACAGCTGTACAAATTTATTTTTGAAGGATGAAGTCTATTGATATGACAGCCCATATGTTCAAATTTTGGTAACAGCCAGGCAAGGTTAGCAATAAAATTTGTAACAAGAGTTTCAATATGACTGTGTATCTTAGTTTTTGAGAGAGAAATTGATAAAAACTAGTGATGCCACTGATAAGGTTGGAATATATGGGGAAAATTGTCTGGCTCTGATTTAAAAATTTGCATTAAATTTACATCTCTGAAAAAAAGATTAAATAACTTAATTTCCCACCCTCCCAAACAAGAAAATTCTCTATTCATGAGAAACGTCTTCAGATAACCTTTATTTTCAAAGCTGAATAGGAAGTGTCAATGATGTAACTATAGAAATACATTGCTGAAAAATAGATTCCATTTCTGTCATGCACATTCATTACTTGATAATGGAATAATAGAAAGCAAGGAAATTGAAGCTCAAAGGGAAAAAAAAATTATGACAAGTCTTTTTTGGGTTTTTTTTTCATTTACATTGTCTCCTTCAGATTTGTCAGTCTTGAATAGTTTTGTGTTCTTTTGGGCGTCTGTGTCTCAAGTTATGGAAAAGAAAAACTTCAGCATTTCTTGTGCTCAGAACTCTTTTATGGTAGGTTTTTATATCTATCAACCAAATAACTTCTTTGTCTACAACTAGAAAAAGAAATAAAACTTCATTGCATAATGTTATTGCTCAAATAGACCATAGTAAGATAATTTTTTTATGAAAACTGACTTAAGAAATTTAAATCTTTCTATATTTTCCAAAAATTATCAATTTTTTTCCTTCTGCTGCTGCATTGGAACAGTGTTTTGGCTTCAGAAAGTATATTCTCCACTCTGTTATATATAATTGTGCAGAAGTTGTCAAAACTAACTGCAACTGTACAGCCTTGTCAAAACCAAGGCTGTTGGGACTTTGAGTTCTCCATCCTATTCCTGAATATGATAACTGCTTGTCTGATCTCACATCAATACATAGTGTATAGAGCTTGCATTCAGATCTGTATACATTTATTGCTGAGACTGACATAGCATTGTCCTGAGAGGAGATATTTATATAAAATCTGAACTAAAAAAAAAAGAATGAAAGTTGTAACTGGAGATTTTTGAACATTGATACCTTTGACATCAACAGGCAGAGGAGACACAGAAAGGTCTGTATGACTGTTTTTAAACTTTTTGGGTTTCCTCCTGTACAGCAATGCCTGGATTATCTAGTTTCCAGCTACAAAAGATAGGTTGGTTGCTTTAGAATTGTATTTCAGATGCAAAGTAGTATATACATTTTATGAGCTTACTTTTTTAACAAATGTGGTGCTATTTTCTATCGTGTTAGAAAACTACATGCAGAGAAAACCTGCGTGATTGTAGTGCAAAACCATGTAAAAACCAAGCTTTGCCAAATATCTATTATTAAAAATAAGTAAATGGATATGATTGAGATTTAAGAGTATGAGCAGAAACCACCTTCTAGCTCTTGTCCTACATTTTAAGGCTGTGATCCCACCATCTCAAAACATTCGAGGATGGGTTTATTTTAATCCTGCAACATTACCACTGAAGATAACAGCTTTCATTCTTTAATTTCAACAAATACCCAAGTGTGTTGCAAGTGAGAGTCTCTGGAATTACTATTTGTTCATAGTCAGCCTGATATGTCATTAAAGAAAGATCAATTTGGAAAATGACACCTGCAAAAAAACACTACAAGAATAGACAGTTAACCTGATATCCTTACTTAGGATACTAAAAATGTTTGGCCAGTTTAATCCAGAAAGAGGAGAGGGGTGTTTACTGTTCTCTATCATTTGATCAAGTGAATAAACACCAGGGAAAGCAAAGAGCTATTAAAGTTTTTGGATGATTTTGGCAAAAGAATACATGAGTATAAACAGACTATGAATAAATTTAAGGTAGATGTTAGAGGAAGGTTTCTGACCATTAAGAAATTGATGTTCTGAAAAAAGGCCTTTGAATAAAAATAACTGTGGAAAAAATGTAATTAGTTATAAGAAAGAACTACTGCTATTGGTAATCAGTAGTTTCACTGCTGCCTTCAGTTTACAAGGACTGTAAAGATGACTCAAAATTTCTGGTCTATCTCTCTACCCACTTTCTTCTTGGTGTGATACAGAAAGCATGCAGTTCATATGTTCCCTGAATCACACCGACATGCAGGTCTCAGGTCTTCACTTAAACCATTAGGAAAGATTTGTAGATAGAGGGAAACTTGAGGATATCATGCATTGTTATGTAGTAGGGCTGGTATACTATAGAGTTTAGCCTATAAACAAGTGTTAACTTCCTCATAAAAGCCTGAGAATATCTGTAGCAAGTTCCTTTTTCCCATAAAGAAATATATAGGGCAAATCAGTCATGAAACTAAAAGCTTCCAGCTCTGTAAAGATAGATGTGGAAATTACACGTTACATCTTCCCATAGGGAAGCTTCACAGACACAGTGCTGCAGAGAAAGAACTAAGCAATGTGTGAATTTTGGTTTGCAGAGAAAACCTCACTGCCAAAGCTAGAGACCCTCGAAGCCTAACAGTTTCCTCTAAATGTCTTATAGCTCAAATATTACAATAGTGGCACACTATTAAAAAGGTATTAAGGGTAAGATTGAAATTAATGTCAGAGGGGATATTTAATATTCATGAAGATGGAATTATCAGAAAGTACCAGATGACTAAATAAAGGTCTCTTAGAACTGAACACTGAAGAAAGGTACAAATATTTCTGCTTCAAGTAATTTAACAAATGCTAAGCAACATTATCTTTGCTGATATCTATTGTGATCATTCATATTAACAGCATAAGAAATGTAATTCATAGCACAACAAAGGGTGATTAATTAAACTTCATGGAAACAGTAACTCCTAGGTAGATATTAACCAAATAACCAAGGATGTTTTGAATTAGTTACAGAGCAAAACAATTGTTAAACTGGAAGCCAAAAGCGTAAAGACATGATGAAAAATTAAATCTATAGCAGTAAAGCTTTAACAAAGTGACCTGGGAATCTCCTAGGAAAGTGAAAAAGAATTACTCAGGATCAGGTTTTTTTGGATGTCATATATCACAAAACTAAGGAACAAAATTGTAAAAGTTGGCACAGAGGCACAAGAAGACCCTTAGGATAGTGATGATTAGCTTTATTAAAAAACAAAACAAAACAAACAAACACACAAGATTATAAACCAAGCAAGAAGCATAATTAAATTCTTGGGTAAAACCAGAACAGATCATGAGTTAAATAAAATCATATGGGATGTCAAGTCCTTTGTAACAATGCATATAAAGATGAAGCTTTAGAAATCTGTTCTTGTTTCCCTATTTAGATGGTTCTTCAACTGATTCTGGAGAAGGATCACTTTCCTTTGTCAAGACCATTAAAATACAATTTCAGGCATTGTGCATATGGATTTCTTCTTTTTCAGTAACCCAGTACAAGCCCATGTCAGACTATTAAGCAGAAGCTAGCAGATGAAGAGCTGTGGCTGCCCAAGTAACTCTTGAGAGAATAGCCAATTGTGCCAAGTGCCTGTCACACACTTTAAGTAATTTGCCATATATATTGCCTCCAGGATTGTCATCCTTCCACCTTACCCTCTTCAGCAGCAGGAGCAACTCAATTGCATGCAGACACTTCAGTAAAATTGTTTGCAATGCCAGTGTGACATGACATAGGCAAAATTAAACCTCCCCTATCATATGCAGAACTTGCTCTCCAGTGGAGATCTCTGCTCACAGAAGCAGTGTGTGATCTGAGTCTTACTGCATGTCTTTCTTTTGTTTCCTGTTCATAACAACACTTAACTTCCTTTCCAGCGCACCAGAGGACTGAGTCCTTTGCTTTCAGGTGAGCCCTGTTTCTGAATTTGTCACACTTTTAAGTGTGATTTGAAGTGCCTTTGGAGGTAGACTGCAAGTGAAGTTGCTATTAGTGCCTAGAAATGCCAGTGTCATGTAATGACACCAGTGAGAAAAGCACCACAGAGCATGGCAAAGATCATATCATGCTTTAACTAGAATTGTGCATTTATATCTTCCAAATGAACAATGTGATAATTAAATTGGAATAACTGTCAAGACTTCTTTAAATTCTAGTGGGAAAAGCACTGACTAATGCAAAAATTGTACACCTGCCGTTCCTCCTAGGAATGCAATAAAAATGCCTGAAATGGTGTTCACTGTTTACATCTCTCTGCAGTGTTCTCTGGCTGTTGTGTTAAAAACTGTCCTGAAGATTGACTAGAATTAATATTTGATCTAGTTAGGAACAAACTAAAAACACTCACCATATTATTTTCAGGCTAATAATATTTAGTTCACTTTAGAATTTGTTTCTGCAGAGAGAGTGTTGTAAGGGGGACTTGAAGTAATACACGAGAGTGATCCTGCAGATTTTTCTGATTACTGCAACATGTCTATTATGCAAGAAAAGAAGACAGAAAAAAAGTTAGAAAAGAAATATAGGGGCAAAAAGAAAACAGAATTGAGTACATATTTTTCTATACATGTGCTCTACTACAAGGTACTTACCAAGTTTTGCACTCTGAACTTCTGTTGTTGCTAGCAAAAACTTAAATTCACCTGAAAAGATCTCAATTTGCTCATGTTGAAAGGCCCAATAAAACTTAGGTCTTAAACTGAAGGCTTAATTATTTGCTAAATTTCATAAAGCTTCATGTATTTCACAAGAACTTTATTCAAAATATCTACAAATGATGCAACAAGCATTTCATAGCTCAGACTCATTAATACAGTAAACTGGTATCTTGGGATTAAGGTAAGGAAGTAGTAGAGATGTAGAAATGGCAAAAAGGACAGCAGGGCTTCAGGGAGAATAATTATAACTCTGCTTTCTTGTTTAAATTAGGTGTTAGCTTACTGGACATTTCAAAATTTCCAGTAAACCAATTGAACTACTGGAAGTTTCACCATCACTCAGCTTACATATAGCTCCAGAAAACATATATTAGAAATTATGAATGCAGAACTTCCAGTAACCAACAAACAATAACTGAGTCAGGCAAAACCAAGAATTCATTCATAGTACTTCTGTCCAAAACACTTTTCTCAGTTGTGGGCTCAGATGTCTCTTCAGAGTTAATGACTTCACAGAAATTTGCTGAGAGACAAGAAGAGAAAAATACACTGAGGAAAACTTCACTTGAGAGTTTCTGCAGAATGAAGAGAACAGAAGAGGTATTATCTCCTAGGGGTGAATAACAGGTAACATCCTCTCTCTTATACATCTCACAATACACTTCCTTTTTCCTAAAGCTCTTCAATTACAGCCTCCTGTCCAGGCACACTTTGTTATTAAGACCTACATTTTCTTTCTGCTCACTTACATTGCTACTGGGAGACTAAGATCCTTGCTTAGCTTTCATATACAGGGAGCAGGAAAAAACTGTATCATTCCTGGTGTTGTTCTCTCACTTTGTGATACATGCTATATTCTTCACACTGCTCCCTTCCCACTGCACATGAACGAAGAACCACAGGCTCAGCTCTGACGCTGCCCAGATCCATAACCTTGACTCAAACTACTGAGGAAGAACTTTGAGCAAGTTCATAGAGGGATAAGAAATCAGAGAAATTACACTGTCAAGATGAAATAACTAGTAAATCAGGGAGTTCAAAAAGATTCCTCCATGTCAAGTTATAAATATCTACCCAGGAAGAAAACCTGGGAGCTTGGTTGTGGTTGGGTTATTGGGTCATCGTATCAAATTATCAACATGACCTATGCTGATGGGCTGATTGAAAATTACATCTTAGCAATGTAGTTAATAACACTTAATTAGTAGTTAATAACACTTAATTAGTAGTTAATAACACTTTTGAAGAGTGCCAATTTTTTCCCTTATTTTCACTACTTCATAAGAGAATTTCTGTTTTCAGATTGAAGATTGATTACAAGATGCTTAGAAGAATTGAGACAAAGGAGAATGCAATCGTATTGGTTCAGCAAACAAACAAAATGCTCTGTTATCATAATATTACTTCCTTAGTGCCTTATTTACTTAGCACCACAAATGAAATTAAAACGTACTCCAAAAACTGCAGGCAAAAAGGCTTTGAACTTTTAGTAACTTCCTCCCAATTTCTTGTAATTTTCTTGTCCTGTTTTGTTTTTTGGGTTTTTGTTTGTTTTTTTAGTTTTTTTTTTGAGAAAAGCAGGAGTTTGAAACAGTTCTTATATTCACCTTTTCATCTATGCCATATTAAACTGCTCAAAAGAAAAGTAGCTTAAAGGTTTGGCTAAGTTAGTTATTAGAAATGTATCTCAGCTCATGAAAAGTTCTATTGTGGTTAATGAAATGTAAACAGATATTTACACATATCATCACTCCAGTTACCCCTGCATCATGTGACAAGTACTGGTTTTTACACAACATAGAAATCTATGGTCTTGCTGAGACAGAAAAATCTGACATACATAACTTTATTGACTTTATTTCAGCACTCTAGCAACTAAAAAGAAGAAAGGTAGATTTAAAAAAAAAAGAAGAAAGAAATCTTTCTTTAGAATTCCTCTAGATCTAATAGCTGATTGTTCTTTTCTTAAGAAAACCATGATTGTTAGTTTTTTTCTTTTGAGAAAATTACCATGATTTCCTCTTCTCTATTTTGTTGTATTCAATTTTAAATATATTCCCTTTGAAAACTCCACTATCCTACTGTATATGATAGGTAAATAATAATGCTGCATGAAAAGCACTTTACATGTTCTGAGTACTATATAAACATTTGCTACTGAAATTATTTCTGGGCATTAGACCTGGAAGGAGCACTCTGAAATTTTTTTTTCTGTAACTTTACTCTTCAATTAAGTGCCATTTTAGCCTACTTAGAAAACTTGTCCCTGTCTAAGAATAGTCTCCACAGCCTCTAGAGCTAAGCCAAATTAGTATAAACAAATAATCTGTTTAAAACCTAGCCTTACACATGGATATCATATTTTCCTTCAACAATCTTCTTGAGGCAGTTGACCAGAATACTGAAGAATAGATTTGCAGCTGCAAGGCAGAAAGCATTTACTTAGATGCTTTATTTTTCTCTGCAAGTGACCCTCAGTTGCATTTGACCTCAGAACAATGTTCTTTAAACAGGTGAAGTGTCACGATTTGTACTGTAAACCTTTCAAGAGCCTTTTATACCTTTTTGTAAGTGTAAAGATACATCTTGCACTGGGTATATGAATTTTTTTGTTAAGTTAAATACATTTTTTGATGGTAGAGAGAAACTGAGAAAAAAGCAACTCAAAACAGAGGTAATTTTGTATATGTAGGTTGGGATACAATACAGCTGATGGCAGCTCACAGGTCCTTCAGTATTTGTTGTGGAATTTGCTTTACATTATTGTGGAGAATTTCATTCAGGAGAAAAGACTAACCTGAGCTCTAGGTATTCACATCTTCCAATGCTTTGGGAGTTATCAGCAGAATTATCACCAAGAGGGTACTGTCACGTGGGCACCTTTGTACTGAGAAGTTATGTACAAAAACATTAGTCTGATATAAATAGAATTTGTGCTTGGGTTTCTCTTAGCTCAAGATTAGAAACAAAACTGTCAGAATAAAGTTGATTTTAGAACTAGTGTCTGAACCATACCTCTAAATTTTGAAAGACTTTTCTGGCAGTTATTAGCAGGCACAGTTGTGAGATGATAGCTGTTTCTGGTCACTGCCAGCAGTCTCTGGTTACTACAGAACAGAGGTTCCTGTTTTGGAAATACAGAAATGTCATTATCACTTTAGTGTCTCATTTAGGGTCACCACTGCAAGCTTTCATCCAGACCATTCCACTATTATCATGAGATTTCAGTAGTGGTGATCTTAACTTTGAATCCTTTAAATGAATATTGACGTATTTCTTAGAAGATAATTACAACCATAAAAAACAAACACAATGTCAATAGAAAAATTTGTATATTTCTCTGCCAATACTGTAATGTTTGAAAGGTGCTACACCCAGATGCCCTTGTACCATCAAACATTTATCAAATAGCTTCTTAAATAAAACAAAAATAAATGAATGAAAATTCTTCTAAATCCCCCGCTAAGAATTTTATATTCCTGTAATTACTCTGACTCATTCTAGCTGGCTCTTTCTTTTATATGAAAATTGCCATTTACTGATGCAGATGAGGATCATTTTAATCAAATCTTCTTTGGATTTCTTTTTGTTATTTTCTTTTCACCCCATAAATGCCATCCAACCACTTCTGAGGATTTGTTAATGACACTGGCTGACAAATCAGGAAAATTCTTTCAGCGACTTCCTCTCTTTCCCCAACAGATTTAATACATAGTTAATTTTGTCTTCTCCATGCATTGAATTTCTTGTACACAATTTATAGGCCATCTACTACAGTTCAGGTATAATTTATACACACATCGAGTAAAGTGGAATCACTCACCAGTATATGAATTAAGCATGTGCACAGGGGTCTTTGATGGCTTCTGTAGTCTGTTCAAATAGTCTTCAGATTGCCACAGGCTCAACCTGGCTACTATCTTTAGACTGACTTAACAGAGCTACCTGCTTTGGTTCCAGTCTGCACAGCTGCAAGAGGAGTAACATTTTCCCTCTTAAAGAAGGAGAACCTGCTGCAATCAAATTGTCTTTCTTTCTGCTTTCTCATATAAGTGCCTAAATGGTGATTTTTTTTTTCTTTTGTGGGCCTGTATAACTCTATATTGTTGTTATAAGATCTTAATATTAAACTATATCTTCTAGCCTGCATAGGCTAGAACTGCAGTTTCCACTACGAGCACTAATTTTTTTGACAAATGCTCTAAGGTGAAGTGGCATTATTTTTAGAAATCAGGTCAGCGGATAATTATGGAAGAGAAAAATCCAGTCTAATCCATGTTAGCCCATGTGCTCGTTTTAACTTTTCTTCACAGTAGTTAGTATGGGCTATGATTTGGATTTGCACTGAGAACAAGGTAGATAACGCAAAGATGTTTTTGTTGTCACTAAGCAGGGCTTACACAGAGTCAAGGCTTTTTCTGCTTTTATTGTCACACTGGTGAGGGAGCTGGGTGTGCATGCCAACCCCAACTGACCCTAGGGATATTCCATACCATATGACATCATGCTCAGAATATAAAGCTGGAAGGAGTGGCAATATTTGTAGTGACAACATTTGCTCTCCCAAGTCACCATTAGGCATCATGGAGCCTTACTTTCCTGGAGGTAGCTGAACAACTGCCTGCCACCAGGAAATAATGGATTAATTCCTTGATTTGCTTTGCTTATGTGCTTGACTTTTTCTTTACCTTGTAGAACTGTCTATACCTCAACCCATGAGCTTTCTACCCTCTTCCACCAGGGCGTAGTGAGCAAGTATATTATTTCCTGTGCTTGTCATGAGACTTACATGCTTGACTGTGTATTAGAATCTACTGGTCATTAGTGGCCACTTTTTACTTTTGCTGCTTGCTGTAATGCCCATTACAAATATGCTGGGGAAGAGATTCTGGGTTATTCCTGCCCCAGACAAAGGCAAACCCACTCATGGGACTGCTTTAGCTCAAGGAGCTAGGTGCACTCAGTGGGCAATGCAGGAGGATGTGTGCCTCAAATGGATTTGATTTTTGGAAAGAATAGACAATTAATTAAATAGTATGATGTTAATTGCTAGGTAACACTGTATATTATCACTTCTATGGAGGTTATATGCCCGCCACCACACTGGGTGCCTCACAGAATTCATCTTTGTTGCTCTGGATCCAGGGATCTGAAACCAATTCCCCTTCAATCACAATGATAATGAAGCATGAACTTTGATGAAGGTGAATGAACCCAGATGTGATGGGAACAGAATTGGCTTCAACATGCAATAATCCAGCATAACACAGCATTTATCCTGCTGGAAAGGCTGTTTTGACAGAAAGAGCCCAAGCTCATGGACTAAATTAACTTAATAGGGATGGTCCATAGACTAAGGGAATAATATCTGTGTGTATATCTATCAAAGGATAGGAAAGGTGATGCAAGACATGAATGGTATGGAATAAGGACTGGAAAATGTCCTAGTTTTGGCTGGGACAGAGTACATTTACTTCTTAGTAACTGGACGATGCTGTAGTTCAGATTTACTATGAGAATCATGCTGTTCACACTGAAGTTTAGGCTTTTGTGAAGAAATACTTACTTTAAGTCAAAGACTTAATTGCCTCATGCTCTGGCAGTCAGGAGCTACACAAAAAGCTGGGAGGGAGCATAGGCAGGACAGCTAACCTGAACTGACCAAAGGGATATTCCATACTGCAGAATGTCATACTCAGTATATAAACTAGGGAGGTTACCCAAAAAGGAGCTGATTGGTTCTTGGGAATGGGCTGGATATCAGCCAGCAGGTAGTGAGCAATTTTGTTTTGTATCACTTGTTTCTCTTGGATTCTGTTACTCTCTCATACTCTCCTTATCATTACATTGTTTTTATTATTAGTATAATTGGATCCTTAATAGGTATTATTATATTTTGTATCAGTTATGAAATTGTTCTTATCTCAAACCATGAAGTTTACCTTTTTTTTTCTGATTCTCCTCCACACAGGGGAGTGTGTGTGTTGAGGGGGAGATGGGGAGTGAATGAATGTATGTGGTAGTTACCAGCTGGAGTCAAAACACATCTTGCTTCAGAAGTTTTCCTACGGCTGATTGCAAAATCTTTAAAATGCTAATAGAAATTCAACACGTCTATAAAGTAATAAAATGAAAAAATGAAATATCAAAAGGAAAGAAGAGTGAGCTCTTTTGCTTCAAGGGATTTCATATTTTAGTATTTTCATTTGTGATAGGTAACTCTCTGATCTTAAATACCAGAATTCAATTCTTACACACCTATATATTTTAATTCTACCATAATAATAAGATATTGAACAGCATCTAAGAGGACCCTTACAGATCTGATTAAATGGGAAGAAAAAGAAATGAATGAAAAAGACTTTCTGAGTTAAAGAAAATTTTCTTTACATGTCTTCTCTGGAGTCTGAGGATCTGCCTTGAAAACATAAATTTATAGCCCAGCACTGAGCAAAAAGAAAAAATAGTTTCATGGCATAAGATTGTTATTCAAAAGGCCCCCTTTGAACGCCCCTTTTCCCATTTAAGGTCCAAGAGCAATCTGTCTCTATTTTTTTATTGATCATCTATAATAATATGTACATGAGGAGCTGATATGCATTTCAGTAGCCTTTGAATATACCATCAGCAGAACTCACATGTCTGATGCAAAAGTTTTATTACATATGCATGCATTTTACATATTTTTAAGCAAACACACATATATGTTTGTATACATATATTTATATGTCCATGTTTATTTCCAGATGAATTACTGCAGGTGGCACAAATTCCACAAGCTGCCATGTTTTGGAACTTTGCCTCTGCCCTGTGCCCCTGGTGCACGGATTTGTGGAGATACTGCTGTATGACACACCCCTTACAGTCCATCTCTGTGTTTGCATAACGCAGATCAGCTCCTGAACTATAAGTCTTTGGAGATATCTCCAATGATGGATCTCTGTGTGTCACTGAGTAATTCAATGTCAGTTAAATTTTTTTTATTCTAACCACTTCATAACATGTTATTCTTTTTAATCTTTACAAGACAAGACATTAGGCCAGGTCCTTATGAAATTAAGAGTATTACATTAATCTGGCAAAATAAAAATATATTAAAGAAGAGTTAGATGAAGTCCAAATTGCCTTTATTCTTTATACAGAACAATGTGAAGTACTTGTGACCTTAATGAGAGTCAGAGTCTTCAAATTTTATGCCATTTTTTAATTGTGATAGTGTGAATATTAGAAATGCTCTACGTGTGCCCCAAAAAGCCTTCTAGGAAGCAGGCTGAGTTCACTGGCATATTAACAAAGATAAATGAGCAGCCACATTCCCAACATCTGCTTCACCTTTTTTCCCTTTGGCTAACTGTGCAAGGTTATTCACTTCACTGGACTGATTCCAGAATGTTGAAGCAAATGGAAATTTAAGAAGAAGACTCAAAGTGATGGCAATCATTAACTCTTATGCTATGTTCTCATCACTATGTAAGTGACTTCTTGCTGTTAAGCTATGTCAGAATAGGGAACCATGTAGGAATAGGAAACTAGATATGGACCAGCAGCTAGCGGGTTTTTTCTCTCTGAGGAAGGAGTATAATAATGGTCCAAACTCAATTTCCAGTTTCCTGCCCTCAGCCTCAGTGTGCACATGAGGTCCTCAGCTCCAAGTTTTTCACCCTGCAAATCTTTCCTCTTGCACCATACTACTTGATAGAGCAGATATCACCTTTAGTTACCTCTTGTGAACACTAAAGTTTAAGACTACAAGTTCAAAGACACCACTGCAGAGAACCAAGTCTTAGGAATATATTTGTTACGTCAGTCTTCCCTCTGAGGAAATATTGGTCAATGGCTTCCTTTTCTACTGCATCAAACACTGACTTGAAAGTTGTTTGGTTATCAAATTACCTTGTAGGTAATTTGACAGATAGAATATTTTTATCCAAAAAAGTCAAAATCAAATAACTGATTTTCTGGTAGTGAGAAGATGTGTTATTTCAGAACTGATTAAACTTCCAAAGTCATACATGTGACGAAGTATAAATCCTGGCAGAGATTCACTTGAAAAACTCTTCTCTGATTGTTTCTAAACTCTGAACAAAAATTTGGAGAGGATGCTGGGTGATACTGCAATTATCATGGAGGAAACGGTTTGTTTGAGACATGCCAAAGAAAATACATGATTGTCAATATGAAAATTTGTTGTTTGTCAGCTTGTTGCCAGATGTTAGAAACTCTCTTGGAATGGCCAGAGTCAGGTTTAGAAAGGAGACACTGATTATTCTGTGCAGGGTGCAAGGTGGAATTGAGCATGCTAGGGAATAAAGAGCAAAAAGATTTATACGCTCAAGTTTACATAAACCTGGCTATCTAATACATGGTTACCACCTACCTAATGCATAGCCAATTAGCTTTCACAGCCTTATACTTGTGCCTCTGTGGACCTCCTTGGTGGTCTGTGGTGGTCACTGATGGTTGTTTGGGGAATTGCCCCTACTCAGTTTCAAGAAAAGTTCCAGTCAGAGTGTGCAGAGTGCAAGATTGCTTGCCAGACAAGATGTGATCTTCAGCTCTGAGCCAAGCAGGACATAAAATACAAAAGCTTTCCATAAGCATTATGCACCACCTGTTTAAAACACCTGATAACATCTATTTTCATTCATTAGAGGTTAGAGGTGAGAATGATGCCATCAGTTTCCATCTGCAACAGCAATCAAAGGAAGGGACAGAGAATTCTACTTAAAGACATCAAATCCACAGATACCTTTCCAGTAGGTCCATATTCTCTTTTTTGCTTCTGTTGACTTCCATGCAAAGCTGGCATTTTCAGCCAGTTAGATTAGAATCCCAGTCTAGTTTTAAAGTATTCTCCAAGATCCTTGGGTAGAGAGTGATATGAAAGGTATGAAAATACTTAAAACTAGAAAAAGTCATTGCCTCTTTAAATTGTATCCTCTTGGTATTTTTACAGAGAGGTATGTAGTTAAATTGACAAAACCTGTTAATCCTGAAGATAGGCCAGATCTTGTGAGAAAAAAAAACAAACCAAGAAATTACAATTACCAATCTCTCTCACCCTCTTTTCTCATTTGCTCTACTATACAGATTACTTCAAAGCAAGCAGAATATATTTGGTGTCCTTGTTGAGTGAAAGGGTTATTTGTGTACGAGTGGAGAAAGCAGATGGTTTATTTCATTTGAGGAACCCCCTTTTCACTCCCAGCTGGAAATGTTGAAAAGTGGGAAAAAATGTCAGTTATGCTTTTGGTATAGAAAAATCTCATTGCTCTTGGCAGTGACCTCAGCTTTGAGGAGGAGGTGTTAGCCTTGCATCATTTCACAGAACTAGCTGATCAGGAGTGGCATTAACCTAACTTTAATAGAAGCTCGTTTTAGCTCTCTCAGCCAGAAAAGAGTCAAAGTGACATGACACATATGAATGGTACAACAATGGAGAGATTACATTAAAGAAAAGAAAAAAAGGAAAATACTAGACCTTCATGAGGGCTCAGGTCAGAATGTATATAGATGGAATATTAACTGAAGCACTGGAAATTGTTTGCCAGCACTTTTTATTGAAACTGATGTAGCTTGAGACTTCAATGTTGTAGTTTAGAAACACCACTGTAGATCCATAAGTGATTAAAAATCATAGCTTACTTCAACACGATAAAATAATAATACAATACAGTAATAAGCAACATCACTGGGCAATAAGCAACCTTCACTAGGAAACATTTTAATAAAACATTTCAAGCATTTCTGTCTAGGCAAAAGAAAAAAGAGGTACTTTGATATGGTAGTTATTTTTGTAAAATATGAAGCAAAGCTTTTTATTCAAGAATAGTGTATTGTTTGGGGGTTTTTGTACTTTGATTTTGCTTTTTTCAAACACATTCAATTTTACATATATTTTTTGATACAGATCTTTCTGATATTTTGAATTCAATAATTGTGTGTGTAATTAAATACTACACCATTTAGTGTAGTACCATCAACCATTACACAGTTGATAGTTTATAACTAATGAATTTTACCAAATATGTACTCAAGACAATTGAAAATACTGTAGTTTGAAGGATATAATTCTTGTACATTTAAATACATTTTAATGGGACATTTTAAATGAAATGCTGAAAGAGGACACAATAGCTGATTCTTCTTCAAAATTTTAGGATTTGAGGAAAAAAATACAAAACTACCACTCTTTCCATTCTGAATTAAATTCACTTTGATATACAGTGATGCAATAGGTAGTGCCACTACAAACAACACAAAGCAGTGAACAGGTTTATCCTGTATGTATGAAGTTCAATGATGAAGTTATATCTATGCACAGACATACACTATTACTGCAAACATGTATGTGATATGCACAGTGATATGCACATTTACTGGTGTCACCAGAAGTATTACACTTGTGTGCCAGGCACTAGGTGCAGGTATAGCACTATTGTAATTCGTTTTGTTCAGTCAAAGTCTGTAGGTAACAGGGCTCACAGAATCAACAGAGCAAGACGTACTGAAAAACGTTATGAGAAGAAAACTGGGCAGTTGCATATTGTTGAAAAATTATTCAAGCCCTCACTGAATGTCTAATTCCACAAGGTCTTGCAACTTACTCCACAGACCATAGTATTTCACTAAAGAAAAATATAGACTCATACCTGGTTTATACTCTTTATCTTCCCATTTTGTTTTATGTTTTAACACAGTCAGTATTTCACTTTGCATTTAAAAATGTCCGCTTAATTCCTTCTTCAATGCATTATGCTGAAATAGCTAGATTACTGCAGTACATAGAGTACACTAGAGATAGAGAGGCTCTTATTTGATATTTAATGAGATAAGGTTTCTATTTCATTACATTAAAGATTGGTGGTAGTACAGATGATGTTCTGCCTCTGTTAATGCTCTTATAAATAACAGCTGTTTCAGTTCTTGCTAATTCCTCTTTTAATCCCTTTTCTTCCTTGCACAGCTTTGAAAAAACATTGCATGTAGTCTTACCATTTATATTAGTATTGTCTTTACATGACGGTGTAAGAACTCTCTCTCTTTTATTTCTACAAATAATTACAGGCTCAATACTGCTGTTGCCCTCACTTCTGCTTTCATTGCTTTCCCTGAAACCAGCCATTTGTTGAATTTCATTAGCATTAATATATACAGGACAAAGCTTAAGAGTTTCTGTTACCCCGATTAGGACTAGAACTCTGTAGGTCAGAGAGGGTGAATTTCTTCAGCAAAATTTTCCATTAATAAAATTAATATGATAATTCACCAGAAAAGCTGCTGCTGAAAGCCTATTCTGTGTATGTTGCATAGGCAACAATTACCAGATAAAGGAAGTGTGTAGGTGTAGTACTTTTGCTTTTTCTCAGCAAGTGCCAAATGCGTGCTGTTCCTGTTGGATTTCATAGGAGCTGTCAACAGCAGCAGCGAAAAAATTAAGCTAGATCTGGTAGGCTCTTAATGTTAAGAATGACCTGTGAATGGGTTTTTGCAAGTAGCACTAAACAAATATCAGTGTACAGTAAATTCCTTGGAAGTGTTTTTAAGCTGTTCCACAGTTGTTCTTGGTATTTACCTGAATTTAGTTCTCCCTGAAAGAAACCTCTTGAAATATGAAGACTCACAACAGCTGACTTGAACACTTGGATTTCATTTTTTTAAAAAATATAATTCCTTCATTTGCTTCACGCTTGAACAATATTTCAAAAAAGAAATGCCTTAACCCTGAGATTACAAAAAGTTTTCATTATCTCTTATTCTCACAGAGAAAGTTATAGATGAAAAAATTTTCACTGACATTGGAAACACACAGTCCCACAAGGTCAATATGTTCTACCAGGCCAAAGAAATATCTCAGTGACATCTTGAGTAATGAGTGAAAAATAGTACACTTTCTCCAAGACTATCTTCAAAGAACTATCACTATTTAACTTATTTCAGAGGCAGTATGTGTGTTCAAATACCCTTATGCAGTGGAAAGAATGGCCAACTTCAAATGATAATTTTGATTGTTTCATTACTAAACTTCCAGACCACAAAGAGCATGGTTAGCAGATTTTTAGTTGTTTAGTGCTTAGCAATCTCAGCAGATAGCAACTATGCATTTTGCATATCTGAAACAGTAGCACTGTGTTCATCCCAGACTGTCATTATAAATAAAGAGCTAATTGTAAAATTTAGGTTTTGAGGCAGATTGCATAAGCCCAGCAAAAATGAAAAATCACATAAAGTGTTTTAGTCTGGTCTTGTGTCTGACTCTGAACTAGAATTACAGTGAGATTCAGTGGTTTCTAAGCCACATAAAACGGAATGAAGACTGGCATGAAACTCATGGATGTTCTTGTGTGTGCAACCATGTGTAAAGCCAGATCCTCAAAAGCTAAGAGAAAGCTCTTGCTTTTACAACTTTGGACAGTGGTCTGTTAGAAAGGATGCAAGTGGCTTTGTTGGAGACTAATTTCCATGTATTTACTTTCCTGTCACTGAGTTCAAACAGTTGCTTCTGCATGTGAATAAAATTCCCATAACAGATGTGTGATATTGACTATAAAGTCTATAGAATCTTGTGAGAAGAAATTGAGACAATCTAGAGATAACTCAATTGTGTTCATAAGGGTGTATGGCATGTCAAAGTTTTCTTTTTCTTTTACAATATTGACCTTGCTATAAATGTTCCCAAACAAAACCTATTGTCATTCTACATAAAAAAGGGGGATCTAAAAAGCTTTCACAGCTTTCTGATGAGGCTTGATGAGTCTGGATAATTATTCTTGACAGCAGGTTCTATTTTCTGAACAAAATCCTGCATTTAATTTGCATCTCTCTTTCCATGTTGGAGCTTTTTGTAAACTAGTGGTATGTTCCTGTGTGCACTGGGAGCAAGTGTTAAACAGTGCTCTGCAAAATTCTGCATCTTTTTCTGATTCTGTAAAGCTTCATTGAGACTTACTATTGTTTCTCATTTTACTCATTTTGTAATATGCCTGCTTGAACATCAACACTTCTAAATGACATTCCTTGTAGAGTAAAATAGGCAAAATTCTTAGTCAATTTTGCATGTTACTTCTGTCATTATAGGGTCTTTCTTTGGATGAGGGCAAGAAATCAAACTACAGTTACCTACATTGTGGTGTAAAGCATTAATCACAACAGGTATATCAGAGAGTCTTCATTTTTGGTCTTGATGTTCTTGAGAATAGTCTCTTTTGTGATATTTGTAAACATATTGTGAAGTTTAATGATCCAGACTGTGTTGAAAACTTGCTGCTGTGCTGTTTCTATCAGATAATAAAAGTAGATTAAAGATAATGGATTTATGATTTTATCTCTTATAAAAGAAAAAGCTTGTCGTGTTAGACATTGCATCTTCTCTCTCTTTCTCTCTCTCTCTTTACTCTGGTATCCTTGTTAAAAAACTGTGACTACTCCTACCTGGGACAACTCTGGGATTTTTAACTAGAAAAAAATTTGTTTTTCCAGTTCACTAATTCTAACACCACAATGAAATTCATATCACAGATCCCAAACTGTGTATTTTGGCAGTCCAGGAAGAAGTAGAAATTTCCTATTAATAGACTGTGTCTCTGCTTCAGCAGTGTAAATTGGCCTCCAGGATGCCTCAGAAAAGGTCAATAGCCACTACAATCACAAGCACCTAAGGGTCTGTGGGAGAAGTTAATCTCAAAGTCAGAAGTCACAAGTATCCTGCCCCACAGAAGCTGTTCATGTGGATGAACTATAACTATGTTAAGATTCTGTTCTGATTTGGACCGATCTGGAACACTATTAGTTCAGTTGATTAAAGCCTGCTGGTAATAATGCCAAGGTTGTGGGTTCAATCACTGTATAGGCCATTCACTTAAGAGTTGGACTGAACATCCTTGTGGGTCCCTTTCAACTCAGAATATTCTGTGATTCTGTTAAACAAGCTTACCTATATGCTTTGATATCTAGTGTAAAATGGGCAACAAACATAATGTGCTGTCGTCACTTCCTCCTGTTGCAAAGTTTAAATGCTGATGACTTGGTCTAAAGGTCTGTTTTGTTTTCCACTAGTAGCAGACTACTGCTAAAAATGGTACACTTCCACAGTTTCACTAACTTCACATTTGGAAGCTATAAAGTATTCCCAAACCCAGAGACCATGCATTATTCATTAGCCTCCTAAAGGAAAGAATTGATTCATATTTATAGAGTCATTATATGTACACAGAAAAAAAGTTGAAAACCCATAGGCTGAATAGGAAAAGGTTTAACCAGCACAGAGAAACAGCAAAAATCAAAATACAATTCCAGTTGCAAAGAAATGCACTAACATAGTGAAGGGGAAGGAAACAGTTTAAGAAATTATAAGAAATCAGAACTGTTACTCAGCTAAACATCATTCATTGTTTCCCATGAGTTGTGGAGTTCTCTTTATCATCTTAGCCAGGGTGTATGACACAACTTAAAAATTTAGAAGAAATGTACTTAGAGAGATGTAATTTTATTACTCTTATAAATAGAATATCATTTGGAAGTTCTTGCATTTATAAATATTTCATGGGGTTTGATGGTGTGTTAGAATGAAAACAGAACAAAGCCTTAGGGTCACAGTCAACCCCAGAAGCATCTCTTTGCTTTATCAAAGGCTGTTCACCCCAGGGAGATATTCCTTTCGGAAAGCCAGACAGAAAGTTACTATAAGCTTGGCTTTCTGAAGGGTAATGCTGACAAAGGAAATAGTAGAATTTCAATCTTCTGTGCTTGCTACTCAGCCTCATCTCATGTCACTCATTTTATTTGAGACAAAGCCCACTCTTTCTCCTTTCAAGGGCAGTTGGCAGAGGACAGTGCATTGGCAGTCTGTATCCTCGCTGTCACACTATAGTCTGACACAACCTTTAAAAAACAAGGTCCATAAATTATTATATTTGCCATATACTGTCCACCTTTGCCCTGAAATAAATATAGTCTGTATTTAATTCAAGGGTGCCAAGTGAGAAGCCCTTCTAGGGTAAATCTTTCTGAACAAACCTTCTGTATGAAAAGAACTGTGCAATGGTCTTTCAAAGCTCCCTTTTATAAAAAACTTTCCAAAAACTGATTCATTTAAGACAGATGCTGCTGTGCTCTTGATATCTGCTACATTTGAGAAGCTCCTTTTCCCTGTTTTTACGAGGTAACTCATATTTTAAACTTACACAGCACAAGATGTAGGTTTTTCCCTTTTCCCTCCCCAACTTTAAGAAAAGTGGTGAAATTTCATTCTCTTTCATTTCCTATTACATAAAAAAAATCCTAGTTTGTAAGCAGTGTGCAAAAATGAATAACCTATTCTGGAGGTCTTTTCTGGCCTTTTGATACTTATTATTTTATATCAGCAATGAATGATTCTCAATGTGGCAAGATTCATATATGTAGGGGGAGAGAAAAGCAATCTTTCACCGCACTCAGACACAGAACTACCAGAGCGCTACTTTATTAGTTGTCCACCATGTCACACTTAATTAGATTCAAGGGTGCAAGATATCACTTCATAAGAAAATTGAAGTGTGGGAAAGAGAGAGATAGTGTAAGTGATTTTCTGTAGTACAAAGCATTTAATGAATTATCCAGCTGTTGTTGGTATTTTTTTTCAGGCATTATCCTCATATTTAATAAAAAAAAGGCTCATATTGCATAACTGTCATCAGGGAGAGGACTCTTTCCATTTATACACTGATGATTAGTATAGGTTTAGCAAAGTTATACATTTTCTTTCAAAAGATTCAAATTATTGCCATCATGGATGTTGAATCAGTTATAATGGTACAAAACAGCTTTATATTGATGCGTGTGTGCGTGTGTGTGTGTGTGTGTGTGTGTGCGCATGCGTGCACATAAACATTTGTGTAAGCACACAAGCATTTGTACTCGCAAACATGCAGGAGTCACTGTTATTTGAACCCTCAGGTAATAATGGTATTTAAGTGCAGTGTTACAGTCTGTACATAAAGTCTTATTTTTCTGATAATTTTTGTCACTCAAAGGAAATTTTAATTTGCAATGCACCCAGTTCAATCCCAGCACTAAAAGAAAAAGAAAGAAAAAATAAAAAGTTTTCTAAAATCTGAATTTAATTGTTTGGCTGATTAAACTACCTTAGCTCCAACAAAGTACCACTAACAAAGTTCAGCACTCTTCTCTTGGCTGCTAGGAATCAATTTTTTCATAAACATTAGTTATCCATGGTATCTTCGCAATTTCCCCTATCTTTAGTAGCTAGGAAATTGAATTTGCAAATGATTTTAATGGAACTATACTTGATTGCAGCATCTGCCCTATCCATGTCACTCTTAAGACCAGAAGCTAAGCTAAATCTTGTATTTTATTCCATCTTGATCAGTGCTAAAAATAATATTCATGTATGCACTGGCATGCTTTCAGAAGGACTGAAAAAAGACAATTTCAGAGCCTGCTCAGCTTCACTGCATGGAGCAGCAGGCTCTACATTACAGCTACTGGTGTTTTCTAAACAAAATGAGCTAAGCCTTCCACTGTGTTTACACACCAATAACTTTCTGCTCTCCCTTATTTTACTTTGTTTAGATTCTGAAAAAGGGCTAACACCAAATGATATATCAATGGTGACCAGAATTGATGCATCATACCATTCTTATTTCTATAGCAAGTTGCACTGTGAAATCATATATTGTAATAATTTATGAGTAAACATTAAGTTAAATGCTAAGAAGTTATATCCTGTGACTTTTTTATTAATTAAAAATGTTTATGTAAATGTTTATGCCATATAGTGAAAGGACAACTGTATTAGTCATTCACAGATATTAGTTTATTTCCTCTCTGAAACAAATACCCTATAAATTCTTCTTGCAAAGTTTCTGAAAACAAAATCTTTAACATCTCAGTGTTCAAGTCACTGAGTAGCTCACTAACCAATCTCAAATTCTAAAAAATACTCTTCTAACATTTAATCTACCAAACATTACACAATCTTTCATCCATATAGTTTGTAAATGCTCCTATCAACTAATCTTGCACAACAAAATTCGTGTATTTGGTCTTTTTCACCTAAGGAGACATGAAGAGTAAATTCATGGTTTGGTTAGAATCCTAACAAAAGCTATTATTCCTTCCATTTTCTTTCAACCCCTAGTGACTCTCTGAATGATAATTGTGAGTAACAAATAATGGAAATTAAGCTGAAAAAAATTTTTAAGTGTTACTTGTTCTAGTCACCCATTCTAATTAAAGCACTAAAGACAAAGATCGTATTATGACCCTCAAGTTGTCTTTCAGATGTGCTTGATTTTGCCATGAAGACAAACTGTCATGTTTTTCTTCTATTTCTTCATGATGCATTCAGTTTTAATAAAGAAAAGTCCAAAGCTGAGAGAAGTTCAAGAAACCTCTCTGTGAGATGGTCTTGAAAATTGTGAACAGTGGTAGGTCAAGAACAGAGATTCAAAATGACAGGAATACTGGTGTAACCCATCCAGAAGAAGAGCAGTCAAAGGGTCTGTAACTATTGGTCTTAGGATTCAGTGAACTTTTCTGTGCATTCAAAAAACTTGAATCAGTGAATTCAAAGAGATGTTTTGGTGTAAGACAAAGTACTTATTTATACATTAGCATTTCAATGTTTATGTCATCACTAGGTGTATCAAAAGCTGGAATGTATCTGTCTAAACCTAATAATCATTGCCTATTCATTCTTTTTGTATACCCTGATTCAGAGCAAGTGACTATGGACAATTCACTGCATATTTTTGGTTACTCACCATGAGGACTATTGACCACTTGAATTTTAAGCATGTAAACACTGGAAAATTACATGTTTGAAATGATCTGTCATGGATATGGTTGTGGCTTAATTCCTGAAATGTAGAAAGTTGCAAATGCCATGGTTAAGGCAAGACATGGGTAAAAAATAAAATTACAGATTTAGTTCTTAAAACTGTATGATAACTTCCACTAGAAGTTATGAAAATCTGTGATTTAGAGGTTGTGATTTAAAAAAAATCTTCTCCAGTGATCATTACTGTCTAGAAAGAACATACAAAAATAGGTGGACTTCACTGTCTACATTTCATATCATATAATGTTTTGATACCATAATCTCCTGGTAGCTTTTCTCCTTTTAGGACTCAAATCCAAGCCACCCAACAGTTCAGCATGAAATTGCCTGATTGTGACACAATAATAACCACTGGCAGCATTAAAACAAGCCTCTCTTAAAGGATTTATAGATTTCACAGAGTGCTATCTGGACTGCAACCCCTGTCCACATCACTGATTCATGAGTTCATTTCTGGTAAGACAGCAACAGAATTACTTTGACACAGAGAAGTGATAACATCTTAGGGGAGAAGAGGGTCATACTGTCACCTGGTGAATATCATAAAACATAAAACTCAAATGCTATAACACTGTAAAAACCCATCAGGTATCTCAGAAAAAGAGGGCCTTACTGCTAGGATTCTGTCAGGCAGCAATTTTTACTTTGATTACCTAAAGTCACTTCATCTGTCTCTCAGTGTTACATTGTCTGTAACTTCTCTCTCTGTCTCAATAGGTTATTGAATGAAGTGTCAATCTTTCTTCGACTGTATGTATAAGTTTAAAAAATCAGAACTTTGTCTTTTTATTTTACATCCCAATTCCAGTAAAGTGTTCTACAAAAAACACTCATAAAAACTTTCAGACATATGTGTTAGTCCATTTCCAGAATAATCATACTGACCTTTGTATACACCAGTTCTTGTGTTAAGGAAAATATTTTCCTGTCATGATACTATCTCACAGGAAAGGCAGACAACTATACAAATTAAAAAACCAAACCAAACAAAACCAAAGAAACCAAACCAAACCATAACCAAAACAACCTACCAACCAACAACAAAAAAAAAACCCAGGTGGTTTCTTCCAGGAAAAGAACAGGGTTAGAACTGGAAAATGTCTTTCAAGAGAGTGAATGTAAAAGTGATCGTATCTTTCCAAAAGTAGGCATCTACTTCATCTTGGCAACTTCATTTCACAGTATTGTCATTGACCAGCATTTCTTTGTACAACAAAAGAAAACACTATTTTTCATTACTGAACTTATTTGACTGCAAGATGGTTTCTGCTACTGTTTTTATGCAATGATTCAGCACTGATCTACTGACCACTAATATTATGGTGTTTAATAGAAAAAAGCAAAGTATTTTTATGTCTTTTTCTTCCATATCTAAATTCCTGTTCAGACAGTAGCTGGTTATGCAAAACAAATGTTCTTCTTCCCATTTTAGAGACAGAGAAATAGATACTCAGGGAAGGTGGTATGTCCAAGGCCAGAGACTAAGTAAGTAGCAATACCGGTATTAGTGATTTTAATATATAAACTACTTCAAAAGATTTAAGAGTGAAAAGGCTTAAATGTGTGGCATTTAAGAAACAAAGCCATTTTTATCTCCTTAAAGATATTTGTGCATAAATTGCCTCAAGGATTAAAAGGTGCTTAAGTACTAAAGCCCCTTTAAAACCTTAAGCTCCTAAAATGTTTTATGAACATAGACATGATGGGTCACCCTGTGAATATGGAAATGGACTTTGATTCGATAACAGTTAGGTTATAGAATTGCTTGCTCTAAAGATGGACAAAGTCTGATCCTAAAAATAAATACAAAAGAGACAGTGGCTTTGTGATCCTTGGTCTGGATGTGTTGATTATACACTTGCAAAAGGGCCTAGAAAGACTTCTTTCTAGACCAGTGGTGTCCATAGGGATGCCAGTGAGACTGATGAAGGGGTCATCAGGAGAGGAAGCAAAGCAAAGAGAAAAATGGTTCAGTTTAGAGATGGAAATTGTCAATGATGACACCAGTGAAGATCAGTTGCACAAGGCTGATGATGTTTCTGAGAAAGATATTCCATACTGGAATTGCTCCATAAACAGGACTTTGGTCCTCCACCAGACTGGGTTTTGGGTTTTATGCCTGAATTAATTTTATGTTCCTCAATATGGCAAGGTCTTTAGATTCACTTAGCCTGGCCCACGTTGCTGTTACCACAGTCTGATCAATATTTGGGAGCTCAGAGCTACCATAGCAGCTGAGAGAGTTTCAGCTTTTTGACATCAGTTTGTACAAATCTCGCATATAAATGGAATTTGTTGAAACCAAGATAAAAAATAGATTGAAACTCTGTTTAAAATCATACTAGCAGCTTGCATACTATATTTTCTTTGAAGAGAGTTGGGCAAAAGCATAAAGAGAAATTTTAATATTTTTTCCATTATGAGAAAACCTACACCCACAAGATCTGTATATATTAGAAAGTTCATGCTTTGAACTTACCTAGTTAGACTTTTCTCTTTATAATGCTGTGCTCACAGACACATTTCTTTGACTGTGCCTGTTTATTAACTTCCCTAGTCAGAACAGTTTCACCCATTTTTTAATAACAGTGCCTGCAGATAAAATTCTGCATAGAAGTTCCTAACTATAATAACTAACTAAAGAGCTCATTTCAAGTTTGAATAAATAGAGGGAAAAGACTACCAACTAAAAACTTATTTAAAAAGAAATAAAAATTAAAGAAATATTTTTTCTTTTTAAAAATCAGGTTTTTTCATTAAAACCTCCAGAAACAAACCCAAGTTCTGAAAGATATGAATGACATAACAGGTACATTTGCTACTAAGAACATGAAGAATGTCTTTTTCCTCAATAAATAAATAAATAGCTTGTATGTATATAAACCACTGATAAACAAGACAAATATCCACACTTGAACAGCTTCTAGTAAGCTATTTAAATTGCTTTTAATGCAAAATAACTACCCTGCAGGTTTTCTGAAGGTGCTTATTTTGTCTAGTTAAACTCATGAAATTTTAGAAGGATTTAAATTAATTCTTTTTGTCATTACCTTTTCGCACAGTCTGTTTCAAGGGAAAAAAAAAAAGAGCCCTTTCAAGCTGTTGAAAGATTACTTTCATTTTAAATTGTCATACATTGCTTCCAAAAGGTGGTGTCAAACTCTGCTACATGTGAAGAATTAAGGAGGCTATGCTAGCCTCAAAATGTCATTGTCTGATAGAAATGCTTTTTCCTAGGTGAGTCCATAAACTCTCTAGAAATGTGTTTGTGTGTGTGTGGTGACAGGGAAACAGTTAATATTTATGAAACCTTCTTAAAGAAAGCTGGTTTTTATTTTTATAGATAACCTAGATGACAAGAGAAAGTCACTCCCCTTAGTGCTATTAGCAACACAAAATTATTTTGTAGGCTTGTCTACAGGTAGAACAGACGTTAGAGATTTATTGGAATGAGCTTGTGGCAGACAGATCCTCATCATCCAGAAAGGTGCTTATCTGCTTGACTGATCATCAAGAAGTCAATATGGTTCGGTGGAGAGTGTAACAGACTAAATGACAGAAAACCTATTTACTGGCTTTGTTGCGAATTCACTTTCTAGGAAATTTGGCATCTGCATACAGAAATAAGTTTCTATGAGGGCAGATATGAACTTAATATATGCTATCTACTTTGTGTTACTTGCATATATATGAAAGGTATAATGAGAAATGGAGTTAAGTTGTCCTATTTAAGTCCATGGTTTTGCATATATTACTATTCTAAATTTCCTCTCTAGAACAAATCTTTCAGTAATTTTTCTTGCCTGTGTGTCTGGGATCTTTCTTGCTCTGCTCCATTTTTAATTATATATATATGTATGTCTGCAGTAGAATTGCCTGAGTCCTTCACTAGATTTTGACATTCCAGTAAAGGCATATTATAAATACACAGAGATATTCTTTAATATTTTCCAGCTTCTAAATTATTGAATATTAGCATTCTTGGCTTTTCATAAAATGGAAAATCATTGTTCATCTTTCCATATTTAAGTCTTTAAATTGAGATTCTGCTGGATGGAATTGTAATGGTAATGGCCAAAATTCGTCAGGCACAAAAACATGAAGAGACTGAAGCAGGAAAAGATTTAAGCATAGAGACAGAGGGATATATGATTTAGGTAAAACAGAACTAGATTAACAGGAGCAATGGCTTAATGAATTTGACCTAAAGAGGTGAGCCTTTGGACAAGTCTGAAGCTTTATTTCTCTAATAAAATAACAGCACAATACTCAGTCATTCTTCAAGAATATTTTATGTTTTCTGGATGTCACTTAGAATCTTAAGAATTGTTCAGGTTCACTCTCATAATTACGCAGTTAATACCGATCATTTTTTGGCCTCGTCCTTCAAGCCGCATCTCCTTACCAAGAATCTCAGAACTTTGACACCAAGAGCAACATCCTCTTTGCCAGGCCGTTCAAGGCGTTCATCACACTGCTCACTCCTCAGGATGCCTTTCTTTTGCTGATCCATGAGTCTGAAAACACACTCCTCTTTCTTTAGACACATATAAAGCAAGACCTAGGAGAAAAGCTTTTGACTGAGACAACAGGAAACTAATTTTCCAATTAAACTGCTGTCAAATGTGTCTGTAGCTGTTCCCCACACCAGTCGAAACTCTGCTCCTAGGGAGTCAGAGAAAACTCCTCTGTCTTAGTACATCCCTGGCCAAAAGATCTTATGTTAAACTTCCTGTTGAAACTTGTTACATGCTACCTACTAACTGGTTACCTACCAGCAAATTTGGACAGGTTTTATAACATTAATTTTGAAGCAGGAACCACTTTTCAGTGAGAAAGAAATGAAACTGGGAAACTAAAAGAAATGGAGTATTAGAAAGGAAGACAAAGTTGAGGGATGAAATGATAGATTCACATTTCTATTTCCATTTAATAGGAAAGTTACACTTAGGCTGTGAAAGAATTTTGGCACCCATACCATATCACTTATATGGTTAGGGTATGAAAACCATGTTCTTAGCCTCAGTCTTTACTGGTTTTGTCTCTATTTTGTCTCTATTTTGTCTTTATTTCTTGTTTTGAGTGGTCTGTGTCTTTTGGGTTTTGACATTTGTCTTCTTACTCTCCTCTGTAGCTGTTCTAAGCTCACTTCAAGAAAAACAAAAGGTAACAAACTGAAGGTGTAGGTAGGTAGATTGCCCAGGAATGACAAAATTACTGGAATTAGAGAATGACTTCCTAGTGCATTTTGCCACACACCCTATTCCCTCTAAAGTTTGACATAAGAACTAAGAGTATGAAAAGCATATGTATAACACAGAAGAGAATGTTTAAAATAAAGGCCCTATATAAAGTGAGAGACAGGAAGAAGCATTGAATTTTCTGAAATGAGTCTGCTTCAATTAGGCCAGGCAAAAGAGTGAGACATTCTGACCAGAAAAGCATTTCTGAACCACTACAAATTTTGCAGTACTTGCTCAGAACCAGTCAAGAATGTTTTTTTGGTTTGGTTTTTTGTTTGTTTGTTTGTTTTTTCTGAGGCAGAGGAATTCAGCCAACCTAGTATTTTTACAGTAGGATAATATCTAGTGTTGCAATCAAAGTATTTATAGCTGGTATTACCTACTTGGTAGCTTCCTTTAGCTTAAGCTGAAGCTAAAGCTGCAGTTAAAACAAAACCTCAGTTAAGTATGTTTTGCAGTATCCATACCACTTCAAATTAATTGCTATAGATAGTAAAAAAGCAAAGAATAGAACTGCTACTAGTTCTTGTTATTTGAGTAACCTTTCACTGAGGAAAAAGAAATGGATTGCGACACAGCTGGATTCTGAGAGACAAGAGTGTATTTTTATTGGAGTTGAAAAATGTGATCAAAAGTGACTATCTAGGTGACAATATGAATGAAAAGCCTGTTCAGTTGCTAGAGAAGCTAAATATGCTGAATTTATTCAGCAATCAGTCTTAGGAATGATTCTGATGCTCTGCCAATGAGGAGCTGCACAAGAAGCTGCAAAGGAGCACAGCCAGGACAGCTGATTTGAATTGGCCAAAGAGAAGTTGCGTACCACAGAATTACATTCTCAGTACAGAAACTTCAGAAGCAGCCTTTCCCTTTTCAGGGCCAGACTGGGCATTGGTGGTGAGCAACTGTATTGTGTATCTCTTGTTCTTCCCGGGTTTTATTCCTTGCTCATTATTACTATTGCTATTAGAATAATGGAATAATCAAGGTTGGAAGGGACCTTTAAGATCATCAAGATCATACTATTGTTGTTGCTGTCATATTTTACTTGATTGCCATTATTAAACTGTTTCTATCTCAACCCTTGATGTATCCTTTTCTTTCCAATTCTTGCTGCTATTCAGCTGGCAGAAGAGGGAAGTGAATGAGCAACTATGTGATATTGAGTTGCCAAATGAGGTTAAACCACAACAAACCAAAACACCTTCCAGCTGTGATATACACAGCCAGAATAAATTCAAACCAATTATCAGGAAATACCAAAACTGTTCTATTTGCAGTGATACTTCCTGTTATAAACTTATAAAAGATTAGTTTAGTTTATGTAGGAACTTTTTATTATTCGTAAGGGAGATTCCATTAGGCACCAGCTACTGCAGTAAGACTATAAAAAAACTTGGTCATTAATTTCAATCCGGAGTCATCACTCTTTAATGAAGTCAGTAAATGCCACTGACATTTTTAATATTCAGATTTTAAGTGATCCTTGCACATCACATGCCTGCAAATGTAATTTGTTAACAAGTGTTAATACAAGTGCATATTTTTTCCTATTCTGGATAGCTTGTGTAAAATAATAGTTTTCAGTCAGACTGTTCTAGAGTGGGAAGAGTTCATCTGCACATAACCGACAAGTTTAAGATTTTGCTGAAAAAAAATATGTAGACACTTGTACAGACTTAACACAGCAGTGCAGGTTTCATTCCTTGTCATTTAAATATTTACTATTAAAACTTTTACTTAGATTTTTTCCCCAATTTTCATTTTTGAATTTCTGAAGATAGTTTATCAATGTACTTCCTTTTATAGTCCCTTCTGTTAATCTTTGTTGCTCCTTTTCACCCTAAGACACCTATACGGGTCTTCTGGTACAGCACAAAATGTTTTTTTACCCAGAATTACATTTTGGTTTTTATTATTTTTTTTTAAATTAAATTTTCTTTTGCATCTTTGTACTGATCTAAAATCAGTGACTAGACTATTAATGCCTCTTTCAGCTTCTCAGGCTGGGGACAATTCATGCATTACTAAGCATTCCTGGCAGGAACCTCTGCAGCTGCAGTCCAGTACAAATTCACAGTGACTTTTTTTTGCATTTCTAGAATAGAATAAAGCTTTCTTTGTTTTCCTGTGATGTAAAAATGCTTCAAAATTATTAAAATGAGAGGGAATTATGAAAGACACTAAGAATCTGAACTACACCATACTTATATCCAGTCTCATTACTGACCTGCTGGAGGAATCTGATCATATCATAGCCCCCTGTAAAAATATTTTACTGATCTATCAAAAATTATTTGACTCAATAGAATGTTGTTAAGCTTAATGAATATATTGTGAATTTCTGAGATGAGTGCTGTACATAAGAATTGTTTACAAAAGGCTCAGAACAAGACAGTACTTTTAAAGATATTTTCTGAAGTTTGATGCGGCAGGTTGTAGAATACATTATGATAATCTGTGAGTTTTCAAGCTGAATTTTCATTAAACACTGGACAGTATTTAAAAGTACTGCAGAGGTGACCATAAAGAATCATGGAACTAATCAAAAGGAGATGTAAAGATAAGAAATCAAACAACTTTGATTTATAAGTGTCAAGAGAAAAAAAAAAGATTGTGCCTTTTGTCATTAGCCCACAGAAGTGCTTTCTAGCTAGACTTCTATCTCTGACCTGATTCAAATGTAAGAATGAAATTACCTTCAGCTCAATGAACCCATAGAGATGTAAATGACCTACAGGTTGTTCAGAGCCATATAATAATAATATTAGAAAATGTGAAATGTCAAATATATGTAATAGCCAGAGTGAGGAATCTGATAGCATCACAGAGGAATTTTTATATAAGAAGTGTAAATATGAAAAACTTACATATTTGCCATAATTTTTACTTCCCTATTTTGGCTTTCTATGCTTTTTGGCTTTTGGTTAGGTTCATTTTGTTTTATTTTTCTCCTTTTTTCCAGCTGACAAATAACATAACATTTGACTATAATGTTTAACATTTTTGTTTGTCTATTTTGCCACCATCATTTGCTACCTGATATGGAAAACACAAAACACAAGACCTTCTATCTTGACCAGAAGACTGACTCCCTCCCTTCCTTTTATATTAGGATGTATTACACATCAGCATGTAAAGCAGGTGCATGGATTCAGAATGTCCCTTTCTTTCTAAGATTTATGTTAAGGTTTTCCTCACAGCAGATCTTAAATGCCATTTTCTACATACAGAGAGGGTGATGATAAATTAAGATTCTTCTGGCTCACACTTGAGGAAAATTCTCTACTACACCACTGCACAGTATTGAACAGTTCAGATTATTTCCTCAGGGGGCTACTGTGGTATGTTAAAATTCACTTTTTTTCATCCTAAAAAGGTGAGTGGTCTAGTTAGCATAAAATATACATTGAAATGAACTGTTAGGGTGACACACAGAAGATCAATTTCACCAATAAAAAGGTCAAAACACTTCAGTTTATGTGTTTCCTTTTATTTGCCCTCTACAGAATTGAGATATCTATGAACATGTCAGTGGCTCACAACTTTAAGTTTTGTTTCTCATGCTGAAAAATGATATCTATTTTCATAAGGGAGAAATTTCAGGGAGCTAATTGCAAGAATCAGTTCAGACATATCTTGTAACAGCTACTGCTATGTTTGATTTTGAGCATGGCAGGATTCACATATGTGCAAACTAATTGTGCTGCCATTCAGGTAATTAAGAGATAAAAACTAGTGAATAAATGGGAGAAGATGTCCTCAGACAAAGGAGTCTACAATAACTAATTGACATTATAGACAAGGGAATAATTTTTCTAGCTAAAAGAGCACTTTAGAATTAATTCATATCTACCTGCTGTTTCAGTGGTTAATTTTTAGCAGTTGTTTTGAAGTCTGAATTTAATAAACATATACAGAAGAAATATTGTGTGGCGTACACTCGTAATTTTTAAGTAATTAAGAAAATAATTCAGTTCTCACCTTGTCATTATCTTATAGTAAGCAGGAAATTATAACTGACTTTTAAGTTTGTCCATGACTTTGCTGGTGTTTTTTCTGCCTTAATCTGTCAGAGGCTACTAAATCTACAAAACTGAAAAAAACACAGAAAATTCAAAGTTCAGGATTCAGAATTTGGCTGAGGTTAATTTTTCTACCTCAGTAACTTTGGAAAAATAAGTTATAAATGATAAGTTTTATATATACATATATATAATAAGTATAATAATAATTTATAAATTAGTTGAAAATGTTATAAATACATACTTTTACTGCCTCATTTACATCTCTGGCCTTTAACTGTAAGTTACAGTTACAGATGTAAAGGAACAGGGAAATTCAATCACCCGGTGCTAAGAAGACATCATAGATGTGTTGGAGAAGAGGGGAGAGCCTTAAGGCTTTCATTTGTATTTCATCATTAATCTACTATTGACTACCCAGTAGAAAAAATGAGAAAAATAGTCTCTAATGAGTGACAAACACCTCTAAGACCAATGCAACATAAAAGATGTTTGAACCAAGTCTTACTCTTACAAGGTGAGTGATTCACAATGGAGATTCTTTTCCTCTGATTTTGAAAAAGACCTATTTTTAAATGGGTCAGAGAGTCCCCTTTCAAACCTAAAATGAGAAACAAATTCATGTGCCCCTAGATGCTAACCCTGAGACCTTTTCACATTTTCCAGACTCAGTGAAAAGTCTATGTATCTTACATGACTTTTCCCATTTGAGTGGATGAAGTAGAGCTCTTAACAATGACTTGGATATGTATTTTAAACATAACCTCCTATGGACAGAGGTCTTTGGTCAGCAGGATTCCAGAGAAGCAATGATGAAAAAGAGCGATTTAGGGTACTGATGGAGCAGTTCACTGCACAGATCTCTTAAAGTCAACACTAATCAAACAAAAGGTTTTTTGTATACAGTTTGTCACATTCACCAGGAAATAAATGCTGCTTCAATTTGACAACCATCCCTTATAATCACTAGACAAATCAGTCAGCTGGAAAGTGTGACATGTACAATGGATAAAGTGAATACTACATTATATAGAAAAGTATGAAGAACATCACATTACTGTAGTACTGAACACTTTAAATACCAATGTAAGAAAGAAGAACTTGTTAACATTTAGTATACGTAACAGACATTTCCCTCTGCTAATATTCTCTTCAGTCCACTCACTGGAAACACACAAATTATAGTGGGAAAAATATATGCATGAGACGAATCAGATTTTCAACTATCTCCATTCCATGCCATCTTGCAGAAAATTTTCTCCCTCATTTGAACTTTTTCAGATTGATAGAACTGCGATTTTCTACATGCATTTTCCATGCAGAGACTAAAATTCTGATTTGTTACAGAATCATAGGAAGTCTTGGGTTAAAAGGGACCTTAAAGATCATCTAATTCCATGGGCAGAGATGCCACTTGCTATATTAGGTTGCTCAGGGCCCCATGCAACCTGGCCTTGAACTTCCAAGGATGCAGCATCCACTACCTTCTGGGCAACCCTATGAAGTAAAGAACTTCTTCCTAACATCTAATCTTAATCTTTCCTCTTTTAAAATCATTTCACCTTGTCCTATCACTATCTGGCCATATAAAAATTTACTCTCCCTCTTTTTAATAAATCCCCTTCATGTTGAACTTCATGAGGTTCTTGTGGTCCATTTCTCAAGGTTGTCCAAGCCCCTCTGTAAGGCATTCTTTCCTTCTACTTTTTTAGTGCTTGTTCACCTTTGTGGTTACGAAAGGTATTTACACCTGCACATATGTTATAATACGATTATTAAAAGATGCCTGACTTAAGGTACAAACGAGACCATATGCTAAAGTCAACAGCACGGATTTTGTTTAACAGTAAATTTGAGGTAAATTTGAGTAAAATTGAGGAGAGAAAGAAATATGGAGAGAGAGAAAATGTGAGAGAGACAAAGCAAAAAGATAAAGATATCACCAGCACATGGATTTTGATGGCATCCTACCAGTCCTGCTTCTTTCAGTCTTCTTGGTGGGGGTCATCTCAAAATTGTGTTTCTTGGGTACCACTTTTATACAGTCCAAGTCCCAGATATTCTCAGGGTATCTCGGATGTTCCCACAACTTGGGATGACATGGGTGTAAGCAGTTTTGTCTGATGTGTTATTTCAAACCTTTACCTTTGTTTAGGTCTGGAATTAATGCTTTCTTTTCTCACCATTTTCCACAGTGGGAACCTTTGTTCAGGTAGGTTACCCAGATCTGCCTTACCAGGCCTGATTTTTGTTGTTGCCATCTTCTCTTATCATAGGTTCCTGTCATGATGGCTTATCTTGTGGGAATTTCCTTCTTTGACAGTATTTTGAGACAATTAACTGTATTATTTAAGTCTTGGCAACATGCCACATTCATGTTTATTTGTAGGCTCTGTATAGATATGAAATACAAAACTGAAATACAGCTTCTTTAAAAATCAGCATCGCAATGTGTAGCTCAGGTACTAGAGAAATGAGTGCTACAATGGATAAAGTATTTTCCGAGATTTTAAAATTAATTTTTAACCCATCTATCCCAGATGAGTGAGACAAAAGGAGATTTGTAATTGGATTGGTCATCTGTATTTTTCAGCATGTCTTTAGTGATTTGTTATGAATAGCTCAATTTGCTGCTTAATATTATATTAGTAAAAGTAATGTGACAAGAGACCACTAACAATGCTTATTAATTGTCCCTAAGATTAAGTGGATTGTTCCATGGATTAAAAGAGAAAAGATCACCACCTGAGGCAAGCATCACTCTGAACCACTGACTATGTTTATCTAAGTGAAGGAATAAGCCATAGAAAAGTCAAACTTTTGTGCACTAAGTGAAGGTAAAGACCTTCAGGCTTGATATCAAATAATCAATAGTTTTGGTGTTTGAACCTGTGGTGGAGGTTGAGGATATCCATGTACTTTTTCATTTGGATGTGGAACAAAGTGATGTAGACACAAACAAGCATAAACTTTCAGTAATGGTCCCCTGAGCTGGCCAGTTGCAGGTAAGGATGTAACAAGCCAATGTGTAGACATAAATGAGAACAATTAATTTACATGTCTGCACACAACACGCCTGCCTGCGGGGAAGTGCCTCAGTGTTCTGTAGTTATGGAAGACCTTGCCAAAGATTGTACCTTTACAGTCAAGTTTTATCCTGTTCAAGAAAAGAAGTGACAAACACAGATATAGCTAATACTGTGCTCAGAAAGGACAATGGCAAATAACAATGACAACTCACAGCTGACTTTATGCCAGAGCTTTCACACCAGTGTGGAAGCCAATAATATTCTTAAGAATGAATATGACATGACTAGAAGTGAGGGTGGTTTTTTAGTAAAAGGAAACTATATCAAAACCAGTTCCTTAAAGTACTGCTCCTCGCCTATTGACATAACATAATTTGTCTAGATATTTCTTTCTTTAGATTTCAGATATTACTCTTAATCCAACCACTGGTCCAGGAAATGAAGCACTGGACTATTCTGATGATGCAGATAGTGAAAGAAACTGAAGATGAAAAATTAAGTAATTAAAATGTAGAATTGATCAGCTGATTTAAATGTTGTCCTCTAAGTAGAATTTTTATATCCTTCTAAGGGTAAAATTGTATTCCTTTGTGAAATTAATGTAATTATATCAATTCTCAGATCAGCTGAGAATATTGCTCAATCCGTCTATGACAGCTGCTTTTCAATTCTCAATTTCAACTGTGGCATGGTAGACTTATCAAATTAGAGGCATTAAGAAACAGTCTCAGAGATAGAGTGAATCACATAACCCCAAAATGATAAAACTATTTTAGTAGTATGTTTAAGTCCTGACTCCATTTTCTGAAATTAGTACAAATTCTTCCACTGACCTGTATGGCCTTTAAACGTATTAGGAAAGTACTAATCAGAATTCAGGTCTTAGTTAAACAAAGGATCACTATAATACATGGATATGAAATAATAGGATTACTACACAGAAATGCAAAATGTACAACAAATTTTTAAGGAGAAATAAAATAGTGTATGACTCATGCTGCCTCAACATATCACTTCTTAAACATAGAAAACAAGAACTTCTAAAGAAAAAAAAAACTCAAAACATCAAGATGATTTTTATATTCCCATATGCTGAGAAATACAGAAAACAATAAAAGCCTTCAGAAGCCATGCAATTTTTTTAAAAGAGAACAGAAAAAAGTCCACTGACTTTTCTACATTTCACATATAACCTGATCAGACTGAATTTTGTGCAATCAATGCTCTCTTCATTTTCCATGGAAAGATGAGGAAAAGCTGGGATGGGAACCTGAGAAAGAAAGTAGTGGGAAGGTGGTAAAAAAGAAAGAAAAGAGAAGAAGAGAGAAGGAAGGCAAGGACTTCACATTTCACATAGAACTGGATGAACCACAAGCAATGGAAACTTTAAGTAAAGATATCCTGGGTGAAATATTGATTTCAAACAAGAAATATAAAATATTTGGACTTTCACTTGAAAATGGAATCAATAATTTGTAGTTAGGAGTTGTGCTAGTTTTGGCTGCGATAGAGTCAACTTTCTTCACAGTGGCTGGTATGGGGCTGTGTTTTGAATTTGTGTTGAACATAAGGCTGAAAATATAGAGATGTTTTTGTTACTGCTGAGCAGGGCTTACATGGAGTCATGGCCTTTTCTACTTCTCATGCTGCCACACTGACAAGGAAGTTGGGGGTGCATGGGAGGTTGGAAAGAGATATAGCCAGGACAGGTAACCTAAACTGGCCAAAGGGATATTTTAGACCATATGACCTCAAGCCCAGTATATAAAGCTGGGGAGAAGAAGGAGGAAAAAGAGGTTTGAAGTGATGGCTTTTGTCTTTCTAAGTAACTGTTACTGGTGATGGGTCCCTGCTCTCCTGGAAATAGCTCAACACGTGCCTGCCCATGGGAAGTAGTGAATGAATTCTTTGTTTTACTTTGCTTGTGTGCACAGTTTTTGCTTTCCCTATTAAACTGTCTTTATCTCAACCCATGAGTTTTCTGACTTTTACCTTTCCAATTCTTTTCCTGATCCTGATGGGGGGGGAGTGACTGAGAGGCTGCATGGGGCTTGGTGTCTGCCTGGGGTGAAACCACAATAGGATCTTATTAATGAATTAATTCCAGGGTTTTGGGAGTTTATCATGACATCCAGAGAAAGACAATCTGTATGGAATAAACTAGTATGAGGCAAGTACCCTCAGTTAGGTTAAGATAAATGCATTATTAGAGGGGAAAAACTATAAAATAAAAGAGAAATTTGTAGCTTGATAGTGGAATTAATAGAATGTAGTGAAGTCATCTGAGACTGTGGGTTACATAGCTATGGAATGAGTAATGGCTTTTTGATTTTAAATTTTGCTTGATTTGATTTCTGTGCTTCAAAAATAATCCTTATCTGAGCCTGTAGTATAGGTCCAATATTTGTCTAAGGATATTGGCACTTCTGTAAAAGAAATTTTTACTTGTGTGGACTTATTTTATGGACTTTGCAGAGAGATTTAATTTGGTGAGAAAGCAATGTATCATATATGTATTCCTTGCTATAGGACTGAAAGGATCTTCTGAGTAAATTTCTAGGTCATACTTTTACAGGCTTTGAAATAATCCTAATGCAGCTAACCCATGTGTGAAAAACATTTGTCCAACCTGTCCTTTAAAATCTCTCCAAGGTTGCAGTGTTTTGATAGGTTACATGAGCATAAGAACATATATCAGAAATGCTTGTCTTGAACCTCATCTAAATTATACTTTTTTATAAAATAAATCAAATTACACTTGTTAAATTCCAGTTTGAAAGTTATTGATTGCTATTCTCTTTGTAACAAAGTGTTTAACATGAAGAAATGGACAAGGATAGAAGGATTTGAAGCATGGAACAACTCCTGTTGAAGGATAAAGCAATTTACTTATAAATGAACAATCAGGAAATGAAAGAAGCCCTCAGAGTTGTGAATGATTTGGAGCAAGTGCCCTGACACTGGGAAATGGTCTTTCTGGAGATCAGAGAAAGACTTAGTCTCCTCCACAGCTGCACAGCCTGATGTCTTTCTCATTCTCATGGGCTGAAGGCAGTTGCTCTATGGAAGTCAAGTCTACTCTAAAATAAATACATTTTTTGGACTAAGCAAGAATAGATATTAATTTACTGTCAGAAATAGTTTGTTTTAAATTCTAATTGAGGTATTTTCAGCTGATCCTTCAGGAAAATTGGATGACATATTCAGAAATAGTAACAAAGGTATTTGACACTTTCAGTCACTGAAGTGGAAACCACATAAAAGTTGTATCTGCACATATCCCTTCAGTTCTAAATGGTTTCCAAAGAATCAGTTGAAACCTTATTCTCAAATATATAAAAAGTTGTGTTGTAGTTAGTTTTAACATTCCTAGAATTCACAATAAGCAAGATTTGTCCACAATGAGTAGATAGTCATGTACAAATTAAATAAACTTATAATGCATGGAACATCTTATCTGCAGAAGGGGTTCCAGGAATATATTATATTTCAAGTGAAAAGATAAAAAACTATTTAGGAAATTCTGAAATGGTCACATTTTATAGATTGTCTCTGCAGAGGCTATACAAGTTCTTCTAAAGATCACAGTATCTCATATAACTGCACCTGCTTCTATACATGATTAAATCAGAAAATAAAATAAAATTCTCAGAATTTGAATGTGGCTAAGGATGTCTCTACGCAAAGACAGAATCACCACCAATATAATTTACCATTCTTTTTTAAAATTGCATATTTATCTGATTTTGTTTGAATCAATAACTTGCCCAGAAATCTTGTAGTAAAGATAATCTTTCTTCTTTGTCTACAAAGTTTAATTAGATGGCAATCTCACTGCACCTTAAAAGTACTTTCATTATCTCAAGTCAATTAGCAGTTGATTTATCAATTACTTTTGTCACTGATTGTTCCAGAAACGTTCTGTATTGTAACGTGGCTCAATTTAATTACATCAGATTCTATTAGTACATGTTCAAGACACTCAGGGTCTCTGGTGGTTAATAGCAATAAACTTTATGCAAGTTAAAATTGCGAATCATGAATTAGGACTCTGAAATATTAAAATGGTGAAGCAGAGGAGTATAATGAAATATACATTCTGTTGCTAATATATTTGTGTTTCAACTCTCACTTATTGCATTTTGATGTCTTTCACTCTTCTGATGCTCTGTACTGCTGTGCATTGCTAGGCACTAAATATCTAAGGGAGATGCACAACTGAAAGGTGAAGTTTTGAAAAGAACAAAAGATTACAGTATCATGAAGTTTAACTCTACCAAATACTAAAGCGAATAACTCCTTTTCTGGGATATAACTTTTATTAGCATAATGCATTCCTGTGACTAAAGAAAAATTGTACTTAGCTAAATTCCAGGCAGCCTATATACATGATATACATGAGGACATTACTTTTTGTTACAGGTTTTGGTGTTTTTTTTTGTTTGTTTGTTTGTTTTGTGTTTTTGTTTGGTTTTTTTTGTTGGTTGGTTGGTTGGTTGGTTTTTTTGGGGGGTGGGAGGGGCTTTTTTCTATTTTAGTTTGGTTTTGTTGTTTGTTTTGTTTCTGGTTTTTTGTTGTTTGTTTTTTTTTTTTTTTCTGGTGCCTAAGCTCTGCAACATGCAAAACTGAATTAGTTCACAGCTAATTCACAGTTCCCATTAGATGCTCAAACTCGGCATTGTTCTATCTGTTCTCTCTGCAGAGATCACTTGGTTAGAGTTCTCAAAGCAAGCTATGGTGGAAGATCAACCTTTTTGAGCCAATGTCTGTGCATGTTGTTCTAGCCTTAGGGATTCCTGCTGTCAAACTCCAGTTGGGTCTAATCAATGGTTTTACAAATGGATTTCAAGAAGTTACAGAACCATTTCAGAGACTTAGCACAGTAGTGGATGTTTAGGACTTTCTCAAGGGTAGATCTTCCTTTCTCTGAGTTACAGATTGTATTCACAGGTTTTCACTTAACATTTTCTTAAATATTTTATTTATGGGCTCCAAGAAAAAGAAGCATTTGTAGCAATTCCTCGTAAGGGAACATTGCATTAATGGACATTTATGTTGGAATGTGCTAATATTTAGACTTCTGGTGTTTTATGCTTCCCAGCTAAAGGGCAGCTTGAGTCCTCTACATGGCTTTTAATCACAAAAAAATTAAGTCAGGTAGGAGGAAAAAAATGGTGAAAGTGGAGGCAAGACATCTGTCTTGCTCTCGGCAGCCTTCAGCTGTTAATATGTTTCCATAAACTGATTGATCATAAATTATTAATGTCAACCTCACTGAGATAGAATGTGGGTCCTTTATTGAAATCTGTCTCCCAGGTGTTCTGCCAGTGGTTTTGAGTGATAAGGTAATAGCACCCCTCTCTGCATAATCATGCAGGTACCTGTCTGCATAGCTCACTTACTGTAGTGTTGACACAGTGTCATATGATATATTTGTCCCTGGCATAATCTTAATGGGCCACAAAAAGTACTTCTGGATGAGAAAATATAAGTAAGTCAGACTGTTAAGTTATAATTTTGTTATTGTTGCTGTTGTTAATGCTTATTTTTCATGCTATACCATGTAAAAGTGAAGTTCATTTTGGTGTCCATGAAGCAGTTGCAGAAAGTAACCACAGAGAACAGAAAACACAAAACCTGCATATTACTGCTTTTAACTTTTTTTAAAACTGTTAATGTAGGTGCAAGTACCATAGAAACACTATTTTAATTCTTACCAGCACTGAATCATTATTATTTGACTTCTGTCTGAAGACTCTTCGTTTGCTCAAATTTTCACACACATAATGTTCTTACAGTAGCCACTGAAGATAGAGCCTTTCAATTGCTCATGAAGACAGGCTGTCTTACATTAAAAAGAGATTCTTAAAAATCAGTACAGCCAGAAACAGTACAGTCAGTCAAAACTGAGTAATATTTTTGTCCAGAAAGTGAGATTTTAATCTTAAAAAAAATCTATTAGGTGGCAGAAATTGTTTTTAAAAATGCTTGCAAAGGTTAAGAATTACTCAGAATCAGTATATTTTTCGTCATCAACATTGTGAAATTTTTATTTTTAGTACTTTTTCTTTGTTTCCATAAAGATCATCACTAGCATTGGCATACAAAACACACTGTCTCTATAGCCCCTGTCTCCAAGTCTGTTGAAGAGTTTTTACACAACGTTAAACTGAGCTGTCAAAATATTCTAGTAAAGTAGGGAGAAGTGGTATAATATTTCAGGTTCTGCTACTGGTTCAAAACACTTTCAAAAAGCAGCTCTTGGACATTATAACATCAACTAGAAGCAAGAAATGGTTGAGTCTGCACCATTTGTATGTCTTTCTAGGATATTGTTTAATACTGAGAAGACATGATATTTAGGGATCATTTATAACAACCAATAAACTTAAAAAAGGCAGAGTTATTAACAGGTACTAGTCTTTCTGTGGTAGACTAAAAGCAGCTTAACACAAAAAGTAAGAATTGTGTATATGTTATTTACTTTTGTAAATTAATTTAATTTAATTTTAAATACAACACATCTCATGAAACATGCTGGCCTACTATAAATTCCATCAACATTTTGTTGCTATGATTGTTAAAGATTACGTACAGAGGCAATATTGTTCCCCTAGTAACTATTTAAATGCATATTAGTCCTTTTTCTCTTTTTTGTTGGCAATAATGGGGCAAGAATACAGCTGCTGAATGGCTGAAGAGGAAAAGTAAATTATTTTAAACAAGTGAGACTTATTAGATACCTTATCAATTGATTTTTCTTCTTCTTTCTTTTTTACTTTAAATATGTATGTTTAGATCTATATATGAATTTCACTATTTTATAAGTTATATATATATTTTTTATATATATATATATATATATATAATTCTTGTATTTAAATATGCACTATATTTTTTATCTCAGATGCTCTGAAAATGCCAGCTGCTCATGAAGATCATATACTGTGATATTATAAAGCCACCAAAAGGTGGCTTTCTAGTTATTGCTAGTCTTTTCAATGTGCATCTAACAAGATACATTCATTCTATTTTTGACAGTTTATTTTTTAATATATAGGGAAAGTGACTGAAACTGGAAATGTGGCAACATTTTGACTGAAGATTTTTACAGATCAAATACAAATAAGTAGAGAACTATATGTTTTTCTTATTCCTCATATCAAGTAAGATTTTTTGTGTGTCAATTTGCCACTGTAAGGCTAAGTAGACAAAATTGTTCTTTGCGGGAACTTGTTCAGTTTTCTACAGAGACTTCTACCAAAATCTCAGTTAGAGTCATGATGTAGATTTCTATTTACTAGGAAGTGATCTGTCTTTGCTTTAATTTCTACAAGGATTTTGCAGAGTCAAAAAGCCATTATCAATTTGTGATACTTAGTGTTCATTGTGGAAGGGAGAAAGGGTAAAACAGAAAAGAATGTGAAATAATTTAGCAGTTTAAGAACAAATTCAGTGCCTTTTTTTTTTTTTTTTTTTTTTGCAGCAATGTACAGGAAAAGGTAGACTTCTCTGCTCAATAGAGCTGGATAACTTTGCAGCTAACTCAACCTAAATCCAACTTAATGTAAATCCAACCTAATGAACCAGGATCTGCCCAACACCTAAGCCTGAATAACCAATGTGAAAGATGTACAGTTTGAACACAGCCATTACATGCTGTCAGAACTAACCAGAAGAAGGCATGCCAGCTTTACTTGGAGGTCATAGATGCCTTAACCCTCAGTGGAACTAACATCGTGGTGAGAGTGTGGTCTACCCTTGTTAGATACACAAGACCAGAAACAATGTGAATTTTAATATACAGTCATCTTGTTTTAAAAGTCAATGATTTCTTCTGGATAGTTCCATATATATCATATAACAGATAGAAAATAAAACTTGAAACCCACTTTTCTGTGATGGTGTGCTTTACTACAAGTAACATGTAAAGCACTGTTACTTTATAGTATGCTGAAGAGCATCTTGTGACAAATTAATGACAGTAGTTCACACGAAGTTAACTTGATTTTACTTTATATTTAAAACTATTTTTATTGCCAACATTTTCAATTAGTAAATTATGAAACTTTAGGAAATCATATAAAATAAGTTTCAAAATCTGATAAGCATGCATTTCTGATTGTCACTCCTCAATTTACTGAAACATTGAGCTAAAAGTATATATTCTTTGTGAAGATGTCAGAATTAAAAGTGGAGGCTAGGACCTTTAAGGAATGCTTCTTAGAAAGAGCTAAATCTCTCTAAAACATTTATTGTTAACACAGTTTTAAAAATGACAACAGAAATGGTATAGAGATTGAAGTTTTTCCTTCAGGACATTTGGGAGTTTGATGGGAAATGAGATGTCATTTATTTGTCATTTCAAATGCAGCAGTAAGATAGTGGAGTGATAGGGTCATCAGAGAATGAACCACAAAATTACAAGGCTAGAGATTACATGATGCAGAGTTTTGGTTTGTTCTACTTGCCGCACTTGTTACTGATGTATTTCAAAAATAAATTGCTATTTTCTTTACTTGTAGCAATTTCCCATTAGCCAGCAAGTAGGTGTGAACAAGAAACATTTTAAGAAACAGAATAGGTCATTGTGCTTGACATTACTGCTGTTTAAATTAAATTCTGAGAAAAGTGCACTAAGGCAGCAATAGGTTATATTTTCTACCCTCTATTGCAGTTGGCCAGAGAAGGCTCAAGCTAGAACCAAGAAATTATATCTGCACTAATCCCAGCTCTGCTGTGGCACATGGCTCCAAAAAAAATCATGATTGTTTCTGCCATGTACTTCAATTTCACTAGTTGTTAAAAATAAGTTTTCAATTATCTTTAAACAGAAAATGAATAATGATCAGACCATCACAAAACAAAAAAAGGGGAAAGGTTTATTTATTAGTCCATACCCTAGAATTGTAGAAAAAGAACTTGGGTAGTGCGTTTTAAAAAAACATGACAAAACAAACAGAAAATCTTAGAGTTAAAACTGTTGATATTAAAATCCTTACTTTCAGCAAACGAGCTATTTAAGCAAGAGGAAAGTGTTAATTTCAAAAGAATTTTGGTAAAAAGTCTCAAATGTTGTTTGAAAACTGAAAGGTTATGAGCTAACATAATTAGCTAATACACGAGCTATATATTCCTTAGAAACAGGAGATCAAAACTAACTGAATATCATATTCAACTATGATTATCCTATCTATAAAAATAGATGCTGCAGAAGGCTCATGATACCTTGAAAAATAAAACTATTGAGCAATATTTACATTTAACGAATAAAATCAGATATTTATCTTTGTTCCTATAATACAAGAAAACAGTGTTTGTCAGTAATACTTTTTAAATAGTAGGGGATACTAAAATAGAGAGAAATATGCCCTGTATATGTATTCTGAAGAATTTTGTCACTGACTGAGGATAATGGTTAAAATAGATATAGATAGAGAACAAAATATAAGTCCAAAAAGAATTGTCAAAAATCTACATTTCAAAAACTAAAAAAAATTACCCATTGCTTTTTATCACTGAGTTCCTTGAAACTTCTTCTGCCAAGCTAGATACTATCTGTGATATAAGCATAGAATCACAGAATGGCTTGAGTTGGAAGGGACCTTAGAGATAATTAATTCCATGGGCAGGATGTCACCCACTATTTCAGGTTTGCCAAGGCCCCATCCAACCCCATCCGGGGACAAAGCATCCACCACTTCTCTGGGCAACCTGTTCTAGTGCCTCATCACCTCCTGAGAAAAGAATTCATATCTAATATCTAATTAAAATCTTTCCTCTTTTAGTTTAATACTGTTTTCCTATCACTATCTGCTCATGTAAAAAGTCACTAGTTTTTACAAGCCCCCTTTAAGTACCGAAAGGCTGTTTTTCTTCTCCATGCTGAACAACTCCAGTTCTCACAGCCTGACTTCATAGGAGCGATGCTCCATCCCCTTGGTCATTTGCATAGTCAACAATTTTATAGAATCTGAAAAAATATGGATTTAGTGTATTTGCTGTTCCCCAGTGGATTTGGGATTTTATAAAAGAAATAGTGGAATTACTCAGGAGACAAGTAGTTAATAGTAAATACTAGAACTAGTTCAATAAGTACTTAATAGTAGTTAAATGTCATAGAATTATGAGGGCTGATAGCACTGTATAATGTCTCTCAGTAGGATAAACAAAAAATGTGACACACTTGTATATCATCAACACTTCACAAAAAATTTTAAACTAGTAAAAAGCCCTTGGAGAGATAAAAAGTTCACTTTAAACACTAAAAATCTAATATTTGAGCAATAATTTTGTCATAGTATGAATTTATGATATCACTTTAAAAGGATCCCAATGCATATGTTGAGTCTACTTCTCAGCCTAGCTTTTCAAACATTTTTCAGAAAACAAAGCAAAACAAAAGATATCCAAATAAGCTGCACAAAAATTTAATATAAAAAAAGCAGAAGCCTATTCATATCATAATTAGTTTGAATCTCACTTTTAATGGTTACAATGAGCCACATCACATAATCTACTGAATTGATTACAAAATGACCCTCAGTGTACTTATTTCTTTTTGGAAAGCTATTTTCAAAGTCATACTGAAAAGAGATTGGTTGCATTTACATATGATAAAATAAGGCATGGACAGGGTGCATTCTGGGTCCAGTATCATGTAATGCATAAGAATGAGGTAGAATAATACAAACATTAAAATGTTCTTCATGTTCTCCTTTGTGTGCTTTGACTGTGGTCAAGCAGATATTCAGGCATTAAAATCCCATTATGAGATGAGAATTCAGAGTTTCAGCTATCACTTTCCTTGAACAAATCAATAAAATATGACTAGGCTCAACGACTGTGAGAAAGTTTTTGGAGTTACATACGAACTTGGTCAGACATGGTGCCACTCCAGGAAGGACAATGTTAAGGTCAGATGCCAACAAAATAAGTGTGTAGCAGCAGATCATCTATCACAGTATCAAACTCAACAAGTTATATACTTGGCTACCATGTTAAAGAAAAAAAGAGGACTTTACACTGATGAATGCAAGGCCTTCAAGCCACACATGGTCTGTTGTCTCTATTACTTTTATGAATAAAAGTTCATGGGATAAAATCCCTAGTGAAATACAACACAGGGGAAGCCACTTTGTGTATGTACTTTGTTCTGGTTGATGTTTCCTAACTGTCTCTTATACCTGAGCAAACTTTTCCAAATCTTTGGATTTTGCTTTTCCTTTGAGTTCTAATACACTTTGCAAACTAAAGTGGCAGCTGCACTAAACTGGGAAGAAACAATACATTTCAAATAAATATCTTATTTAAAACAATGTTTGAGTTAAAATTCACGGTTATTTTGGTCCTATTTGTAGCAGGATTATTTTCAAGACAGAGAAGTTGGCATTTAATTCTTGTTTTCCTTTAGTACAGAGTGCATAGCTTTTCATGGTACCGGCACATTTTCCTAATGTGGCACTGGTGAGGTAAAGCCTGCAAATAGGTCTCAGTAAGACTAAAATTTATACCACTTGTGGCTCTTGTCAAAAATATTTAATGTTTTACATTAGCAATGACCACCCTGTGTGGTAGGGGGTGTTACCTTGGAAGCAACAAGGGAGCATTGATACCTTTTCACTAGCAAAGAAATAAGAGGCTCGACTCAGCCATGCCTGGCACAAGCTGCGGAAAACTGATTTGTTGCACATATACAGATTTTGTGTGCTGATGGGCTATGGTGATGCAACACAATGGGGAAAAAAATGAAGGAAATTCTTGAAAAGAAGGGGGTTTTATTTTGATAATAAATTGCTCAGCCTGAAGCCAACTTACTAGGTGTTCTTAAATTACCTCAAAAGCAAGACTTCCAGAATCAGACCTATGCCAGATGAACATTATGATAAACTAAACAATCCACAGATTATAACACCTTTGCATTTCAGAAATCTTTTGACTATAAACTGGTAATGGTGAAAGTTTCCAGTTGCCTTACCCCCCAGTAACTAAAAAACAAATAAACAAACAAGGATCCCAACTCACATCCAGAATATACCTCAGTCTCAAAGAAGTGTCTCACAACTTTTAATATAACACAGAGATGGTAGGATTACTAAACAATTATTTGGACTTCAAAGCTAAAAATCAACAGATGTATGAGAACATAGCCTTGATTTCATGATTAACTTTTTCATGGGACAATCTCCCCTAGAAGCTTGTATGCTACAGAGTGCACAGTAATCTCCTTTGAACAGAAGTTTCTCTCCAAATGGTCTTTCCCTTTAAATAAAGGGACTAATTTGAAACAGCCTATAACCTACCTAACAGAAATCCCAGGACTGTTCTTTCTTCCTGATACATCAGACATGCACAGTGCCCAGAAAGTTCTTATTCTCAAGCAATGTTATTTTGCCAGAGATTATTGCAAGAACACTTCTTTCCCAGCCTATTACCTACAGGAAAACATTGACAACCAATCATGGTAACCTGCAGGTTCAGCTGAAAATAAACCACATAAAAAATAAACCACACAAATAGCACATTTTATATGTACTCCCTCACCCCTGCCTAAGCTGCAAAGCCAAACTGTTATCCATGCTCGCCTAACAATTAAGTAAAGAATTCTGCTGTGATTGTGTAAACCTATTTTCCTAGTTTAGCAATCTGTCAGTAGACTACAGGAAGCTGTATATACAATTATGCATATGTGTAGGAAATTTCATTTGGTTTCTGTCTTTATGGTGAGCCCTTTTATGCACACTGATATTCATGTGGCACATTGCACATGTGTTCAAAGACAGCACATGGGGAGAAATATATATCCATAGTGAAAAATATTTTCTCTCACTTTCAGTGATGAAAGTTAGTAGTAATTTTCAATATTTTATATTGAAAAATAATAGACAGCTACTTACCTAATGTTATTCAATACACAAAACCTGAAGTTTGTTTCAATATTATTCAGTTGATGCCATTGTAGTCAACTGTACTACTTGTATTACTGTAAAGATTTTTGTCTTATGTCTTTGTGAAACAAAGAAGAATATGGTAGTCGTCTAGTACCTGAACGGGCCCTACAGGAAAGCTGGAGAGGGACTTTTTACAAGGGCAAGTAGAAATAGGGCAAGGGGGAATGGCTTTAAGCTGAAAGAAGGTAGACTTTGATTAGGTATTAGTAAGAAATTCTTCACTGTGAGGATGGTGAGGCACTGGCACAGGTTGCTCAGAGAAGTTGTGGATGCCCCATCCCTGGAAGTGTTCAAGGCCAGGTTGTGGTACTGAACTTTGAGAAAGCTGGTCTACTGGGTGGCATCCCAGCCCATGGCAGAGGGGTTGAAACTAGGCAATCTTTAAGATCCTTTCCAAGCCAAACCATTCTATGATTCTATGTTTTGAGGACATAAAATATGTTATTCTTCCCTCAATTCTATATGAGTGCTTTTTGAAGTTGAAAGAATTAATATATTTTCTGATATAGGGTATTTTGAGGGAGTAATATACTGAAGAGCTTGGTGTAAAATGAATTATCAAGCACTTTCCACATAAGAATGAAACTACCATGTAAAAATAATATAGGGAAAATGCTCAAAAAATTATACAGCACATGATATGAAGAGCAGAGATACCTGGATACTCTAACAAAAATTTTGTACTCAACACAGAGAAAGGTGGATTAGATATTAAATATAATATTTTCACAATAATAATCTAGCAATGGGAAGAATATTAGGATTGACAGAGTGCAATACTATGCACTCTGTATACAGGTCACAGTGAAGGCAGATGGGTTAGATACATTGTGCTGTTCTGTATTCTGACAGTTGAAGACAGACTATACCTCAGTACCTTTCGGTTGTTCTAGTGCATCAGTAACAGTGGCATATCATAGCTGATGATATGTCAATTTAGCAACTCAGGTTAACGTTTGCTTGGGATGTAATCAGTTTAACTCCTTTGCAATACAGGACACAGAACTTTTGAAGTTCTCTGCTGCTGTATGCTGTCAATAAAACAATTTTTGTATTAGCCCTCTCATTGTACTTTCCTTCTTTGTCTTCTGAACATGTAACAACCTTTATATTTTATGGAAGTTGATATATTTCTCATGCAGTATATATCAATTTTTACAAAATTCTTTTACTTCAAAAGAGTTTCAGTTTAATCTACTCATTAAAATCAGGCACAGCAACTTCCTTTGAGAACACTATCTTTTTTTAAAAACGAGGTGCAAAAATGCTTACTCCTGTAAGCTGTAATGCTGCTTGTCAAAGGTGAAGTTTGTTTTTTGTCTATTGTGCTCAGAGCTATTGTAGAATATCCAGACTACTAAAAAATATTTTTATATGATCTTACTTGATGTAATAAAATTATGTCAGAAGAATATTTGGGGGAAAATTGCTTCGATCTTGGACTCTTTCCAAACTGAGATTTATATAATATTGAGAAAGGACTCTTTCATCTGTAGAGGCACTACTTGTTCTTAGCTTACCTGAGAAGCAGAATTGTGATTTTAACACATCTATTTCCTCCTGACTTTTTCAAGGACAGATTTCTTATTTCTAATCTTTTCCATGTTTGACAAGAAATGAGAAGTGTCTTTATTAGTGAAATATAACAATTCTATATAAATAGCTCCTTCGTATGTCACTTTGAAGACAAAAGTTCTGTACACACATTCTATCTGAGCTTTATCTGAAATAGCGAAAAAGAAAAAAAAAACAAACTCCTGGAAAACACTGATATGCATTAATAAATTGGCATGAAAACCGGACATATTTCCAGTTTAGTTAAAAAAAAAAATCTACGATAGATTTACTTGGTCATATTTATACTTAAGACAAATGGAAAATAATTATCAAACTGAAAATGGGGTTTCAGTGTATATAAATAATTTTCAGGATGATTTTTTGTTATTTAATCCAGAGCAAGCAAGTATTATGAAGGAGATCTAAAGATCTAGCAGAGAAGAAGACCTGGGAGCTATTTTTCTTTTGATCATAAAATTAAAATTACAAAGTTGTATGAGCGGCCTGTGACTTTATTTTCTTAAAAATTAATTACTTCCAAGGCAATTTTAAATATGGATAGGGAATATCTGAAGGAAAATTCAGATAATGGAATGATCATGTGGCAATCAGATTTTTAGATATGTTTTTATTCTGTATTTTTAAAACCTACTGGCATTCTGAAACCTGAGAACATGGTGTTGAAAAGAAAGGGTATGCAGAAGTTTACTCTTCAAAAGATTCTCTTCTATTAGATTCCATTTTTATTTCAGTTCTTCCTTTGTGAAGGTACTTTTTCTAGACATTTCTAAGTCCCTGCTCTATTTAACAGTGGGAAGTATGAAAGACAGTCTGAAGAAGATCTGTTCTGATGACTTTAAAGATTTTTTAGAAACAGTTCTTCACAAATTTCACACAGTTACTACATAAATTTATTTAATACATAAAGGAATGGCTCCTCTATAATATTCTGTGTGTGAAGGAAAACATCAAATCATATGTTGCTCCAGTGCGTAAACCAAAAATGTTGAACTTCCAGGTTTTTTACAGTTCTAGTGGAATGGAAAAAGGACAGGCATGTTGGGGTACCCCATAGGAACCTCTTAAAATGTGAAACATAGTGTGAATGCTCTAGGCAGAAAAACATATATATTGAACAAATCAGGTGTGAAATACTAATATAAGCAACTTTCAGTTGGATTTCAGTATAGCAGCTGAGAAACTGATCTGAGACTGAATGCAGAAGCTGCTTGTGAGCTAGTTCCTTTTTTCTTTTTATTTAATGTTCTTTGTTTTTCATTGCATTTTTAAAAAAATCTTATACTTCCCATTTCATCTGATCAATACTACATCTACAGCTGAGATGCATACTGATTAGAAAAGTAGAAAAAAAACCAAAACCAGAATTAAGAGACATGGTAATGAATGATTTGCTCCAGGGATTCTCAGCATTTTAAGTGAAATATTTACCCATTCAACTATGTAGCATTGAGGGCTACATTGGCTTTCATTTACAACAGAACAGTCTAGAAATTTAGCTGAATATTTACTTCCTTTTATTACTACTACCTGTTCATTTTCTCCTTATTTGTAATTCTTCGTTCTTGAACAAATAAAAATACACCTTTTCTGCAGATCAGCAATCAATGTCTTATGGACCATAGTCTGAGAAGACTGAGAAACACTGCCCTAGATATACTAACCAGAGTATTCAGCTGACACTTTTGCAAGAGAACCACAAGGAGCAGTAATCTCCACAAAAACAAGAAGTTCAGTTAAAAAACTCCAAGAAGAACATGAAAGGCTCTTAATACATGCACTTTAATTTGGACTAAAATATTTTTTTTAAAAAAGCTGCTACATAAATAAGAGATTAAAATCTTTTAAAGGATTAAAAGAAGAAGCATTTATGTCTTGATAAACACCTGTATTTCCCCTTGGGCTTACTATTAAAGTCAGTAGAATCACTTGGACTAAAAAACACATATAGACTAGTGGCAAGGAACACTATTTGCTCGGAAGTCTTTCAGAAATAATTGTTTCTTCTGTCTTGAGTTATACACAAACCAAAATACTCATCATACCAGTAGTACTCTACTGATTAGTATTTTGCATCTCTGTTTTCTAGACTTCGTCTGTGTTCATAGGGATCTGAGGGTAGAAGCATAATTAATTATAGCAGGGAGTTAAGTAAGATTAAAAGATACATTAAGTGCAATTCATGAAGAAACCTTAGGCAAATTGAATATCCTCTCCTTTAGACAAGTTCCTCTCCACCCCTCACCAGTTCACATAGGGGAAATTTTTGTTACTCATCATGGGACATGTGCTACTAACTTGTTGGAAACAAAAATCCACACTGTTTACACAACTTACAATCTTTTGGCATCATACCACCCTACTTTTCACACATATATTAACACATTTTGGCTTTCAAAAACTCAAAGATAATAAAAATTATCATTGAAATCTTCACATCCATCAGTACACATTGTGAAGTCAAAAATATTGGACTAGAGAAAGCAATTCTAAAGAAATTTTGAAACAGCTAACTGATGAGGAAAGAACATGCTGCAATTATAAAATAATCATTCTACATGAAATATCTTTAACTATAAATTCCCATTAACTAATTGCTTTTGAAGACACCAAAGATCTTTAACAGAAAAGTTTAACTGTAGAGATCTAAGTTTTCCCAGTGTGAGTCTTCCAGGGGAAGTACTTATCCACCTAGAGAGGAAAGGTTGCCAGTGCTATAAGAAGAACAAAACCTCAGAGGAAACAAATAACAAAACCAGAAGTTATTGCAGTCTTTAAAGACTTGGAACACACTGAGATCATTAAGCAGTCTTCAAAATATTTCAAAAAATGTCATGCAGAGATGCCTGTTTCAAGAAAAATGTTCTTAGAGAAATAAGATCGTGTAATCTCCCTCTCAACAAGTTTACCCTTGTGTGGGTTAAAGCTTTTATGCGCTTGTTAAAGATGCAGTGAACCATTCAGAGTTCTCATTAAGGATGCATTTCAAAAACCTCCAAATAAAACATTACATATCTATCTTATTTTCTTAAACCATTTAATTTAGATTGAGATACTCTATCAGTAGATACGCCTTTGAAAGTTCAGTAAAATCAGCATTTTAGGTCAGAATTAAATAGAGGTGACTTATGGTTTTCTTGATTCCTTCTACAGGGACAATATTTTACAGAACCTGCCATAATGGAGCTTTGCTGTGCATGTTTCATTATAATCCAGATATATTAGATATATATATATAATCCAGAATAATTTTAGAATTTCCTTTTGTTTTCAAAAGATGGCACAGCAGAGTTACAATGTAAATTTTAGGATCCAAGGATCCCCACTTATTGGTTCTTATTTTTCTTCATTGACTTATGAAGCTAGGTGAAGATATTTTTTTGGCAGTTAATATTGCTTAAGACTTACAGAAGTCGTAAAGAATATTTTTGATATCTCTTTATGTAAAAAAAAAAAAGAAAAAGGAAAAAACCCAGACTATAACACAACTTAACCGTTCAACAACTATCTTTTATGTAATGTTTGCTCTGACCTTTGATTTTATGGTGGTAAACATTTAATACTATGTCTATGTTGGTTTCATTGTTTCAATTTTCAAGTTATAAAATGGATAAAATTAAATAAACTAATACAAAAATTTAAAATAAAATAAAAAACCCAAACATTTTAAGACATAGCCTGATATTTTTTATCAGGTTTTGATTTTCCTTCTCTCAGCTGACACCAAAGGCCCAAGCAGTTAATAGCATGTCACAGAAACCTACTGAAGCAGCAAACTTAAATGTCCAAATGGGACAAATACTGAAACACTGAATTTTGTACTGCAGTGATGTGCTCAAAGGAGAAAAGTAAATTGTTCTATTCATACTTTTTAAGAATGTTGGGATAACTTGACAAATTCTCTGCAATCCTTCAAAGCATTGCTGTGAGGAGCATCACAGCAAGAGCACGAACTGAATTCTGATCTAACCTTTGATGAGCACATAGGAATTTAATGATGGTTACAGAGACAATCTTATCCATCTGTGCTTAACATCAAGAGGTAACTGAGTAACCCTCAGTCTGTCCAGCAGAAAGTAGAAAACACATCTCACAAATCAAGATTGTTGACTATTCTTTAGTATCCTGTTTTTTGTGTCTTCCCACATCCCCCAGTGATCATACATTTCCTGTCTCTATCATTTTTAGCCATAAGGTTACTCAAAAATTCTTAATTCTCTTGTGTATCCTCATGAGTCCCATCTGTGATCACATACGTTCTTTTTGACTAAGATATAAAATAAATAACAATAGAACTATTCACTTTACCTCTTGAAAGTACCACTCATATATCAGCTAATCAAAATCACACAGTACTTTCTGTGTCAGAATATTAACCCCAGTGTCTTGGCTGAGTGCCAAGTGGCAATTTTTATACCACAAACCTGTTTCCTTGTAACATGCATTTATATCTCCATTTTTTCCTCCCTGTTTAAAGACAATTAATTTACATGGTAAAGGTAGACTTACTTTTCAGAAATGGAAGGAGTCGTCCTTTTCAGATAGTGTTGACTGATGTGAAATGTGAAGATTGGCATCTATAACTTCTGAAAGTCAATCAGTTAGTAACCTATTTAAAATGAAAGGGTTTTTTAATCAATTCATTAAAAAGATGGGCTGAGTTATTTAGCAGACCAAGGGATTTTGGTCTACAGAAGAAAAAATTCTTTAAAAGTTGTTCACACTCAAGAGATCCTGTCTTTGCAACAAATACATGCAATAAGATTATTCAAAACACACTAAAATATTAAAAAAAAAATCATGTAAAACATTTCTGTGCTATGCACTAGACATGCCAGTTTAAATAATATCCAGAACAGGAGATGAAACTTGAAATGTGAGTGCACATTAGGTTTTTAGTTTGGAGATGGAATGTGCTTTTGTAGTGAATCTCCAGTCAAGTCCATTTCATAGAATCATGGAACAGGTTGGGTTGGAAGGGACCTTAAAGATCGTCTAGTTCCAACCCTCCTGCTCTGGGCACGAATGCCACTCATTAAATCAGGTTGCTCAGGGCCCCATCCAGCCTTTCCTTAAACACTTCCATTCACAGTCTTGCTGGGCAACATTTGCGTGCTTCATTTCACATTGTGGAAAAATCTTCGAGTGCATGAACTACATTTCATTCAAGAAAAAAAAATAACTGAAAAATGCCATCCCAGTGCATATGAATTGTGTTCCAGCTGCTACAAACATTCAGTGTCTTATGTTCTTCTCACAGCAAAAAATTACCATGTTTGTAGTATCTGAGGAACATGCATGATACTGTACTTACATAGTTTAATAAAAGCAGAGATAAAACCATATTACATCCTAGTAGTTGCAAGAGGACTCCAGATACTACTGCAAGGCTTTTCCTCTTACTGCAAACCTTTGCAGTTCTCTCTCATACCCATGGACCATTTGCTACTTGAAAGAAGTCTCAGAAATCTTCATCTTAGTATTTATGGGATTAAAGTGTCCAGAAGCCATGTGGTCATATTGTCCTGATGGTGGCTTGAAGCACTATTAATATTTAAGAAGTTTCTACATTCATTCCAGGATGCTTTGGCATGTTCATTTATTAGTTCCCCTCCTTCTTGTATGTCACTGCACAGTTGTCCGGGCTAAATTATCAGATGAATAGTAAAAAGTGATGCTCAACCCAAGAAAATGACTAATGATTTCTGAAAAACTTAGACAGATGTCAGAGCTTTTTTGATGGGCTAGTCACAATCCAGAGATGGTACAAAAATTTCAGTGTGATGAGGAGAGACGGTGAGCTACAAGATGATTTAGTGGGGATCCCAGTTTCTGGAGCTCATCTTGCAAAGCAGTGAAAAATGAAGAAAAAGCAGATCCCTGAATGAATGATGACAGACCCACTGTATGAAAGAAGAAGGGTGACTGAAATAGCTACAAGCTTGGGAAGGTACTGAAGAAAACAAGAAACAGGAAACACCTACTAAAGAGACACAAGAAGATACCTGGCACCATCTACACTGTCTGTACTAACACAGCTTCACCAGAGACAAGAACAAACTTTTCAGTCTCAGGAAACACATGTGTTTATTGGGAATGGAATACAAGGTCATTCTGTCTGGATTTCCTGCATCAGATTAAAGAAGTTTAACCCTGTCCTGGTTTCATCTGGTAGAGAGTTAATATTCTTCTTAGCAGTTGGTTCAGTTAGGTGTTGCTAAGAATGTTCCACTATAGATAGAGACATACTGTTTAATGAAATTTAGTACCTGTAATTAAAGATTAATCCTTAACTTGAAATCAAGGAGATTTCCAGTCAAATAAAAGCAATTTGGGATTCAAAAGTACTTTCTATTGAAAAGAGAAATCTGTAAAAGAGAAATCAGTGGCTTTGTAGACATCCATCATAAAATTTAAAGAATAAACTGGAAAGGATGCATTCTCTTGCCTGAAGACAAGATTAATTATACCTGTGTAATTTCTGCTTAATAATTATCTGATCTCTTCTTAAAAGTCTCTAATGATTAAGACTCCATCGATAGTGGCTTCACAGTCTCACCAGAAAATTCTCTTCAATATTTTAGTAGTTTCATTTATGGGGATATTCTAAGTGTTTTCCTGTGGAAGACTTCAGGGCTGAAGACACCTTTGGCCTGGGAGGGATGCAGCTGTGAGCATGGGAAAGTGGAGAAAAACAAGTCTACGGCCTTGCAGTGGCATGGGAAGGTAGAAGAAAGACAACTGAGAAAAAAAAGAGATGTTTGAGTCTTACCAGCATGAAGAGGGATGTGAACTACCTATCAGAAGGTCGTCTAAGATTTGTGGACAGAAGTGCTTGTCTAATAGAGTGTGACATGTGTATGCATGGACAGATAAGAAAAAGGATAAAAGAGAAGCTTTCTGTTAATAAAAAAGTTGTTGCTGCTAGTCGTAAATATTCTTTCCGCAGACCTGTGTGTGTGTGTGTGTGTGTGTGTGTGTGTGTGTTTGACTGTTGCCATATTTTCCTTTAATCTAGTCTCTTTCATTCTAATTTAAGCCACTTCCCTCCTACCTTTCTAGAAATATTCCTTTCCTCCATCAGTTGTGTATTATGAATTTGGAAAATATTTCCTTGTTCAATCTTTCCATGTAGGCAATTATTCCATCTTTCTAAGGTAATTACTGGAATATTTACAATCAGTCCAGAACCTTCTAAATTGTGGAATCTAGACACAGTGTTTCAATTTAGGAACTCACTAGTATGTTGTATAGAAAAGTTACCTCATTCATGTGACCATTTTCTTACTTGTTACTGAAATGTTAAAGCTCATAAAAGAGATGAAAACAAAACTGCTTTGATCATGAATGCACAGCACTGATCCTCTACCAGATGCTGTCCACACTCAAATATAAAACTGTCTTATTTTGTGTGTGTAAATCAAAGCAAGTCTGTATTGTTAGTGGTAAAGTTTGCAGTTTATTTTCTTATGTATTATTTCACATACAGTGACTGCTTATTTTGTATGTAGCCATACATCATACTTACTTATTTCATATACAGTGATTAGCATCAATATTTTGACCCAGCGGCTTGGGTATATATTTCCTTTTTCACATTGAACATAATAAATATTGATTCTTACAGTAAAAACAAAAGCTATTTATTACTAGGACTCAATGAACAAGCTAGATCTGGCAGAGATAATTTATACTGATATAGGGAAACTAAAAGTATAGAGGACATTGACTGCCGATACAGAGATAGCAAAGAAACAAGAGCTTTGATAGCAGAAAGTCTGTATTTTGAAAGAAAGCAGTATTGTGTTTATAGCATGAAAGCAGACTGAAAGATTTAACAGCAGATGAAAACTGCCAAAAATGCATTAGATGATTTCCATGGAAACCAGAGAGGCGAACACAAAAAGCAGCTCTCCCAACACCAAAGTTCAGGTCCTGAGCTGCATCCTGAAAGCATAATGAAAAGGATGGATAAGGGACTTAAACCACATGAATCTTCAGATCTCCTGCCCAGACCTAAATTAAAATACCTTTATTTTCTTGAGGTCATTCTAGTATATGGGGCTTGCTCCAAAGAAGGTGCAACAACACTACCAATCAGAAATGAAAACCAAAGCATCCTGTAGAAAATCTCAGTAACTCTGTCAAGCATTAGGCATTGCTTCATTATAACACTTCATCATTAAAACATTGGTTTAGCTCTTCTCTTTTGTGGGTAAGCATATTTAAAAATTAGATGTTCCTGAAGGCTCAGACTTATAATATTTTTAGGCAAGATGTCAGTGTTGTGAGAATACATTGCGTAAAATAATTCTCCATCATTTTTCTTGCAAGTAATAAATCCTGAAATAACAGTATTATTGTGTAGAGATAAAGGAGATTTTTTTGTATTATTATCAAGGACTTCTGATATTGCCCTGACATAGAGACAGGCTACTGCTAATCCAAGCTGGACAAAGGTGCAAACAGAATCACTGAAATGATTGAAAGCATTGTCTGTTGCAACATGTCTAGCTGTGCTTTTGTTATCATATGTCACTTTAACTTCACTTGAGTTACTTTGGTAATGTTTTATATTTCTAATCATAGACAGTAAAGTCAAGAATCCAAGCAATGTATGCTGGGGAGAAAATAACTTTTGAATCAGTTCTAGTAATCTCATAATATTTTTGACCACAAATCTGTTACAAAGCAAAAATGTTGAGAGAAAAACAGAAAAGCAGATTTTCAGCTAGCAAGAGTGTTGCTTAGTGACAGTTTTGGAGAAATTACTTCAGTTTTAAATTCCTTGAAAGTTTTAGCATTTCTGAGAGTTTTAGCATTTCTGAGATGAAAGACAAATTTTGAATGTTAATGTCAATTAATTTAAGATTAATTTTTTTAATGTATTATAGTTCAATAAATAAAACTTATATTTAAAAGGCTTGAAATATTCATCTGAATTTTTTCAGGAAACAAGAGAATAACATTGCTCATCCCACTAGCTCTTTCCCATATTATGATTCTTTCTTATAAACACCAGAAATGTTCTCTGTGTCTGGTGTTTGGTATTTTAAGTTTCAAAATAATTTAGCCAATATCAGCCAAGGCCAAGAATAATTTCTAAAGGTTTGAAAGTAACAACAACTTCCTGTAAACAAATATTCAGTCTGAAACTTTTGGCTGCTCTGCATTTTGTCATATACAGATAAGAGGCAGCTAATAATCTCTTTCTGTATGTCAAATGTCAAAATTGTAGAGCACTACTGAAAGGTAACAGTATAGAGATATTCAGGATTCAGCTGAGTTGATCTAGTTCAAGTAATAATTTCACTGTGAAGGAGAGTGGATCAGGTTGATTTACCTTCCACACAATTTTTCTGTGATTTTATTTTCAGCTGAACCACTGATGAGCTAGTTGCTTGTTGCTAATGTATTTCCAGCCACAGAAATTGTCTGGCTTCCTTCCTGCAGTCAGTACACTGTTTCACCGAAGAAATTGGATAACGTATTTTTTCTTTTGTAAGACTTTGTTTTTAGCCCATGGATGTTCTTCTCCCTAATCTCTCAGTAAGGTGAACTCAGGTTCTGAATCTTCTGTATGAATAAAAGTTCTCCCAGTCTTCATGCCCTAAATGTTCTTCCTGGATGGCTTATAACCACACATTACAGTAACAGGTTGACTGTTGCCAAACCACTTTGCTATCACTAATATTTATTATGTGGTCAATAGCACTGTCAAGGACTATGAACTATGACCAGAAGTCTTTTTAGAGAAAAGCAGGGCTTGCGTTGCTATGTACTCGTAGTGTTTAAATTTTTCACAAATTCCATGTGTAGTAATTTAATATTACCTTAAAATCTCAGTTTCTATCAGACTAAGAAAGAGAACACAATAGACAACTAAATAAATTATACTTTGTCACAACTCCTTTCTTGTGCAAGGTCCCCTTTACTATTTCATTATACACTAGACAACCTTCTTTCCACTATGTATCATTACTTTCAACGTTTCCTTATTTTCCTAAATTGTTTCAGTAGAGATATCTCTGTGTACATAACAGATAAGATTTTTTTTTACTAAAAATATTCAAATTTTGACTATACAGACTGTTGGGGGGGGGTAATCATTCATTTTTGGTTGTGTTTTTATCAGTACCTATGTTAGAAGAAGCAGCAAGGTTATAGTTCTTCTGAACTATAAACTAAATTAGACCCATTGGTGAGGGGAACCTACCTGTAATAAATGATAGATTAAGATCTTCTCACTTGGTACTGAATGAGTTCATTCCAAGGCAGAAGAGGGAAACGTCTCTCAATCTGAAGAGTTTGGATGTCTTGGAGAGAAAATTCCCCTGTAATTCCCTATTTATTCCTGTTCAGTATCTTTAACCCCCATCAAAGCAAACTGCTACACAAAGTTTTGAGTTAGTACATAGTTGTGGAGCATCAGAATGAAAAAGCTCAAACATTCATGTAGGACTGCTGAATGACAGTTAGGTCAATATTTAAGTAACTTATCTTCCAGACACTTCTGTACATATGAATGTAGGTTGCTAGCAGTTACTAAAATGTTCAAAATAAAAAGAAAATAAAGAGACTTACAACCCATTTTTTTAAGCTCAGAGAACTGATATATGTTTTAAGAGTTAATCACCACAGTAAATGATGCCTCTGTAAATGAAATATATATATATTTGTCTTCTCCAAGGACATTGTGAAAAGCATTGGATTAATCCATTCATATTGCTATGGCATCTGTACATTTTAAAGTTGCTTTGAGAAATTGCTAAAAATAATTATTTTATACTGAAATAAATGGTCATCTTTAGGATTTCAAAAATCACTGTTGCTCTTCACTATCTACTACGGGAACACAAGCCTTTTAAAACAAATAGGAAAATCTGTTCCATAGTTGCATTAGCTGCTAGAACTTTCCAGTCTCGAAAAAGATTTCAAAATACTTAATCTGTATTATTTTGCATCTAGGTGGATCAAGGCTTGTGAATAATAAATGCTATAATAAAATGAGAGAGTAAATCTCTAATAGTTTGTAAAACCACAAATGACAGTCTGTACTGCGCCTTTCTGGAGAAAGCAAGTAATTTCTTAATTTTCGATTACTTAGTACTAGATATAAAGTCTCTGTCTCAGCAGCTGCATTTCTACAGAAGTAGATTTAGGTCTGCGTAGGAGTAGGTCAGGATTTATTTATTATATCATGACCTTTTGGAGGAGTTTACCCTGATCCCTAAGCCACTAAGGTGGCTTATCTTCAAACAGAAGGTATACAGAGACAGAGATGAAAAAACAGAATTGAAAGAGCCATCTGAAGTAGCTTCTATCAAACGTTAGCCCAAAATACATCTATAGCTGCAGCTATGTATCAGTAGTTGTGAGTAGAAGTCAGTTTTCTGTTTTAAAACCTACAGCATATATGAACTATACATAGTCAAGAATTTTTCCTGCTTCCCGCCTTTTTTTTTTTTTTTTTTTAAATAAAGGTTTTTT